>OY282450.1:42105884-42608384 GCA_958295655.1 Palloptera scutellata | reverse complement strand
CACACACTTTACACTGCCAGATAAAGTAGGTATGTGGTAGTAAGTAGTTGTTGGTGCTGGCTGCATTTCACATTTATGCTACGTCCACTCCGAAATCCACCGTCAATGTTCGTATGCGTGTTAGCTGCAAATGCACTTGCATATGCAAATGTGTTAGTAAATACTACATATGTATATAAACTTCCTATTGTTTATACAGTTGCAATGTAAATTTTGTCAGATTTGTTAGTGGCTGATGCGTCCAGAAAGGATCTCACTGAATAAACTGCAAACCTTTTTTTTTTTAGTTTTTATAATAAATTGATAGTTTTTTTTGCAAGAATAAAATATGATGATATCGTGTGGTAAGATGTCATCATTAAATTAAATTACAACATATAAATTCCCGCATACAAATGTTGAGTGTAATTAAAACAAAAATTGCTGAGTTAGAAAAGAAAGAAAACAGGACAAACGAAAATCGATAAAATAAAACTTCTCAAGTTGGATTTTTGTAAATTTTAATAAAGTCCAAAATAAGAAAACCCCATCAGCAACAAGTTTTTAATTTTATTTGTGGAACCTGATTGCCTGAAGAAAACAGAAACAAATCGGAGTGTTGTTAAATGCATTAAAGTGAAATTTTCAAATTTTAGTTGACTCAAATTTCGATAGTCAATCATGATCCTTAAATATCCGAACTCATGATTGTGAACAAGGAAATTGTAAACCCTAAGTACAAAATCAGAAACATATATGTAACATTCAATACTCTCTCGTGCAATCTTTCTTTCTTTGTTTCCTTCTTTTAATGGCACAACAGCCCTTGGAGGGCCTATGCCGAGCTTTTCTCATCCATTCATTCCGGTGAAAAGCTTTTCATAGGTAATTTTTATTCTTGTAGGTTTTCCATGGAGTGGTCGCTGTGGCGTAGTAGTAGTGCATTGGACTGTTACGCACAGTGTCCGGGGTGCGAATCTTGGCACAGGCAAAATCAAAAAGTAAAAGAAAAACATAACTTTTTTTACACAGCACCACCTCTTGGCAGGCAATGGCAAACCTACAAGTTACAAATTGCTATGAAAAGCTTTTCACTTCGCCGTTCGGATTCGGCATTAAACTGTAGGTCTCTTCCATTCATGTACAATTCACGCACAACATGAGTGGATGTGAAAAGCTCGGCCTATGCCCTCCATGGGCTATCGTGCCATTAAAAGAAGAAAGAAGTAGGTTTGCCTTGCCCATCTCAATCACTATTTTATATTACTAAAAAAATACATTCTATTTTCCCATTTTATATTTATTTTAACGTTTATCCACTAACTTACAACCTACAGAATAAAGAAGCAAACGGTAAAAGTGCTATGAATTTCCTTAAGATCAAATTCTCAAGACCTCTCCAGAACAAAAATACATCATCTTATAATTCTGTCTTTGATTGCCTTTCCATAACTTACGTGGGACATCTACACGTCGAGGCAATAATGGTCAACTCATGTTCGCAGTCAGAACTCAGATCCTCTAAATATTTTCTGAGCTCGACCAAGAATCTGGCTACGGCCATGTATAAAATAGAGCTTAGTAACCCGATTGCATTCCAGATATTGTATTGTGAGCATTTTCGTCAAAACTAACTCGACCGTTACACAAACTTTTCAATATTTCATACGCTAATGGTGTATTTTCGTCTCGTTGGAAAATTGCTAGTATTCCAACCGTTTCGAAGAAGAAGGGCAAGACTACGGACCCTGCGAATTAACGCTATCCTGGATAAAACAATAGGAAGCGTTAAAAACTTTTACTTGGTAAAATATTTATGAGTAGCTTAAAGATC
This sequence comes from Palloptera scutellata, assembly GCA_958295655.1. Lineage (NCBI taxonomy): Eukaryota > Metazoa > Arthropoda > Insecta > Diptera > Pallopteridae > Palloptera > Palloptera scutellata. Next base: position 42,606,571 of record OY282450.1, on the reverse strand, counting down.
GCGCCAATAAGGCTTCCGACGATGGTATTCCTTGAGAACTGGAACCATCGTGTCTATGTCATAGGTCAAAGCGGTTGCTCTGGATATTTTTAAGGTGTTCGACCAAGTGTGGCATAAGCAAGGTTGACAACAAGCCGGTTTTTTTTCAACCACCAGCTGGTTGAGACCATACCAATCCTAGTCATAAGGCACGGTATCGGTAATAACTTTATATGATGGATCGGGAGATTTCTAGTTGGCTGTTGTATCTGTATTGTGATAGAAGGTATTGCTTCGGAAAATCGTGCCAATAATGCTGGAGTACCGTAAGGCTTGGTCTATATTTTCATCAATGACAAGAAATCACATATATCCATTAACAGAATAAAGAGCCCAGTTTTCATTCATGTACAAATATAACACGTACGACATGAGTGGATGCGAAAAGCTCGGCCTAGGTTGTGCCATTAAAAGAAAATAAAGTTTTCATTAATACTTCTGCTAAAAACATCCTAACTTTGGATATCGAGAGAAAAAGGTTTACAGTGATTTGCCTTAATAGTGGTATCGCCTGCAAGTTGTTGTTGTTTTGCAAAAAAAAAAAATCAAAAAAATAAATGGGGAATACTTGGGGAATGCAGCAGCAACCAACGCAACATTTCTATCTAGTTATCTCTGCTATCTGGCCAGACTAACTCAACTATTACACATTCTGTAAATACTGCCGCTTTCCTCGATCATAATCTCATCAAATTCATTAACGTCGACCATGAATGAATTCTGATATACGGCAAAGACTATTTGAAATTGCTAACAAACTCCATTTTAACTTTCGGGATTTTGGTCTGCATTGCCATATCTATCTTCCTCCTCATAACAATAGATTATGGAGAATTTTGGAAATTTTCACCTACGTTTGGGTATAATAAGTAACAGCCTCGATAGTCTGGTGGGTAGCGCAGTAGACTCTCATCTGTGAGGTTTCGGGTTCGATTCCCGTCTTATTCTGCTGGTTCATACTCTTTCATAACTTTTTTAAATTCCTCCCGATATGAGGTGAATGAGAATTATAAGAAAGTGTCCAAGTATACACTCTTGGAAAGCAATGCCAAAACCACCATGTGATAATAAATTGCCACCCCGACATTCTGAACCGGCTTTAAATTCTAGGTCCAACCATGTTGTATCACAATGGACTATTCTGGCCTAGGTGTGTTCTATTATAGGGCAGACTCCAACCTAACATAAAAGGAAATATATTTATTCTGATCAATTCATAACAAGAAATTTAAAATATCTACGAATAGATGAAATTTATTTTCCACAAAAGGAAAACTCATTTCAAAGCTATTTATTTTTGTCGTTTGCCTTTAAGTACTAAGCCATTAGCGCAATTCTCAATTAGCACCGTTCGGCAAACAGCTACGAAAATCAAAACTCTAAGGACAATTAAACGCAATGCTTGTATCCGCGAGACGCTGTCGAGTAAAGTGCAACTTATTTATTCCTCAAGACTGAGCAAAAATTTAGACAGATGTCTAAACACTGGCATTTAACCCTCATTTATGTACTGATGTAACAATATAAAATAGAATAGCAAATACGAGCTGGGCACATGAAATATTTTTAAAGTTTGTTTCAATTCAAAATACTATGGTACATATATTTTGCACACACACATTCGAATACAACACAATAGCGATTAATGGTTTATATATGGCGCAAAAAGGTAAAAATGCCAAATTGTTTCGTTAAATGGATTTTGCTGGCCTCATCGTCAATCGACTCAAACAATCGACCTTTCTAACACTGGCCTAGGATGCTGTAGTCAGAAGTTTAGAAGAGATTGTGAATGCTTTCAAATTGGACAGAAGGTACAACGTCCACACGTCTGTCGTCTGTCGTCTGTACAGGGGCACCACCCGTGTATGGCTGCTTACTGACTGACTGCTGCGAAGTTGATTGCATGTGTATCACTTAATCCAATCGTTGGCACATGGTCTAGAGTAACAATATGCAGGGAAGAAACATTTTATATTGACGTTGTATCAAGAGCCGATACCATATTTGTATTGTATTGTGTTGCAAATGTATGTGTGCATGTATGGTATTTCTCTTCTGTGTGCAGTGAGCGCATTTCATATTAATTTATGTTTCATTCGAATGCACACAATCGGTTTTAATCGCTTGTACACAATCAGATGTGTCTATGTGTTCGTGTGTGTGTGTGTGTGTGTGTGCAGGGGAGGGTGATTGTATACACCTTAACTTGAATGAATTATGCCTGTGAATTTTACCTTGAAATTCTTTGGATTGCATTTCATCCAGGGGTGGAAACTTACCCCAAGTTGAATTTAAAAATGCAGTGGCGGAGTCTTAAAAGCATTTAGTAAATGGAATTTTGAGAAGGTTTTTTTTTTTGAATATGAACATTAGTTATTTTGTGAATGAAGGCATTTAAAAATTTTAACGAATGAATTTAGAACATTGATGAAAACGTTTAAATCATGGCCGCACACTTTCTTAAATAATACTTTTTCATATTAATTAACTCACTATGTGTCACCAATAGCCCATATCTTCAAATAATGCCCTGGCATTGCAGGCAACTGACTAAAGAACACAAAAGTAGTAGCATAAATTAAAGTGATTACTTACAGAAACAGTGACATCTAGCGGGTAATACGAGTATTATGAAAACAATCAAAATCCCCTCATCTATCTACACAACTGTGAATCCTAGGCCACGCCAAAGTACTTAAATGGTAACTAGCTAATAGGTTAGGACCGTTTGCGGCATGTCAGTCACCTGCTCAGATGATGAAAACAACTGATTAACGAAACCAATTCTAGGCACATTATGTCTTGTACAAGGAAGCCCTAAGCTCCCTGCAGGAGTAAAGGGGGATAACATCTAAGCAGCGCCTCTGACTGCATTGGGATGAGTTAATAATTTCTGATTCTTTCGAATATTTTAAAATAAATGGAATTAGTCAAGAAGTATTGAGTCTTACTTTACTTTACTTTCAATGGCACAACAGCCCATGGAGGGCCTAGGCCGAGCTTTTCGCATCCACTCATGTTGTGCGTGTTATATTTGTACATGAATGGATGTATTGCGTCATGCCCTTTTAATTTATTATTCCCTTTGATTAAGATTATGGTAGGGTAGAATGTTCTATGGTAAATCAAGAGCACTGCTTCTGGTTTATTTTTCAATCATGAATCTTTATTCAGACCGATATCTGAAAAAAATCTTTTGGGTGAAGTACAAAGCACAGAAGCTTCGGATAAGAACTAGCTAAAGAGTGAGAGTCGAATAAGTTTGATTCCATGTAAAAATTGGTTCTGTGTGGGAATTGACTGCATTATTACTCAAAAATTGGAAAATTTGGGATAATACTTAATTCCCTTTTCGGTGTTTGCTATCATACTACTGTGGGCAAAAAGTAGTAAGACTTTGTTCATAATTTCAAATTTTTTTATTCATTCTTCCAAATTTATTTCGTCCCCTTCAAAGTAATCCCCCCCCCCCCCCCCCCCCCGGCCCCAATACACTTGTGCCAACGTTTTTTCCAATTCTCGAAACAGTTGTTAAAGTCAATTTCAGGAATAGCCTTCAATGCGCTTAGCGATTCATGTTTAATGTCTTCAATTGACTCAAAACGGTGTAACGGTGTCCACGAAGCGGTTTTTTGAGTTTAGAAAATAGCCAAAAGTCACACGGTGCTAAGTCAGGCGAATAGGGTGGTAGTGTGGTTGCGGAACGATATCAGTCGAATTTTTGGCAAAATGGTCTCGTAAAACCAATGCAGTGATTTTGGAACCAATCGTGCATTCACTCTTCTTAGGCCCAAATGATGTTTTAAAATGGTTTTCACTGATCCTTCCGATATTCCAACGATGCCAGTAAGGTCTCTGACTATTAATCGTCGATTCTCGAGCACCAATTCCTTGATTTTATTGACGTGTTGATCATCAGTTGATGTTGATGGCCGTCCTGGACGTGGTTCGTCGTCAACGCGTTCTCGACCATCTTTGAACAATTTGTACCAATCAAAAACACTTGCTCGCGACATACAATTATCACCGAAGGCCTTTTGCAACATTCTGAACGTTTCGGCACCAGAAATTTGATTCCGCACACAAAATTTAATGGAACTTCTTGAATAATTTCCCTCATTGTGAAAATCGCCGAATGCACTTTTTGTACTTTAGAAAGAGAAGCGTATACTAAACACTAATGATTATTTTGATGTGATATTTGGCACAGATGTCACCGACAGTCATACCAACCTTAAAAAAATAATATTTTGATGAATGGGTTTCGCGCGAAATTTAAATTAAAAAGTCTTACTAACTTTTGCCCACAGTAGTACTACGATATTAGGAATGAAATTAAAGGTGCAGGGATGCTTTTCAAGCTGCTCCCACCTTCGCTGCCATTCCACAATGGTACGCTACCTCGCTTCCTTCTATGTTGTATTCGTAGGTCTATCTCCGCTGTAAAGTCGTTTCATATTGATGGCAAATAGATCGATGTGGGCACCTTTCTTGCAATGACGGAAATGGTAAATGCTCACCACCGTACGATAAACGCTTGCCACATTCAGGGCACTGAGACTATAAGTCGACCGCATGTCTTTCAGGGTCTTTGAGTCCGAAAAAATGCGTGACTTGTGCAAGAATGCCGATCTAGTCACCGTTATTAGCAGCTGACGCCTGCCCTTCTGGGCTCCCAGCATTCAAGTAACCCGCTTAATGCGCTTTAACGCGCTGTTTATCCGGGCTACTTTATTCTGTGAAGGTTTGTTGGTTGCTTGTATGTAATCTTTGAGTCGATGTGTTAACCTTGACGTTGTGTGTACTGAAATAAATAATACCACCACTGTGCTTTTAATCAAAATTTTCAATCACCTCAGAGTTTTGTTAAAATTTCTCAGAGAATAAACAAAACAAAGAAACTTCACTCATCTGTCACAGAAATTTGCTTTGATATTTTGTGTGTTTTTTGTGTGTTTTTTGTAGGTTAACTTTTAACATTGTAGCATATTTGTGAGGCAGCATGCATACATGCACTTGATCACATTTTTCTGGCAAATGCCGAAAAGCTTCCTTGCAAAGTTCATACGAAACAGGGGAACATTTTAAGGCAAATAGTTACCGCACGCTCGCTAACTCGCCACTCGTTGCAATTAACAACCCCCCGATTGTCGATTGCCCCGATGAGATGCTCTGACAATGCCCTGATGCCTGCCACTCGTTCGCTTTTTGTAAATATGTACTAGTGTGAGCATTATGATGGATTAGTGTATTAAAATTAAAACATTTTTTTCTTTCTTTCTTATATACTATATCGTACAATTTTGTTGTTGTTCATCTCTTCACTTTGACACACGTCAATGTTTTAATTCAAATGTGGTGTTTTCTCTCTCTCTCTCTCTCCTGTCTTTTGTTTTGTGCAATCAAATCTCTCTCTATTTTATTATTTTCCGAATGTATCCGGTCACATGTTAAACCCAATTAAAATTACTTATTTTCCACTTTTCTCTCGGTTTGAACTTTCGGCGGTGTGGGTGGGGCGGCCCTTCAACTGCTGCCTCGTGGGATATAAAAACATTATTGCACAAATACTTACTTTAAAAAGTAAATATTCGTATTATTAATGTTTCTGTAAACTCATATTAAATTAGTTTTCGCTCGTGTGCCTATTTGGGAGAGAGACAATAAAAAGCGAACTTTATTACTATTTCGTGAGTTTTTTCACAGATATCAGCTTTCGTAAAAGGAATTTTCTCAATTTTTGTGTAACCGCTTTGACTTTTTCTTTTCCTTTATTACTTTTTAGTAGTATGGTAGTTTGTATTTTACCCCATACCCCGCCCCCCCCCCCCCTCCCCCCATTGTAGTCTTTTTTTTTCGTTTTTTGATAGTAGGCAACCAACTCTTAAATTTCAATATTATGCACGAAATCACCTAAAAATAGTAATAAAAATTCTCGCACAAACATAATTTTCACTATTTTCACAAGACATCTGCATGAATTACACATACGTAGTAATAATAATAATACGGGGGCGCTTACATATTTCGAGCGTTATTTAACACACGCTTGATAACATTAGAAACCAGAATAGACAGACTAGATTCTGGTAAATCTGGAGCGAGACGAGGCGAAGCGAAGCGGTAACAAACATTTCAAATATGTTGTATATAGTATCAACGACAGATAAATTACTAACTTTCTTACTCAGTTTCTCACAGAAACATTATCGAATTCATTACCCAGCGGGAAGGACTTGAATCGGATCCAGTTGAGAAGCTCAGATAATCAGGATCATGGAGGTAAACCATTACCACGGGGATAAAGGATAAAACGAGGATGTTTAACCTACGGACCGATTATTTTTGAAATGTACACATACATACTTAGTCTTCAGGTATTTATAAAAATTTATTTTATTTTTGACATCTGTAGGATGTTTCCAATAAAAATATTAAAATTCCTCAAAAATACCTTTATAAACTTTTAGCAAAAGTAATCACACTCACTTTTTAATATTTTTACATATTCTTAAATTATTTGGTCTCCCTTTTCTTAAAGGTTAGTGTGTTTTTCGTAAAACAGACATGTTTGTTTGGAACGTAATTTTAAAAATCAAGAAAAAAAAAATTAAAAACAATTTATTTTTGATTTGTTTGTTTTTTTCAAGTTTACTCATTTAGAAATATTTTGATATTTACGAGGGGTTAAAAGATGATCGTGGCAAAACCGAAATTGTCACTGAAATGAAGGGCAGCGTCCTCTATCATCAAGTATGAAAAAATTAGAGTATATACATATGAAATGATGGCCAGCACATATGCATCCACTACGCGTCCTCTATGAATCAATAGAGGAGTCCACAATTTCATTATCGATTGATTGAGGGCGCTGATTCGCATTTGATTCATAATTGATAGAGGGCGCTTCCCATCAGTTTCTATTAAAATTTACATTTCAAACAAAAATCGTTAGAAATTTCTAGAGCTGAAGGAATGAGCGATTATAGACTGAAAAAAAAACACGCGAGTCACAAGCAAATGGTGGTTGTGTTAAGATAAAATCTCCAGCAAAAATTGAAGCTGAGAGACAGCGGACAGGAAAAATTTAGACTTCGTTGAAAAATAATGGCCCACAAAATTCAGATTTTACTACCTGGGGGAAAAAAAAATCAAAAACCAGCACCGAGAGATCGCGAGAGTGTAGACTTCGCAAAAGCAACTTGAGGCACAACAGAATTCGATTTCCATTGTAAAATAACTCGCAAAGACTAATGCTGAGAGACAGCATGAATGGAAAATGAGTTCATTAGAGACAATAATTGAAACAACACCTGTGTCATTGAGTCCCGACGAGGGTCCTCATATTATACAGCACCAGGCACTCGTTAAGGTGGCCGAATTCCCAGCTTCTCAACGAAAGAGAAAGGTAGAAGATTTACTTGAAAATTTGATTGTAAATCTTTTCTCCGTGGAAGGAAAACAACTCGCATCAGCACAACAAAACAACAAAGACGAGATTTGCCAAGTTTCTAGTCAAACTCATTCGCGAGTACTCAGACCGGTAAGTGGCAAATTTTCCACCTTATTGAGATTATACAACCTAAATATTTTAATGATGATTATTGTAAGTAATGATGGTAAAAACGATGATGATGATGGTAAGATTATAATTATAATGATGTAACAAATAAATTCGGATGCTTTGGGTATGCGAAGAGATGGAGATGATGATTTTGCAGAGGGCGTTGCATTCATTGGAAATGCAAACGATCAAAATTAAGTTAATCCAGATGTAGCACACCTGGGATCAGAGAATCATCAAACTGAACTATACAACGCTTATCGTTTGCATAAATCAGCACATAAACAATTTCACAACATGTTCGTTAAAAATGTATTCGGCCACGCATGTAATGTTTGCGATAGGGTCTGTTTTTTACAAGATTACTAAAACTAACCTGTAAACCCAAAACGCTAACCGCAAACGTTCTTATGTTTTTTTATTATTTTCGAAAATGTTTTTTTTTTCCGATTTTTCATCTTGTGAGATTATATCTAGCATATTAAACAGGATAAATGAACGTTAGGTTTGCCATAGAGAGAATAACAACAATGTATTTACAACAGGCTGATCAGGCGATCGTTTCTGAGCCTCTAATTACCACTAAGATCATTGAGGAGGAACCATTACTGCGTCTGAAACGGAAGCTCGGCCCAGGCCCTCCATGGGGGCTGTTGAGCCGTTAAAGAAGAAGAAGAAGAAGAACCCTGAAGCAGTTATTTACTAAAGAAAAACAAAAAGTACTGAGTTTCGTCGGCATATGTATATTGCTCTACAAAAAGTTACAAGTCAAATAAAGACATAGAAAAAGGTTGAGTTTTAAATAATTTTGGTTGAAAATTAACTGTATTTTACAATAGAAATAATAATATTTAATATTAACATTTATGATATATTTATCAGATTTTGAAGACCTTTTTTTTTTTAGTTTTTAGCACATTAACAATATCGAATCAGAATTTTTTGAATTGAATGTCGCCCAAAATTATCTTAGCCAAGGGCTTGCCTGGGGCGTAGGACACAAGGTAAAGTTCGTGACAGTCGCAGGTGCGTCCATGGTCGATCCTTGCGCTTCTACGTTTCAAGTCGACACACAGCCTCCTCGTGGCGTCCCCTGGATAGCGATCTGACAACCGTCAGTGAGTTAACTAATGTGTGCGGCGGGCTTCTCCATGGCCTTGAATGAATGGTTGTGCGTCGGGTTTGGAACCCACCACGTTAAAATACCCTCCAATGAAACCTCCAAAGGAGGCGGCCAAGACCGATCATCGGTTGTAGCGCCAGCTAAGTAAGTAAGTAAGGGCTTGCTATATAAACAAAATATACCACAAAACTGAAATCTGGGTTAGAAACACAGTCAGTAGCTAGTTAATATTTAATTATTCTGTGTGATTTTCGTGCTTTTCCATGAGAAAATTGTTTTTATTCTAGATTTGACATTGCCAAGCAATAGGAGGTGCGGTAAAGTAATATTTTTATTTTCTATGTACGACTTTTGGACTGAGTAGTGAACACAGACAACTGTGCAACTGTTCAACATTCATCACTCTGCCACCGCTAAAAAGATATTTTTTTTTTTAATTCGCTCAACGTAAACTCTAAAAAGCCAAAAAGAGTAGGTATACCTAAATATCTCAGGGAAAGTAGAAAAGTATGTAGAAAGAAACCTTCCCACGAAGTGTCCATTATTATATTTCTCCCACTGGGTATAACACGTGAATAGTAATTCAGAGGAGGAAAAATATGAAGCGGCAACGAAGAGAATAAAAGAATTTTCATATAAAGTACCTTAATGCGAAGAGTTATTTTTGGTATTTTAACTGCCGCGCACTTTATGGAAGGATTACGCACATAAAGTTGTCAATATGCATGGATAATAATGTCAGCAACACTTTTAGCAATGGCTGCGTATGTGTGTATGTGTGTGTGTGTGTGCGAAAATATGAGTGTGTATACATATGTATTGGTGTAATATATGTATAATTATGTGAACTCACTTATGAGGCTACCCTTCTGCCTTGCGTATGTGTGTGTGTGTGTGTGTGCGTTTGTGTAAGAAATAATAAGATTTTAATTTATTGCCAGTCATAAAACATAATAAAAATTCATTAAGTTCCACTTCTTTTCACAGTGAGTGTAAGTATTTCATTTGGAAATAAAGTAAAGTCAAATAAATTTGGTATTTATAAATATGGTACCGGCTTCAGTATCAATTAAAAGCAAAAAATAATAAAAAGAAACCTTAGGGCACTTTCGAAGTGAAGTAACTCATATTACTTTCAAAACATATACAAATTCATAAACACACTGAAAGACACATTGATTGGCCTATGATGGAACGATGTTTGGCTAAAGTGTTGAAGTTGAAGTTGAAGTGCGCTTCTAGTATTACAAAAGATACGCGTTTGATTTGTACAAAAATGTGTAGAATATTTAACACTTGAAATGTGACAAGTACAACAAACTCTCATATGTTTCCATCGAAATACACACACATATGTTCTTTTCATTACGACAATATAAATGCAGTGCCTAAATTGGAGCAACACATTTTTAAGTTTTATTCCAATTTTCACACTTTAATCATAAACAAAAAAGGAGAAACAAAAAAGAAAAATAAAAACCACTGTAGTCATACTTTCATAACTATAAACATGTCATTTTACTTATGAATGTATATACGTATATATGTAAATATGTATATCTTAAGAATTGCAACAAAGTGTTGGAGTACAGGGTGCGCAATCTTTATGTCGGTATGTAAACTTTGAATAATTTTAACATTTATCAACCGATCGACCTGAGAGTAAACATGTTTTTGAAACGTTAATTCAGTACAATTATAAACATTAATGGCTTCACACCGAAACAACGCGCCGAAATAGAGGCGCTGTACCTAGTCTTGCCATGAGTTCTGTTACAAGCTTTTCAAAGTAGTAGGCTTTGAAATTTTAAATTGTATGATCCCGTTATTCGCATTTTTTGGTACAATATTCTATTGCAAAACAAATTCAAATCAGTTTGGTTTCAAATTTTGCGTAATTAATATGGAGTGGGGCAATAACGAAAATCGCATCGCGGTGATTGCATTACACAAATGCGAAAATAGCGCAAGTCAAATATTCACGTTGCTAAAAAAAACTCGAAATATCGAAAATGTTTGTTTATCGTAACATCGATCGTTTCTTGGAATCGTCTCAAGCGGAAGACAGGCTGAGAAGTGGTCGATCTCGCGTTGTTCGTACGAGTGGAGCCATAAAAGCTGTGCGGAAGCGGATTCGCCGAAATCCCTTAAGAAAGCAAAAGATCATGGCTAGAGAAATGGATATGTCTTCCAGGTCCATGTCACGACCAATCCATGATGACCTCCACACGAAGGCCTTTCGCAGACGCACAGGCCATCTTTTAACTCTACGGCTAAAACAAATACGATTGGAAAGATGTAAGAAGCTTTTGCAGTGGTACGCAAGAAACGGTGATGAAAATATCCTTTTTACGGATGAAAAAATTTTTACGGTGGAGGAAGTTTTTAAACAGCAAAATGACAAAATCTATTCGAGAACATCTGAAGAAGCTAAATTTATTGTGCCAAGGGTTCAGAGAGGTCATCATCCATTATGGTCTGGTGGGGAGTATCCCATAAAGGCGTCAGTTCCTTGCGTTTTTGCGAAAAATATACAACACATTAAAAAAACTCGTTTCTTTAATTTTTACACTACGAGTATATTCAAATTGTAACAGAACTTAGGGCAGGACTAGGTATAATGAAAATGGTCGCCAAGTAGTGTTAATTCAAGGTGCATATCGTCGAAAATATCGTGGCCAGTAAGCACTCTCTGACAACACTATTCGTCGGTTGGTTTCGAATTTTGTTCAGCACGAGGCAGTGGAAATCGTCGGCAAGCAGTTAATCAACGCCCAAGTCGTTCCAATGAACTGGTTGAAGTAAGAGAGATTGTTGCCGAGAACATACATGTGTCGTATCATTACCGCGCTCAGCATTTTGCCGTCAGCGGAACCACCTTGCGGCGCATTTTGAAAGACGATTGACTCAGAGAATATTGCCGACAGATAGTCCACGTTTCTTGGAATACGGTCAAACAGTTTCTCGAATGATTGGTGTCAAAAAATGGCGACATTGACTGGCCACCCAGATCTCCAGATGTGACCCCTCCGAATTTCTTTTTTTTGTGGTTATTTGAAAAGCAAAGTGTAAGCTAGCAAGTCTCAGGCAAACATTCGCCCTCGAAAAAGTGATGGAAAACGCAGTAAAAAGGGCACAAATCGCGGCCACATGATTGATGTGGTATTCAAAAACTAGTCCAAATAGATTGTAAAGGACAAAATTAAATAATATATATATACCTCATATATGTAAATCTTTTGTTGTTTTCGTTTAAGTTATTCAATATTCACATAACGACAAAAAAGATGGCGCACCCTGTATATTTACGAGTATGTATTTATTTTTTATGTACATACCTACATCTACTTATATATTTTTGATAATTTTTTCGGCAACCGGATGACAACAACAAAATTTGCTGTCACTGTATCGTCAGTTTTTCGAAGGCTATTTTTAAGAATAAAAACTTGAAACGTTAATTTTTTTTTTATTTTATTTTTTTTTTAAATTCATATTTACATATGTTAATTGTAGTTACCATATATACCATACATGCCTTACAGTCAAGGGAGCGGCATTGTTAGTAATCGCTTTTGTTTAAAAAAAATTTAAAGTTAAATTAAAAATTTTGCTAAAAGTAGAATATCATGAGGTGGTCATAGCTACCGGATTTACCGGAAAAGTTGAAAATAAACGAGGGAAACCTAAAGCTCTTCAAGTTGATTTTCTTTGCCAAACCATTCTAGAATAGGCTAGTACTTCTAGCTATATCAAGTAAAATTTTTCTACGGGCTTAGAGAAAACTTTTTAACAATCGTTAGTGAGATGAGCTAATAGAATTATCAGATTATTATCTAGCGATATCGAAAAGCATCGACACAGAAAAGGAGAACGACTGAAATTTAACCAAGTAAGTGTACACTACAGACTTACGCTGCGTTTAGACCGCCCCAACGAATGAAGATTCTTTCGCTTAGAAATTGTAGCTATTAAATTTTCATTCCCGCAAACCTTTACACCAACCGAACATAGGCTCCAAACAAACATCAGGATCCATGTTGTTCGCTCACCCGGTGAAAATGTCATGTCAAATTATAATGTTCCCAAACATCACTGTACATTATTTTTAGTAAATCGCACAGAAGATAGATATATAGTATGATGTCAGTATTGCATTGCAATCGACGTCAACATTGTTTTTACTTCTTTTCCAGTTGTTTTTTCCTTATTTACTCCATCTTTACACAATTACGAACTCACACACGAATTCAGTTCGATCATCCCGAACGAAGATTTTTTCATTCGTTCGGAGTATGGAACCGTTCACACCGCCTGAACTTTGTTCTTGAACACTTTATAGTAAACACACGGGCCGTTTACACCGGCCGAACGAATGAAGATTCTTTCGTTCGTTCGGGCACTGTAAAAGCAGCGTTAGAGTGCATAGACCCAGCTGCATGATACACTGAACTCATGTGGGAAGTGAAAAAAAAATATATAGAATTGAGTAGCAGTACAATTAAAATAACTTCATTAAAAGATGTATTGTGTATCTCAATCGACTGCGGAATATCGTTGATCGACTAGTTTTAGTTTGCCCATTGAAAAACTTGATCGATCAACGACTTTCAATGTCTGTTGACTAATTATTATTTGTCTATTGTGAATCATACGCATTATACTCTCGACTGGTAGTCACTCGATATTTTCTAATCGATCACCTTGTTTTTCTTATGATTAATGGTTAAAATCAAATATATTTGTATATTTTCGGTCCATAATCTTCAGCAACAAAGCTCAATTCGAGAAATTAATCGCTCTAATGGAGCAAAAATTATCATGGTACGTAGACAGACAGTGGAGCAGAGGTGGATGTCAACAACAGACTCAATATAGCCGGAATTGCATTTCAATGATTACACCCTGTATGGAGAAGCTCACAAGTTCCCATAAGAGCAAACCCCGAATATACAACGCATGTGTAAAGTCAAACTTCACATATGGAAGTGAAACTTAGTGAATTTCACGCAACATCACCCAGAAACTGGAAGCATTAATCAACAAATATCTGCGAATCATTTGCAAAATATTCTGGCCAAACTCAATAAGAAATGATGATCTTTGAAAGTTTATAAGAGGGGATCCAGTACTACTACTACTTCCCCCGTCAAGAAAATAGTCAGTCAACTGCAATAACAGGAATGGAACCAACAAGGAATTGAAAATGGAACCCATAAGGAAGAAAATGCCACAGGCGACCAAAGAAACGTTCAACACGAAAAATCTGCCAAAAACACATCCTGAAAAATCATTAAAACCACTGCACAAAATAAAGTCAGATGGAAATGCCTTGAGAAGTCTTGAGAAGCTGCACAGAGAGGAGTAACATTAAAAAAAAAAATATGTAGTAAAACCAGCAGCAAACTCCAGGCTTCATGAACTGAACAGCTTTGGGTCACCAAAGCATCCGGACATGTGCCAAATTAGCTTAAAATTTTCACAATCTTAGCGAAGACGATCATAGGTATGCTGCACATACCTGCACAAAATAAAGTCAGATGGAAATGCCTTGAGAAGTCTTGAGAAGCTACACAGAGAGGAGTAACATTAAAAAAAAAAATATGGAGTAAAACCAGCAGCAAACTCCAGGCTTCATGAACTGAACAGCTTTGGGTCACCGGACATCCGGACATGTGCCAAATTAGCTTAAAATTTTCACAATCTTAGCGAAGACGATCATAGGTATGCTTGAGTTGAATGCTTGCGTCAATCCGCCTTGATCCGACTAAAACTTATCGTCAACTGTTTTGAATCCATCTTCAAAACATTGGAGGCAACCGTGAATCTTTTTTAGATTCTTGTCATCTCCAGGTGGGCTTTCTTATCCCATCGGTCCATGTTTCGATGGTTCTCATTTTTCTCAACAATTCCAAAAACAATTAAAATGTACAAAACCATTTACTTCGAAACATTCACAATAGTACGGTGACCAAGTGAACAATCACAATAGTGCTATTACAGTATGCCGCACAATACCGAAATGGAAATTTGTTGAACACGATTTGCAATAGGGCCTTGACATTACATTATAACAAAGAAATTTTCTTGGTGAATTTTGTAAATGGGATTAATCCGTGGGCCATGTTCCAGAATTTGCTGCACTGAGAAGAAACACTTTCTATCAAACAAGAATTTTTTGACTGATCATCGAAGATCATCATCAAGATCGGGCGCAAACAAGTCGCTGCAAACTAACTGAAGTGTTTCACAATATTCTCATACTGGTATATATGTAAATAGTAAGTATTTATGTATGTACATACTATATTTTATGTAAGAGTTTCTTTCATTCTCTTGCTAATACTTCTTCATTGTAACGCCGAGCTGCCATATTTAAATGATTTAACATTTTAAATGCTTTTGACAGCTGAGTGATCTTTAATTTTCGGTGGTCGGAATCACAAAAAATGTGTTCAGCAAATAATGTTGCTTCGGCTTCTTCATTTATTGTGTTAATTTATGGATGGAAAGAGGAGTGAGACAAGTGCGAGGCGATTTGTTCGCTATGCCATTATCAACAACTACAACAGTAACAACAACAGAAACGAATACATAAATGCATGTGCTCATGCGCAGTTGGGTTGATGGCGGTGGTTTCAACTTTGAGCAGAGGGTAATTCGTTTGGCTTGCGCACTTCTCATGGGTGATTGCTGTTACTGAACCCCAAAAACATTTTCAAGACTACTACTTTGAAAATGTTTCTGAAAAAGTTATGTAAACATTATTCAATGTCTATACATAAATTAAGAAAACAAATTTGGAGTTTCTGTGGAAAAGTGTAAACGCTCTCAAGAATACATTTACATGTAATTAGCCACAGTTGCGGTTGGAAGTGGAACACCAAACTCTGTACTCTGACATTCAGACACGAATTACAAAATATTTTTATAATGATTTATGTCTGCCGACAAGTTCTTTCGATCTTTATTAATTTGCGCTACTTGCACTACTTAAGTTTTCGAAGAAGACAAATTTTACAGACAGCGCCGCACTAATTGATCATATATTACTCTAATTATAGCCTTTTTTTTATTTACTTTTTGTATAGTATCTCTTAAAGAAAGAAACTTTCGTTGAATAATTTCATACACTGGGCACGGGTGACAAGTCTCAAGTCTACATCAAAATACTTTCAACAAATTTAATAAAACAAAGAATAAACTGTCTTCAGAAAAAATAAAATAAAGTACACACTTTCAATGGCACAAATTACAGCAAAGATGCGGCATATTTGATAGTGAAAATAAAAACAACGAAACTAAAGACAAAAATCTTCCAGGGATACATAAAAGCAAAAGATATCAGCAACGAATGGGAAAACTTGCGCAATTTCAGCAAATATTTTGGGGAAAGTGTGCGAATGGGGCATGTGAATAAATGAAATGAAGAACAAAACAAAAAAAAATAAAATTAAAGGATACTCTCACACACACATACATACAATAAAGGATACTCTCGCACACACATACATGCAATCATTACGAAAGATTCATTGCTATTGATAGTGTTTTTTAGTTTTCATTCAGTTTCGACCAAGCTATTGATAGTGTGTGTGTGTGTGTGTGTGTGTGTGTATGTGCGTGCGTGCGTGTATGGTGAGCGTGTATCCTTTTTATTGGAAAAATTTCGTAGCGTTGATTTTAAAATTTGCAAATTGATAAGCAAATGCTGAGGTAGCACAAAAACAAACAACAGCAAGTATTTTGTGATTTCTTACTACATCGTCGAGTATGTATGTATTTGTTATTGTAACAAAATATATGTAAAGTGTAAAATTTACTAACACACATTTACTTAGATGAAATAGAAATTGTCGAGATTTCAACGAAATGATGACAGGAAAAATAAAGAAATTATGTGATTTTTGTATTTTTCTTTTCCAAAAACATAAAATAAAATGATAATTTTTGTAGAAGCAAAATGAGGATCAAATATACAAAAACCAATTATTATTTTCTCAATTAGGTATTTTTGAATCGTACTAATTTACATTCAAGTTTAAGTATCGACAAAACCGATAAATCTGGTATATAGGGTGTTTTTTGCTACTTGATTTTTGACGTTTTTATTTCTGATAGTTCACGCGTGATGCTTGACATGTGTCAAAGAAAGCAATGCTCAGTTTGGTTTGCCATTTCATCATGGATAGACTTACGCCTGAACAACGTTTGCAAATTATTGAAATGTATTATCAAAATTCGATCCGTTTTTTATCGCAAAATTGTCTTTAGCGACGAGGTTCATTTTTGGCTGAATGGATACGTCAATAAGCAGAATTGCCATATTTGGAGTAAAGGCCAGCCAGAGGCAATTCAGCTGCTGCCAATGCATCCCGAAAAATGCACTTTTTGGTGCGGTTTACTACTGTGGGCAAAAGTTAGTAAGACCTTGTTCATAATTTCAAATTTTTTTATTCATTCTTCCAAATTTATTTCGTCCTCTTCAATGTAATCCCCCCCTCCCCCCCCCCCGGCCCCAATACACTTGTGCCAACGTTTTTTCCAATTCTCGAAACAGTTGTTAAAGTCAATTTCCGGAATAGCCTTCAATGCGCCTAGCGATTCATGTTTAATGTCTTCAATTGACTCAAAACGGTGTCCACGAAGCGGTTTTTTGAGTTTAGAAAATAGCCAAAAGTCACACGGTGCTAAGTCAGGCGAATAGGGTGGTAGGGTGGTTGCGGAACGATATCAGTCGAATTTTTGGCAAAATGGTCTCGTAAAACCAATGCAGTGATTTTGGAACCAATCGTGCATTCACTCTTCTTAGGCACAAATGATGTTTTAAAATGGTTTTCACTGATCCTTCCGATATTCCAACGATGCCAGTAAGGTCTCTGGCATCTGACTGTTAATCGTCGATTCTCGAGCACCAATTCCTTGATTTTATTGACGTGTTGATCATCAGTTGATGTTGATGGCGTGCTGTCCTGGACGTGGTTTGTCGTCAACGCGTTCTCGACCATCTTTGAACAATTTGTACCAATCAAAAACACTTGCTCGCGACATACAATTATCACCGAAGGCCTTTTGCAACATTCTGAACGTTTCGGCACCAGAAATTTGATTCCGCACACAAAATTTAATGGAACTTCTTTGTTGAATAATTTCACTCATTGTGAAAATCGCCGAATGCACTTTTTGTACTTCAGAAAGACAAGCGTATACTAAACACTAATGAATATTTTGATGTGACATTTGGCACAGATGTTACCGACAGTCATACCAATCTTAAAAAAATAATATTTTGATGAATGGGTTTCCGAGCGAAATTTAAATTAAAAAGTCTTACTACTTTTTGCCCACAATAGTATAAGCAGGTGGCATCATTGGGCCGTACTTTTACAAAGACGATGAAGGCCGCAACGTTAAGGTCAATGGAGAAAGATACCGTTCGATGATAACATGCTTTTTTTTTGCCGAAACTGCAAGAATTGGACTCGGAACGTTACGGTCAAAGGAGAAAGATACCTTTCGATGATAAGAGGCTTTTGTGCCAAAATGCAAGAATTGAATTCGGCCGACATGTGGTTCCGACAGGACGGTGCCACATGCACCATGCCACACTGCACGCGAAACCATGCATCAATTGAGAGGCGAAGCGAATTTGGTGAGCAGTTAATCTCACATTTTGGTGCAGTCAATTGACCACCAAGATCGTGTGATTTGACCCCGTTGGACTATGACTATATTTTGTGGGGTTATGTTAAGTCTCTCGCCTATAAGGACAAGCCAAACACGATTCTTGCTTTGGACGCCAACATTGAACGCGTCATTGGTGAGATTCCCAGATTCAGGCCGAAATTAGTGAAAAAGTGTGCCAAAATTGCACCTTCAGAATGGACCACTTAAAGCGTAGCCACGGGCAACATTTAAGTAACTTTTGTTAAATTTCAGTGTTATTTTGAATTCTCCAAAAACCAAGCTCTTTAAAAATTACTCTTTATATAAGTGAATGAAACTAGCCTGTTTGTTTGCTCTATAAACGTTTCCAGAATCGTCATCAGATCTCTACCAAATTGCGCAAGCACATCCGTGATTATTCTCAAGTGGTCACAGGGAATATGTGAAGTAGCTTGGAGAAGTGCGGGTGGCAACTTCCATACTATGGAAATGTAATTCTATATCTCCGAAACCATTTACAGTACCGAGATTTGGTGTATGGAGTTTTTTGTTGACAGTGCCATGCTACAGGAAAATGAAAAAGAGTGTTTTGCATCTGAATTGTCATTTTGGGGTATCTCAGGAACCAATTGTGGTATGATACTAAGGTTTGGTATAAAGTTATATGTTATTAAAGAATATCTGACGAATGCAGCAAAAAGTAGAATTACCCATGGTAATAATCACTATGCAAGGTACAATAATTAGGTTTTTTTTTAAGTTTAAATAATTAAGTAGATTTAGATCAGATGTTGTTTTTTTTGTTACATTCAACACACAGGGTGTACCCCTATGAATGCAGAGAATTGTGGTGACTGGAAGGAGCATTGATAGGTGGGGGGAAGATGGAGTGAGAGTGAGAGAGGGAATGCAATCACAGGACATCGATAAAGAGATAAAGAGAGTAATGCTCATATATTCATTAGTTTTTTAAAAGTTTTCTTGTGTTGTAATATTCGTATAACCCAAGCTTTTCCAGGCCGGAACTAACTTTGCCCAGTTAGTCAATAATAAAAATAAAAAACGCTACAATGTTACAAAAGAAAAATGTCGGGATCAAAATGTTCGACCTTTAAAAGACATTGCATATATTTTTGCGGAAAAAATTAAAATCGAGCAATTATCTTTCCCTGTGTTTACTTTCGTCGGGAAAAGAACACCTAAAGTTTGTAATTGGAACCTGGGAACCGAGGGGCGTTTTGTTTATCATGAAGTTTGGGCTATAAATTTTTTTTTAATTGAAAATAAATACAATACAATTGAAATTCCTTGGCTCACAATATTTTTAAGCAGGGCCGTGGGGAAAAATTGGAAATTCAACTCAACTTTTTTTTAAAGAAGTAAAAAATTTTACTTTCGTAAATACAGACCCTTTGAAAAATCTATGTTTGTGGGAAAGTTAGAATCGTCTTTTCATATTTATGCCGGGAGTAAAAGATGATCGTCTAGCGAAAATTGTCAAGGAAATGATGGGCAGCGCCCTCTATCAGTCGAGTATGAAAGAAATGAGGATGCATATGTGTATACACATAAATGATGGGCAGCGCCCTCTGTCAAAAGTAGCATATGAATGAGTAGCGGACCATAAGTTTCTTGTTAAATCTTTTTCATACTCAATTGATAGAGGGCGCTCGCTGCTCATCAATTTCTCGTCAAATTTGACAATTCAAACAAAATTCGTTAGAAATTTAAACGCAAAAGTTCTGAAGAATTATACTTCCGTAGGGCGTCCCACTTACGCACACAACTTTTTTATTGAAATCTTTAGTATAATAGTTTTTTTATTTTTAATTTTTGGGAAGAAACAACTTTACAGAGCACTAATTAACAAAAGAAAAAAGTTTTTATAACTGTTCTTCATTTTTGTTTTTTGAAAATATTAGACTGGGATATGTAGCACCCTTCAGGGGTGGGTGTGAGTGGTTAAGTGCAAAGTTTAAATCGTGATCAAGAGCTGTAAAATAGCGATAGGAACTTCAGTCCCACATTCAAAGAATTATTTTATAATATTAAAGTTTCACTTTCAACTAAACAATCTCAAAGGTATTCGGTGAAACTTAACTTAGTCATAATGCAAAAAAAAAAAGAATACCAAAATATTCAGCTGAAAATGTTTCGGTTTTTTTTTCATACATACAGTACTTTCAAGAAGAAAGCAATCGGCTTTTTCGCATGAAATAATTTGAATATCAAGTAGGCCTTGATTTTCAAAAAACTTGATTTCATTGTAAATTTCGCAATGTAATTGTAGAAACAGTCCATTATAAGCTTTCGTCTCAAGAGCATGTTTAAGAAATGAGTTCCGTATACGCGAAACGTTTAGAGGCAGTCTTTCTTTGTTGCCATCCAAAAGGTCTCAAGATGTCCCACTTGAGTGCTTCGAAGTACTTAAAAAAGTCGAAGGCGTTTGTCCACCATTGGAACCAACACTTTTTGGTGCACAAAAACGTGGACGAGTTGTCAAATCACGGTATTTGCAGAGCTACCTCGAAACTTGGTTATAAAGAGGATTTTCGAAGTTAATGCAGCCATATCCTGGAAAGCAGCTAAACAAAAATTGCCTCGAAAGGGCATAAATGTCTCTCTGAATACAATAAGAAATCGTTTGAGGGAGTTTCAGATCCAATTTCGAGCAACTACGGTAAAACCCTTACTAACTGCAAAGCAAATAAAAAAACGCCAAGAGTGGGCAACTGAACATGTGGATGACAATTGGAGCCAAGTGGTGTTCAAGTGGTCGCTGTGGTGTAGTGGTAGTGCGTTGGACTGCTACGCAGAGTGTCCGGGGTTCGAATCTCGGCACAGGCAAAATCAAAAAGTAGAAAAAATAATTTTTCTACACAGCATTCGGCACCACCTCTTGGCAGGCAATGGCAAACCTACAAGAGTAAAAATTGCTATGAAAAGCTTTTCACTTCGCCGTTCGGATTCGGCATTAAACTGTAGGTCCCTTCCATTCATGTACAAATATAACACGCACAACATGAGTGGATGCGAAAAAAAAGCTCGGCCTAGGCCCTTCATGGGCTGTTGTGCCATTAAAAGTAAAAGTAAAGTAAGTGTTCACAGACGAATCCTCCTTTTGGATGACAAACACTATTAAGCGTGCTTGGTCCACTAAAGACGGTAAGATGCTCCAGCAATCAGTAAAACATCCGGGAAAGGTTCATGTTTGGGGATGCTTCACAAAACAAGGATTTGGCAAATTAATCATGTTTGTTCACGAGGAATTTGGATGCCAACGTCATGACCACGATATACCGTCATGAACTTCTGCCATCAACGGATATGTGGTTTGGGGCAGGAAGCCGAGATTGGGTGCTTCAAGAGGATAACGACCCAAAACATCGCAGTCGCTTGTGTGGCAGTTGGAAAGAGGAAAACGGCATAACTTCATTGGATTGGCCCTCACAGTCGCCAGATGCGAATCCGAGCGAAAATGTTTAATCTCTTATGAAGTTAAAACTACGTGGAAAAAAGATACGTTCAATAAATCATTTGAAACGGCTTCTTAGGGTAATATGGTGAAGTTTAATACGGTCATATGCTGAAAAATTAGTCGATATGTAATGAAATTACAAAGAATGGTGGCGACTGGACGCCATTTTAATATATTTGCGCAATGAATAATTAATCATTTCAAGATGCTGTGGACTTTTTTTTGAAGATACCTTAATTTTTTCAGTGACTTAAGCCGATAGCTTTCTTGTTGAAACTACTGTATGTACATTAATTTGCAGAAAATAAAAAATTTAATAATAAAAAAAAAATAAAGCAATATTCGTAAAAAATATGCATTTTTTTTTCTTGGTTTCCTATACTTCCGATTGCTTACGAACATATATATGCACATAAATATATTATATAAGTATATATAATATTTGTACGTATAAAAATATGAATGTACGTATATATATTTTTTTTTTTTTACCGAACCAAAGAAGATTACATCCCCTGAAGCAATTATTTTACGATGCACAAAGGTATAGTAAAAATATAAAACAACACCAACAACAACATGAGTATGAACATCTCAACAGTCAAAAAAAAAAAAAAAAAAAAAAAAAATAAACAAAAAAAATAAAATGAAATAATAAGTAAGTAAAAGCAGCAAGTAAAATGTGCAAAACAAATATTAATGCAAAAAAGATTGTTCCTGTTCAATATACATATAGCAAATACATGCGTACATACAAGTATATGAACAACAACAACAACCAACAACCAACAAGAACAACAGTGCAACAATGAAAATATCTTAAGGATATTACATTATGATATAAGCTGAAGCTTATACCCTCGCAATCTTCACTCAAATGAGATAATTCCCTGTAAAATAATAAAATTGCTGCATCTCTGCTGCTTGCTACTTGCTGCTTGCTACTTTTAATATTTTTCATAACGCAAACAATTTAAGTGTTTTTCAATATTTCCCTCCGCCTTACCCTGCCCCTTTTCCATTTCCATTCCGAAATACTTTCCATGCCGAAAATGCATTAAAGGTATTTTTTTTTTTTTTGTGTGTATATATCCTCAGGGGCCATGCGTCCAAATGTTAAGTTTAGATAAGCTAAACACACACATTATCAGCTTAAAGGTTGAATAGAGTAGCTTTTGATCTTTAAAGTATTTAATAACAAACATTTTGAGCATACAACAGAAAAGTATTATTATATATTAATTATTATAGTTTTGTGTAGGGCTTTACTTTAAACCTCACTGGAAATCGCTCATCACGCATCCATGATGGAAGGATGGAATTCTTAATCGTTATTAAGCTGGTTTCCTCATCTATCAGACAAATCCTGTTGCAAATAAACGATCTTCGACTGGCAATAATTTGTCATCCAGTAGTCAGCGTTAAGTTCTAGTATCCTGATGTTGCTTGATCGTAAAGGACATTGTGCTTACACAGGATCCTTTATGCAAATAATTTAACGCTGTGCGATATTTGGATTTAATCGTTAAATCGGTAGTAGGGTCAGTCGAAACTCTGATGTGTGTCAGCGGAGGTTGGCTGTGGGTTCTTGGTTATTTTAAGCTCGCTACTTACATTACACTGTACAACACGATTTGTATTTCTGAGACCAGTTATGGTGAACTTATAGATTTTTAATGCTGAACACGTTTTTCCGATACTTTGTGGTGTTTTTTTATTGTCAATAAAGGCTTCCACAATCTCAATAACCCATAAATATATGTAGTATATAATTATATGCTTCTTAACCGCTTCCATTTTACCACTTTATAGGTGGGCCATTACTTACAGGTCTGGTTATTTGCCAATAGTTTTCTCCGCTTTTCTATAACATAAATGTTCCGCAATGCCAAAAAGACAGGCAAACCGTCCGACTTTGCTTTACTTATAAGCCAATAAGCTTTTTATCATCCATCATTAAGTTCCTTGAGAAAGTTATGAAATGATAACTATTACAATTTGTTGGCTCTCACGACATACTTGTATTACTCACCCACCAATGTGAATTTCTTAGGGAAAGAAATACCATACATTCACTTGTTAGTATCACGGGTATGCTACAAATTCAATATTCGCAAGTGGCATGATACTTCTATACATCAAAGCTGCTTTCTACTCGGTATGGCAAAATTTAGAGAATTATTAGGTTTTGACGAGTTCGACGCAAACATTAGTCCCAATATCATCGCTTTACTGTCCGAGATTCTCGAAAAAGTTTTGAAAAACGCAGCAAAAAGGTCAATAACGGCAGCCAGTTGATTGATGCTGTATTCAAAAACTAGTCCAAATAAATTTCAAAGGACCTAATTAAATAATGTGCAAATATAACACGCTCAACATGAGTGGATGCGAAAAGCTTGGCCTTTGCCCTCCATGGGTTGTTGTGCCATTAAAAGTAAGTAAGTAAATTAAATAAAAATACCTCCTATATGGAAATCAGTTTGGTTTTTCTCAAGTTATTCAATATTCACATACCGACATAAAAGATGGCGCCCCCTGTATATTTAGAGAACTGATAAGGATTGCACAGAGTGTTTTGCAGAATAGGTCCTTTAGAGATTTCTTTGGTTCTTATCATTCTGAGAGCACTACCATTTCTGAGGGTTTGTCCACAAGGTTCACTGCAGAGTGCATCATCGTCACTAAAGTCATATTACACGAGACGGAAGATCTGCGTTAATGCTCAGAATGCTCAGGTGATGTATTTCACAAGGAAACGGAAAACCATTTTCGTCTCCGAAAATAGCATACTATTTGACAATAGTGAAATCCCATGAGAGCGCACAGTTAGCAACATTCCAGGTGTACAAGTATGAAACCGGACATCTCTGTATCGCTATTTAAAACTATACGCTCTGTCAAACCAAATCATTGG
Source organism: Palloptera scutellata (assembly GCA_958295655.1). Taxonomy (NCBI): domain Eukaryota; kingdom Metazoa; phylum Arthropoda; class Insecta; order Diptera; family Pallopteridae; genus Palloptera; species Palloptera scutellata. Next base: position 42,581,784 of record OY282450.1, on the reverse strand, counting down.
TACCATTTCTTCGCATTTAATTCTTACTTTACTTTACTTTTAATGGCACAACAGCCCATGGAGGGCCTAGGCCGAACTTTTCGCATCCACTCATGTTGTGCGTGTTATATTTGTACATGAATGGAACGGACCTACAGTTTAATGCCGAATCCGAACGGCGAAGTGAAAAGCTTTTCATAGCAATTTTTACTCTTGTAGGTTTGCCATTGCCTGCCAAGAGGTGGTGCCGTATAGAAAAATTATTTTTTCTACTTTTTGATTTTGCCTGTGCCGAGATTCGAACCCCGGACACTCGGCGTAGCAGTCCAACGCACTACCACTACACCCCAGCGACCGCATTTAATTCTGTCAACAATATTCAGTTCATAAACAATCAAGTTTCAGACAACGACATTTTTTTTCGCTCGTAAAAATATCGAATTTTGTGCCTACAAACCTACGATATGCGGACATCATTGATTTTCTGTTTCCAATTGAAGAAATCTGTTTTGGAATCTCATCGAATGCTTGTGGAAGCTTATGGCCAGCACGCTCTAGGCAAAACACAAAAACACAGTGCAACGAGTGGTTCAATAAGTTTGAAAGTGGCGATTTTGATGTGAGAAACGAAGAACGTGGAAGACCACCGAAAAAGTTTGAAGATACCGAATTGCAAGCTTTACTCGATGAGGATGACGGTCAAACGCAAGAACAACTTGCAGAACAATTAAATGCGACTCAACAATGCATTTATCAACTGCTGCTGCTTCAAAGCCATGGGATTGATTTTGAAAATGGGAAGGTGGGAAGATGGGGGCCGCATGAATTGACTGAAAGACTGAAAGACAGCAAGAAAATCGAAAAACCACCTGTGAAATGTTGCTCGCTAGGTACAAAATAAAGTCATATCTTCATCGAATTGTTACTGGAGATAAAAATTGACCTATTTCGAGAAACCCAAACATAAACGATCATATGTTAAGCCCGGTACACCGGCCAAATCGACAGCAAAGCCAAATAGCTTCGGAAAGAAGACAATACTCTGTGTTTCTGGGATCAGCGAGGTGCTATCTGGTTTGACCTTCTGAAACCAGGTGAAACAGTTAATGGTCAACGGTACAAATAACAATTGGCCGATTGGAACCGTGCTTGTTGTGCTTTGCGCCAAAAACGTCCAGAATATCAAGCTAGGCAACACAAAGTGAGTTTTCTTAATGACAATGCACTATCTTACTTTACTTTTAATTGCGCAACAGCCCATGGAGGACCTAGGCAGAGCTTTTCGCATCCGAATCCGAACGGCGAAGTGAAAAGCTTTTCATAGCAATTTTTACTCTTGTAGGTTTGCCATTGCCTGCCAAGAGGTGGTGCCATGAAGAAAAATTATTTTTTCCTACTTTTTGATTTTGCTTGTGCCGAGATTCGAACCCCGGACACTCTGCGCAGCAGTCCAACGCACTACCACTACGCCACAGCGACCACAATGCACCATCACATCGAACAAAACAGACTCGAGAATTGGTAGATTTATACAGCTGGGAGGCCCTCCCCCATGCGGTTTATTCACCAGACTTGGCTCCATCTGACTACCACTTATTTTCATAAATGGGGCACGCATTTGCTGAGCAGCACTTCGATTCGTACGAAAATGTTAAAAAAAAATTGGTTTGACTCATTCTGAGTTCGATGACATCAGAACGATTGTTCTCTGATCTGTGATTTTCTCTTTATATGGTAATACTTAATACCTTCGTGCTTATAAGAACAACTGACAATTAAGTAAAAAAGGGACAACTTTTATAAGTTTTCTGAATGTCTTTAAAAAGAGAATACAAATCGGGCATTATTCTTCATACTCTTATTTCTAGTTAATTATAATCAATTCATATTCCGCTCATACGCACACACTCAGCTCAAGTACTTAATTATTAAGTGAAAACAAAACTTTACTAAATTTTTACTGAAAATATCAATTAGCAAACTGCAGAAACACACATTTATTCATTCTGCTTTGAAATCTTTGAATTTGAACCTTTCAGAAATTTGTCAACAAAATGTGCTTAATTGAGATACAATCAACGGAAGCATCAGCAGTAAAACTAAGAGTTAAGAATGAAAATGAGCAAGAGGAGGAAAGCGAAAACCTGCACATGTGCGAATAATAAAAATTAATTGACAATTCATTGCGAAAATGTTTTAGAGAACCCACATCCACCATTGCCCACCCGTCCGCCACCATCCACCCAGCTCATTTATAGCAGCTCAAATGTTATCTTAAAAATTCAACATAAGCACATAATTTAAATTCTGTTAACATGAAATATCAACTCTTGAATGCTGCAGGGCATTTTATTTGCAATGAATACCACTACACAAACACACACACACACACACACTCATATATACATACTCGTATGTGTACTATACATTCATAGCTCGAGTGGTCAACTTGTATGCATGTATGAGTTAATAAAACAAAACTCACTTAAGTTTAGTTCAAAGATACCAAAAAAAAGAAACTCACGGATAACGTATGGCAACAGGAACGGTAACGTTGTCGCTGACGATGGCTATACGGTGGAGGGCTATTTTACTTGGTGATGCACGTATTCAAATATAGTTGCTGTTCTTGTTGTTGTTGTTGTTGTAGACCCAATATAAATGGTCTCCAATAGCCGCTAAGGGACCAAGGGGTTCTGGTTGTGTGTGCTTTTCATGTCCTCGTTTCCATATAACTATATAGGGTGTTCTAAAAGTCAAAGTCATGCCTTGGAGCGCTGATTGGTCAGCTACTTAATAACTGATTGACCAGAATCTGAAAATATAGAAATTGTAAAAAAATTTTAGTTTTTGAGATATTGACATTTTTAAGAATTTCAGAAAAATCGCTACCTTAGATAAGTTTTTCGAGTGACACAGTCACAAAATTCTGTCTAATACTACAACTGAATAGTTTTTGATGACAGTTGAAAATAAAAATAATACTGTCATAATAATTAGGAGGAAACAAATTTCTGCCCGATTTATGAGTTCTCACGAAATTCACGAAAATTTGGTAATATCTCAACAAATAAGCAATTTTTTACAAACGTAGTATTGCGATTAAACAGAATGTTAGTTATGTGCTGGCCTATCAGCCAACTAAGGACTGATTTAGAGTTATGAGACACCCTGTATATGGAGTTAAATGTGGTCGGTTGTCGCATCTTAATTGCAAAGTATACGGCAATTGTGTTTATTACTCGGACAAAATGGCAACGGTGTCCTTCTACTAAAAACTTTGTGGCTGTTGGTGTTGTTGTTGTTGTTGTTGTTGTTGTTGTTGTTGTTGTTGTTGTTGTTGTTGTTGTTGTTGGTGTTTTCAACTAAACGTAAATGAAAATTACGAAAAATCTGCTTTTGCTCTGTAGTTGCATGAAGTGTGTATGTAGTAAATTTTATCTTGGTGATACTTTATGCCACACAGTTTCTATTACTCTCTCTATCTCCCTCTCTCTCTCTCTCTATCTCCCTCTCTTTCTATCTCCCTCTCTGCCTCTCCCTTGCTCTCTCTGTCTCTCTCTCTCTCTGTCTCTCTCTCTCTCTATCTCTATCTCTCCCTTTTCTTTATAACTATCTTTACGTGGCATGAGAGGGGAAAAAGTAATTGTTGTCCGGCACTTTTGCCACCGTACTACCTCAAATGTTTAATTGCCATTTAGTCCTTTTTAATAGACATAATACGGCAATAACAGTACGAGTACATAGTAGCAAAAGTACCAGTTACTGCAGTAGTAGGCACAGTAGTCTACAGTCTACTATATCTCAACTTAATATCTATAACTATGTACGTATGTATGTATGCATGTACTTTGCTTGTGTGTCCATTTAATTCTATAGAATTTCTAAGGTTCATTAATAGACGAGGTCATTCATTTCATACACTTTTGTTGCTTTCATTGTTTTTGTTTAGATAAACTTGCAAATGTTAGCATTTTCATAGTAGCATTTTCCTTAAATGCGTTCAAGCAATATAATTTTTTTTTTTTTGCAATTCTTGGTTTGAGTTTTATGTAATTTTTGTATATGGTATTTTTTCCTTATCTTTCAATAGGCATCGCCATAAGCGCACATAAATTCATTGCCTATTGTCGAAATAATGATAAAGTTTTTGTGTATGGAGTCGATATTGGAATACAATTAGTGGCAATTGCTGTGTATTTACAATGTTTTGCATTGAGAAATGACCTTTTGATAGGTTACTGTTTAGAGATTGTTGAAAGATTTTCCGATTCAGGATAATACACATACATACAGACCGACATATATTTGACCAAATATACATATTGCTCCTTGGAGACAACTTAATTATTTGTGATGCGACAATGAAACCTTGGGTTATGTTTCTGGTACAAGCAATCGTAATAATTTCTATACAATAATATTGAGAGAAAGGAGTTTTAGACACAAACAAAGTGTAGTCGACTCAAGGTTAGGGAGTGATTTATTTTACATATAACAATCACAATAATATTATAAACAAAAATCAAAAACAGCTAAACTTCAAATTCGTCTCTATTTCACATTGAGTTTTTCACTTCAAATCAGAAAAAAGTATAAATTTCTGAATTAAGTTTCATTTAAAATTCACAGTCTTCGATAAAGAAATATTTTCTACACATGTTGGATCCTTGTTTGCTGTCTATTTACTTATTAAAAGCTATGCATGACTAAACTTACTTAAAATACGCATTAATTTCCAATTAAAAAATGTTTCTCATCTGTAAAAGGAAAACCAGAAATACCAGAAATTAGTGAAACACGCGCCAAATTTCAAAACAAGATATTTTATCTACATTTGTGTAGTCTTCAAAGCTATTTTATTTTTATTCCCAAACTATTCATGTAAATTTGTTTGTAAGGGAAAGTTTCCAGCATCAAAGCAAAGACTCAAGCAAGAAAAATCATTGTTCCTTTACCATAAACTTTTGAACAGGTACCAGAAGCTTTGATCAGACGGAATGCTAATAGGTCTTCAGTATAATATTTTACATTAAAAAAGTTGTAAAAAATTTGTTGTGAATTGTAGAGGGTGTAATGGTTTATCGCCTACCCTGAAGAAATCAAATGATCAAATGTGGAGAAAAGTATTCATATGTTGCGTATGCGAAATAAGTATTTTCCGGGATAAAATACAGTAATACTATGTTACAATATTTAAAGTTAATGTCATCCAAATATGAAAAATTTATAAACTTTATAAATTAGATGTTGAAAATGAGTTAAGATAAGAAGTAGCCATCATTTGGTGAAAATAGAGGGAAAATAAAACAAAGAATTAAAAAGTTGCATAATTTTTTGACCCTCTTAACTCTTTCAAACCAAAAGTTTAAGATTCACCTGGCAGGTTGAATCTTAAAAAGCTAAGAATATATAAAATTTTTTACTATCTTGACGCCAGAAGTGCAGTGGGCCTTGGGATATACCATAACCCAAGACCAACCGCTCTTTTTTTAATTTAATAATTTGGGATGTAGTGTTCCAGCTGTACCAGCTATTCCAACAATTTCTATCGAAAGGTTATCAGATTTATTAACCGAGAGATTTATCCGTACGTATGAATACTTGGCCTGCCTGCTGAATTGTTTAAGACATTGGATGCGAAGAGTTCAAAAAACGCATGCATGAGCTTCTATGCAGAATATAGTCAGATGAAAGCATGCCAAGTGATTGGAATCTCAGCGTACTCTGCCCAATCCATAAGGAAGGTGATTCCACGATCTACGCCAACTACCGTGGGATAAGCCTTCTTAATATTGCATATAAGGTTCTATCGAGCGTACTGTGCGAAAGACTGAAGCCCATCGTCAACAAACTGATTGGACCTTATCAGTGTGGCTTCAGGCTTGGTAAATCTACCATCGACAAGATATTCTCACTACCAAATCCTGGAAAAGACTCGAGAAAAATAGATCGACACCCATCATCTATTTGTCGATTATAAAGCCGCCTTCGACAGCACGATTAGAGATCACTTGTACGCTGCAATGTCTGATTTTGATATCCCTGCAAAGCTCATTCGTCTTTGCATAATGACGCTGACCAACACCACCAACGCAGTGAAAATTGGGACAGACCTCTCCGCACCATTTTATACCAAAAGAGGTTTCAGACAAGGTGACTCCCTATCGTGCGACTTCCTTAACCTTATGCTGGAGAAAATAATTCGAGCTGCGAACATCGATATCTCTGGCACTATTTTCTACAAGAGTGTCATGCTGCTAGCATACGCATATGCTATTGACATCATTGGCAAAAACGCTCGAGCAGTCAGCGCAGCATTCTCCAACCTGGAAAGAGAGTCTCGTCGAGTGGGTCTAGTGGTGAACGAAGACATAACGAAAAACGAAATACCTTGTGTCAACAAACAAAGAGTCACAGCGTCTTGGACAAAATGCCACTGTTGACAACTATACTTTTGAAGTTGTCAAGGATTTCGTATATCTAGGATCCAGCATAAACACCAACAATAATGTTAGTCTTGAGATCAAGCGGAGACTAACTCTTGCCAACAGGTGTTACTACGGGCTCAGTAGGCAATTGAGAAGTAGAGCCCTCTCTCGACCGACGAAAACGACGCTCTATAAGTCCCTTATCCTTCCCGTTCTAATGTATGGCGCAGAGACGTGGACATTGACCATCAATGATGAGAGGAGCGTTCGAGAGGAAGATAATCCGTAAGATCTACGGTCCAGTATGCGTGGACGATGTGTATCGAATAAGATGGAACGATGAGCTGTATGAGCTGTACGCCGACACTGACATAGTCAAGCGTATAAAACTCCAGCGACTTCGCTGGCTGGGTCATGTTGAGCGAATGGAAGAAAGCGCTCCGGCTAGAAGGGTGTTTTATTCGAAAGGGGACGTCCTAATCTCCGTTGGAAAGACCAGGTGCAGGGCAAGCTGACTGGACTTGGCCTTATCAACTGGCGCCAGCGCGGCCATAGCAGAGGCAACTGGCTAAGCTTTGTAAAGGCGGCCAAGACTGATCATCGGTTGTAGTGGCAGTTAAGTAAGTAAGTAAGTATGAATACTATTCAGCCGTTTGCACAGGTCGTAGTTTAAAACATATTTTTTTACCACTTTCATCATAGAGAACGGACAAAATTTATTGCCATGCTTTGTCTTTTACAAATTATCCCAGAAGCAGTGTTTTGGATTTCAAAATCCACCAGCAAAAGAAATGCACCAGATTTTTATACCAACTTACCAGATTCTCTTTTTTTATAACGAACGAATCCCAAGGGACCCTCCCTCCGCCCAGTACGACCGAGGGGCGCATCCTCATAACTCATGGATTTAATAAAAAAAAAAAAACGCGTCCACCAGACTGTTCGGAAATTAATGAATAAGGCAACTGAAATTGTTGTTTTCAGACAAGAATAGTAAGGCCGTTGACAATTTTTCTCGACTGAACATTATATGCTGGGTGTATCGCAGACCGTGCACAAAGTGTTCGCCGAGCAAATCGTTCAATACAATAAACCGTAACCATGGCCTTAGCAAACGCGCATCATAAGGCCGTGGTTGATGTTCGCTGTTCGGCGAACTCATCACATTTTTCTCTCGTGCTCGGTTTGGTGGTTACACTGAGCTTTTTGCAGAGTTGTATTTGGTCGAAATGCTGTTTTTTAATACTATTTTGTTCGCAATGGCAACACTAAATAGTATACAAACAAACTTTAAACAATTTTATTAAAGTGGAGAAGTGAAGTTAATAATTTGCAATGACGCAAGACCATTTGTATTACACATATGATGTATAAATACTTTTCCTAGTAATATAAACAAAATAATATACTTATATGCAGGTTTTCGTACTATTTTACATACATTTTGGTTCCATTTTTGTAAAATAGCTCATTGCCACCCTGAGTATTCGGCGCGCTCGTTGCTCATTTCACTGAGCATATCGTGTTCGTTGTGAGAGTGATTTTACTCACTCTCTGTCTTCGAGTTTGGTGAGCAACAACAATTTCATGCAGTTCGTCGAGCAAAATCTGAACATAACCACTGCCTAAGAGCAAAATATTTCTGAACTGCGTAAACAGTATTGTCAAGTCGAAAAAATTTCTGCCACTAACTAATGTACAAATATAACACGCACAATATGAGTGGATGCGAAAAGCTTGGCCTTTGGCGCTAAATGCGGTCATAGTTGCCACTGATTAAACTGAAGTTCATTGTGGAAAAGGCATAACACTTGCCACAATGGCTGTCTATGTCTTTATCGGTGTCCTGTATGATTGCATTCCCTCTCTCATTCTTCTTCCCACCTATCAATCAATCTTCCTTTCATTCAACACAATGCTCTGCATTCATAGGGGTACACCCTGTGTGTTGAATGTATAAAAAAAAGCAATGAAAAAAGCACTGCCATCAAATGAAAATTGGTTCATATTTTATTTTTTTTAAATCTACGAGATCTGTTGGAAAAAGCACTAATTTGGCAACACTGTCCAGGAGGCGTATTCAATTAGTTTTGGAATGCATTGCCACACTAGGCTGGAAAGAGATATTAAATAAACCAATACTTAATTGAAAATTTTGATATATTTCAATTAAATGCAAAATAAATTTTATATGGACTCTAAGTTTTGGAATCACAGCGGTCAACGCCTCCATTTTCCAAAAAAATTTGGAGATTTTTTGGAACTGTTGACTTGTTTGTGTATCTTCCATTTCTGTGATGGAAAATATTTCCGAACGATTAAAAATAGCTAATAATTGCATAATCAAGTACGCCACGTTGACTTCAAGAAATAATATGTTTTTCTCTTTTCTTCTAGTAGGCAAAGAAAAGACAAATACTGCACTTGTTTTTCGTAAGAAAATGGCAATACAAGGTTGGCATTTCAGAAGTTTACAAATAGGTACTCAAATCCATTAAAATATTAAGTAAAAATGGAAACTAAATTTAAAAGAAATTTGACAAGAAAAGTTCCATTGAGCATATCTTAATCACATTTTTCCATTTCTTAAGTGCTGGAAACTCACCTTAAAGCAGAGAAGTATGCAAGCTAATAAATAAATCAAGTAAGTGTAAATTGCAATGAAGCATAGAGCCAAATTGTGTATCCCCAACGAGAATGTGAAAAGGTTCAAATGTACACCTCCCTATCTCCTGTGCGCTACACGACTCGATGAGTGTCATGTGGCCGTGATTGAAGGAAAAAAGAAGCGAAAAAGGATTTTCTTATATTTTACCTCAGTGAATACACCCGCATACTAACCACTTACTACATATACCTACTCGTAAGTAAAAGCAGCTGCCATTTCATTGCACACACACACACACACATACACAAATACATGCATACATTGAATGTGTGTATGCAAAGTATGCAAAGAATTTCCAATCAATTTTAATTGGCACGACATCAATAAAAGTGATTTTTACTATGCGCGTGTATTCGAGTACCAGATGGTTGTGATTTTTATTCTTCGACGTCGCCTTTTGCTTGTGAAACGAGTCGCCATGAGTGAGTTGCAAGAGAATGTCAAGAAATTCCAAAATGTGCATATTTTAATTAGAAATTTTTTCACTCGGCAATATATCTTCTTCTTATTCTTCTTCTTCTTCTTCTTCTATGTATACATTTCCCAATATCTCGTTGGTCTCTCATAAGCTTTTCTTTTCTTTACCCAGAAGGCGCACTTCTGTATCTGTGTGTGTGTGTGTGTGTGTGTGAGTATCTGCTGCCACTTACTCTGCCATTAGATGCTTATCACATTTGGTTCGATGCGTTGTAATAGAAGAAAAAGAATAGTTCCAACTGAAGCACTTACATACCATATACCACATACATCTGAGTATCAAACGCTAAACTCTAAATTCTGATAAGGAATGAATGTCGGAATACTCTGCGTACGTACGTAGAACGTGTCATTAAATGTAATAAATTATTTTAAATGAGCGTAAAGGGAATGCGTACAAATACACAAGCATCTGAATATCTGCCTGCATATGTTTCAATGTATGTGTATGTGTATCTGTGTGCCTAATGATTTTACCATAATAACAATAATAATAATAAGTAACCCAATTGACATTTCTTTTGCTTGTTGGTGCTAGTACCAGTGTGCCAGTGCCACTGTCATGTATCTTCTGCCATGTCGTGGTGGTGTCGTGAGGCGTGTGTGAGGTATTTGATATATTTTAAAATAATGTTTTAAAATGTAGAAATTCTATAGTCTTGTGTTTTGTTTAGTATTCAAATGTTTTTAATGTTCGTTTTTATTTCGGTTTTTACTTTTCACAATGTAAACAAACTTAATTTATGTGCATCACTTTGACCTTAATTTGAAATTTTCTCATGTAGATAAGAGTATACTATGTAGTATAAGTATGTACGAGACTACAGTTTGCAAGTATCTTTCTACTTTTTTTTTGTTGAGTGATTTATAAATTTTTTAACAAATTCCAATAAATAAATTGTAGACCTAATAAGTAGGTATTTGTTTATAATAAGCATGTAAGTGTATTTGTACGATACATTAAAAATATTCAAACATTACATATAAATTTAAAATTTATGTATTATTTACTATTAAAATTATCAGTGGTATAAATTACTATATTTTTAGATTTATTTTATTAGGCAGAGAATGCTTAGTGATCCTCAGATTGTATAATCTTTGATTGTCTCGTGGCTTTTGGGGAGAGTTCGCCGTCTCTAGTGATGATTTAAGATCAGTTAAGTACTCGATTACCCGTCGACCCGCATAAAGTACGGATCGGTGCCCGGAAACAGAAATATAAAGAAACAACACATATTTTTCGAAATTAGGGTGACTGGTGATTCGATCGGGAAATCCAATTAGCACTTGGTTTTTGGTTAATTTGCTGGTACCTATACACTCCAAATACTTGCACCCTTACAGCATACTTACTTTACTTACTTTTAATGGTACAACAGCCCATGGAGGGCCTAGGCCGAGCTTTTCGCATCCACTCATGTTGTGCGTGTTATATTTGTACATGAATGGAAGGGACCTACAGTTTAATGCCGAATCCGAACGGCGAAGTAAAATGCTTTTCATAGCAATTTTTACTCTTGTAGGTTTGCCATTGCCTGCCCAGAGCACAGAAAACTATCGGCCATAAATGTAAAAAATCACGCAACAATTATCAGCCTTAATTAGTGATACCCAAGTTTAACACAAGTAGTGACTAAATTTGTATAAGTTTGCAGAGAAGAGAGCAAATTTCAACAATTGGTTGCATGAAAAGTATTTGACTAACTTCACAAGTGTGTTTATCTAAAACCGACAAAGTATCGCAAAACCGGTTTAGAGTGAAGCCATTTTTGATTGGCTGAAGGAGTTTAAAAGATTTTTATGTTTTTTTTTTATTGATACCTTCAACACACAGGGTGTACCTCTATGAATGCAGAGCATCGTGTTGTATGGAATTACGATTGATAGGTGAGAGGAAGAAGGAGGGAGAATGAGAGAGCGAATGCAATCACACCGGACACCGATAAAGAGATAGACCGCCATTGTGGCAAGTGTTATGCCTTTACCACAATGAACTTCAGTTTATCAGTGTCGACTATGACCGCATGTAGCGCCAAAGGCCGAGCTTTTCGCAACCACTCATGTTGTGCGTGTTATAGTATATTTTCATAGGCAATTTTTACTCTTGTAGGTTTGCCTTTGCCTGTCAAGAGGTGGTGCAGTGTATAAGAATTGCTTTTTTACTATTTAATTTTTTGCATGTGCCGAGATTCGAACCCCTGACACTCTGCCTAACAGTCGAACACACTACCGCTAAGCTACAGCGACCATATTTTTTTCAGATAGCTCTCCAAGGCCATAAAAGAGCGGTATGCCTAAAGTAATCATCCTCTCCATAAAACTGAGCATTTTCAGAGGAAATCTTTCACTATTTCTTTTTCCTCAGGGTTTTCGCAGCTGCAAGAGTAAATAGGTATTATGGGCGATGCTTATTTACAACAATGCGCCAGAAGCTGCCGAAGTCCATCTTCGATTATTGTTGATGAGCTGCTCTGTCTTCCTCCAACTGTAGCTCGGTCAAAAAGATATGCTGATTCTGCAGCCCGTCAGCCAATTCCATATTCTTCTTTTAATAGCACAAAAGCCCATTGAGGGCCCATTGCTTACCGAGACGTGGTGCTGTATAGAAGAATGTTTTTTCTACTTTTTTTTCGGCCTGCGCCGAGATTTGAACCTCGGACAACGCACTACCAACTAAGTACGCCACGGCGACCATCTGTAATTGGAATTTTTGAGGTAATTTGATGCGATTTCAATTTTTATTGCAGTTAGTGGTTTTCACACTAGTTCAATTAGGGGTTCATAAAATAAAGAGCCCTTTTGCACTATTTCATAAGCCATTTCTCTGACATCTTTATTCCGATCTCCCGGGTTTTAGATCAGGGCAAAGTTATATTAACTACTTACTTATAGGTATGAGATCTTAAGACATCCCTGAGTATTTATACTTTTCTGTACCCCACTATACCCACGGAAGTGTGTAGTCTGGACCGCACCAGACATCGCAGAAGCATAATTACAGAAGATGCCAACCTTTTTTGCAATGTTTTACAATACTTAAAGTTGAACTCCATGATCGCAGCCTGGCTGGCCGATGGGATACAGATATTTGTTTTATATGTGTGACTTGCCTATACGTTTCTGTGTCTACAGTGGGGTACAGAAAAGTATAAATACTCATATACAGCGGCCATGCGGAATTAGAGTTTCTCGGAAGCAAAGATAGCATTTTAGATGTTATTAAAAGTTAAGCGAAATGTGTAAAATTTGCATTTCTATGCATTTTCCCAAATGATGTTTTTTTTACCTTCGAGGTTATAATTAGTATCTATGTATATGAAGTTTGTTGTTGTTTTATCAAAACATTACCTGAGTTGTAGATGGAAATATCTAACCAGAAAGTAATTGCGCTATTTCTTTCTCCCTTGTAAGGGTCAACCTAAAATTTCAGTGAGACCATCCAGACCTTCATACATATCACCTAGTGCGATGGATAAGGGTACAAGTTTTCGTACCAAAGTTGAGTACTTACCTATATGCATAAAGTTTATATAGGCCTCCCCCCCCCAAATAAAAGTTGTTCACTTCCGACAAGAAGGCATTTCTGACACGCGGGTAAATAAATAACACTCTTTTACCGGTCTTAGCAGAAACTATTAATAGGGCAGCATGAACAAGCTATACTCTACCTTTTTTAAGATATGCATAGTGACTGCAAAAGCCTAAGAGCGTCACCTAAGCGGTGACTTGGACAGTAGGGGAAAAGGTCAACGTCCTTAACTGATCGGCACTGTTATCCACAGGAAAGTAGAGGTATTATTTCTTATTTGTGGCAGGAAAAATTTTAACTGTCGATCAGAGAAAAAAGAGGGATTGACTACCTGGAGCTTGAAAAGGAAAGACGTACTTTATTCAAATTTTTGCTGTCGATAAAAAAAAATAAGTGAATTGCTGGACCAGGAATACCCAAGCGACCAGGAGCATAAAGTGCTGGGTGGATTGCTGCCAAATGTTGGATCACCAGGGAAAATACATAGAATACATCACAGTATACATGGCATGCAACAGGAGATCAACATAAATGTGAAATAGACAATCATATACCAGTAGTAGTGTTAAAATTCTTTAAGTTCAAATTCGGTTTTATGTCAGTGTAAAAGGAAAAAAAAATTAAGAGACAAAATGTTAAAAGTATAATTTAAAAAAAAAGATAAGTCATATAAGCATAAAAAAAAAGTGTTGAAGGAAATTATACTATATATCTATACTTAAATCTAATTATCACAGCGAGTATCACAGGTGCAACAATTATCAAACCACACGTAGCATGCAACATCATCGTCGTTGGGCCCATCGTCGGATCGGTGAAGTAGCAATTTAACGTGAGTAAGTTAAATACAAAAAATTCTAAAAATACTTATATTAAGTATATAGTGTTAACATGATTTAAAAATATATTTATATAGTATGACATATTTTTTCTTGTGGGTGTTTAATCATACCAACACGTATACCTCTCGATTATTTATTTATCTTTGCTTTTAATTATAACTGTTCTCCCTAAAGTAATATTCACCACGCTCTCACAGATTTAAGGGTGAACAGTAGATAAGTTAAGCACTGGGATATCGAGAGTATGGTAATACATCGATGTCAGGTAGGGTGGGACTTCAAGGGACTATCAGCTTTCCTCCTCCAAATTTTAGTTTCTTAGTCATTTGTTGGTGGTAGTTACCTACGTGTTCAATAGTTTTCTTATGGAGATTACTTTCTAGGATTTTTCTTACTGTATGAGCTGCATACAAATAAAATTTAATGTAACTCTTCACATCATATCATTGAGGCTAGCCCACTCCCATTTTCCCTGAGCTAAGACTGAAGCATTGCTAGGTATGCAGCGACCACCTCACATGATGTGAGCCTTGAAGAAGGTGGAAGTTCGTTACACCCTCTCTCGCTCTCTCGCTCTCTCTCTGTCTCTTTTTCACTCTATGCTAAGACCATCCGTAATCATATTTTCATTCTTCAAGTTCGTTATTTTCTAACGAATTTTAAATTGACTCTAACAATTACTTATGTACTATGCCACCAGAAAGATTTTCAAGGATCTATACTGGAGCCCAAAGTGATTGCTACATTGATACCAGACACAATTACCGCATTAAAATAATTAAGCCTCAAAAAAAGAAGAAGAATAATAAAAAAAAAAAAAATTTATGGCGAACGAGCCTATTTGCAGCTGCCAAAATGACCTATAAATTTCAAAAGTTAATGCTCTTCAAAATAGGAAAAATAAAGACAAAACAACCACCTTTCATTTATTCGTACAAATTAAGGCAACAATATTTAAGATTTTTAAAAAAAAAAGAACAACAAATCGAAAAGGAAGAATAAGACGAGAATTGAGTGCCCTGGTGCCAAGTTCGAGTAGCTAACTATGTATTCATTTTTGTCTTCAACTTGCATAACTACTTCTTTTCCATTCATTTTGTAGTCAATGCAGCGACTGAGCTGATTTGGCTTTTGAGAAAAGCAAGCGAATTAACTATTCAACTTGAACTAATTGAATTGAACAAGATTAAAGAATTTCACGCCAAAATGAAGATATTTTCAAAAGGGATGACAAAAAAAAAATATTGCTTTCTTCTCGCCATTGATGACACTCAGTGAAAATGCTCCAAAGAAGATGCCAAAAAGCGGTAAGCGGGACCATTTATGAGCAAAGATTTACGAGCCACAAACCAGTAAAAACCAAGAAAGAGGAAAAGAAGAAGTACCTAAGCTTGAATGTCTTACAAACGTCGTCGAAATTGACCCCGCCGCACTTGGCGTGAATTCGGAGGCAATTCATATCATGGTTTGCTGCTTCTCTTGTTGCTCTCTATTGCTCCCATATCAAATACAAGCAAATTGGCTTAATTTCTTTTTAATTTTCTTCTTTTTTCAACTACTTACTTTTTGCCAAGTATTCAAAGAAGTATTCAAAAATTCAATTTAAAAAAGTGGCACACAAACTCACTACGCCACACAACAGAAATGCGTGGGTGGGGTGCTTGCGACTGGGCCTGAGTGCCTGCAATTGCTGCTGTTGTTGGCCCCATTACAAAAGAGGTGAAAAGTACAGAGAACCTTTTTAATTTTCTTTATTTTTTCCTCGTTGATTGTTGTTGTATATTTATGTATTTCTAAAAATACATATACAAAATTTCAAGGGAAAAATATTCAATTTTGCTTGCCCACTCCAGGAGCCACCCACCCACCTTTTTGAGTGGCTATAAAAGAAACGAAAAAAAAAAAATAAAAAACAGGAGCTATGCGGCGATTTACATGCCTGAGTTTGAGCGTGAACGCTAAGTGCTTAAACCGCACAGTGCAGCGTTGGCGTTGTCGTTGTCGTTGTCGTTGCTGTTGCTGTTGCTGTCGCTTTTGTTGACAATGAAATTGAAATGAAAATGCGTTGAAATCCCGTAAGAAAATTCATGGAATTAGTGAAGTTTTTATTTCTTTTGAAGTTTTTTCCATTTTTTTCTTTCTTCGCGTCTCTTCGCGTCTCTCCTGTAGCAAATGCGTAGCATACTTTTCAGCGTTAATGTATCGCACGCACTTAATACGTAAACAGAAAGTAATAGAAAATTATTACGATTTTGATTATTATGATTACAGTGGAGCTCTACAGCTGGACTCTGTCATATTATAACAAAATTTACCTTTCGTTCGTTCTTTCTTCGGCGGGGGGGCGGATGAAAAATATTTAACATCTTTTTGCCGCACTTCGCCAGTATCATTATCGTCATCAGGGACACATTGCCACGTTGCATAATCTCGCCGTGAATTACGTTATCATAATGTAAATACTAACAAAAAATTGAAGGTGTTGCGCGTTTTGTTCTCTTGTGCCCCGTTGATGTCCTGCGTGGGTCCTGTGTGCTGGCATTGTCCTCTTTATGCTGTATTAAGTTTTTCATTATGACTTAAGGCGTTTTTATTTAGTCTGACTTTGTTCTTTTATTTTTTTTCTCTCACTTCGTCTTTGGTTTTTGTTTTTGTTCTTGTTTTGGCTTTGTATTTGTATATTAAGACATAAGTTTATGTTTTCGTCACGCTAGGGTGTAATTTAATAATTTTTCTCCATATTTTTTTTGTCATATTTCCTTTTGATTGCAGTGTTTTATTTAGTGTAGTTGGTTTTAAGTTATGTGGATAATGTTTATATTCACGTTAATTCGGTGATAAACTTTTCATTTTCCTTACATTATTCCTTTTTATTTTCTTCTTTGTGTTTTCACATAATTATGTTACACATAATTAAGAAAATATATTTTACTAATAATAAATTGTGGAATATTAACTTGTTATTCTTATATGAAATGATGAATTTGAATGTGTTGTTTCAAGTGAAAGGAGACTGTGTGAGAAAGGAGTCTGTGTTTCAACTCAGACCGTGCTCCCATTTTTTCCTTACCCAATAAACCTAAAATGGTAGTACCCATCGGCTGGCAGATCTATTTGTTAGACTCATTACTATTGTAGTTAATTGTCCTTAGTAAGCTCTAACAATAAGGTGGCCAGATTTTAGTGGGACCACGATCTTGGATTTGAACAGCTTTAATACTAAAAAAAATGTGATAAAGACCGCATATGAATTTAAATCATTTCAGGATTAAATTGATTGGAGCCAAAAGGAGCCAAACAATCACATAAATGATAAATGTTGATTTTCTAACTGCATCAGATTTGCAATGTGCAATGATGATGACAATAATTCAACTAATGTGGAAATTCTTTCGAAAACCCTAATCACGGACGACGTTGATTTACAGTGTACCGTCTGTGAGAAGGTCTCAATAGCCATCGCTTGTTTGAGAAATACTAAGGCTGCGAGTGGCATGCATGCTGAGTTGTTTAAGACTGGAGGCGAAGAGTTTACAAAACGAATGCACGGGCTTTTATGAAGAACATGATCGAATGAAAGTGAATGAAACCTCAGTGTATTCTGTTTGCCATAATACATAAGAAGGGCGATTCTGCGATCTGTACCAACTATCATGGGATAAGTCGCATACAAGGTTCTATCGAATGTCAGCCTTGAGATCAATCGAAAAATAACTCTTGCCAGCACGTGTTATTATAGTAGGCAATTGAGAAACAGAGCCTTTACTAACAATGACGAGAGGCAGTTGGTAGCATTCGAGAGGATGCTACTTGGTAAGATCTACTACTGTGGGCAAAAAGAAGTAAGACTTTTCAATTTAAATTTCGCGCGGAAACCCATTCATCAAAATATTATTTTTTTAAGGTTGGTATGACTGTCGGTGACATCTGTGCCAAATGTCACATCAAAATACAAAATAATCATTAGTGTTTAGTATACGCTTGTCTTTCTGAAGTACAAAAAGTGCATTCGGCGATTTTCACAATGAGTGAAATTATTCAACAAAGAAGTTCCATTCAATTTTGTGTGCGGAATCAAATTTCTGGTGCCGAAACGTTCAGAATGTTGCAAAAGGCCTTCGGTGATAATTGTATGTCGCGAGCAAGTGTTTTTTGATTGGTACAAATTGTTCAAAGATGGTCGAGAACGCGTTGACGACGAACCACGTCCAGGACGGCCATCAACATCAACTGATGATCAACACGTCAATAAAATCAAGGAATTGGTGCTCGAGAATCGACGATTAACAGTCAGATGCCAGAGACCTTACTGGCATCGTTGGAATATCGGAAGGATCAGTGAAAACCATTTTAAAACATCATTTGGGCCTAAGAAGAGTGAATGCACGATTGGTTCCAAAATCACTGCATTGGTTTTACGAGACCATTTTGCCAAAAATTCGGCTGATATCGTTCCGGAACCACCCTACCACCCTATTCGCCTGACTTAGCACCCTATTCGTGTGACTTTTGGCTATTTTCTAAACTCAAAAAACTCAAAAAACCGCTTCGTGGACACCGTTTTGAGTCAATTGATGACATTAAACATGAATCGCTAAGCGCATTGAAGGCTATTCCGGAAATTGACTTTAACAACTGTTTCGAGAATTGGAAAAAACATTGGCACAAGTGTATTGGGGCCGGGAGGGATTACTTTGAAGGGGACGAAATAGATTTGGAAGAATGAATACAAAAATTTGAAATTATGAACAAAGTCTTACTCCTTTTTGCCCACAGTAGTATGGTCCAAATTACGTGTACGATGTGTATTGAAGTTGATGGAACCGTGTGATGTTAGCTTGCGCTGAAATGCTCAAGCGATTAGTTGAAAGACTATTGAAAAAAAACCGAGAGCCCTCTCTCGATGAATGCTGAGACGTGGGCAAGAATAACAATGATGAGAGACTGTTAGAAGCTTTTAAGAAGCTATTTGGTAAGATCTATGGTACAAATTGCGTGTATACAAGTTGATGGAACCGTAAGATGAACGCTGGCACTGAAATAGTCAAGCGAATAGAAGAAAAGACTAAGACTAGGAAGGTATTTCATTCGAGACACGGTAGTGGAACGTGCAGTAGAGGACGACCTAATCTCCGTTGGAAAGACCTGGTATAAATCCCCCATGATTTCACCGGAGATCATAACGAAGGAAAATTCAAATGATTGCATTCATTCAATCAAATCACAAAGATATGAAAATATTAATTGTAAAAGGAAAATTTTACTTTTACTTACTTTACTTTACTTTTAATGGCACAACAACCCATGGAGGGCCTAGGCCGAGATTTTCGCATTCACTCATGTTGTGCGTGTTGTAATTTGTACATGAATGGAAACGGCGAAGTGAAAAGCTTTTCATAGCAATTTTTACTCTTGTAGGTTTGCCGTTTGCCATTGCCTGCCAAGAGGTGGTGCCGAATGCCGTGTAGAAAAATTATTTTTCACTACCACTACACCACAGCGACCACAGAAGAAAATTTTACTTTTCACTTTTCATAGAGGTTAAGTTTCTGCTCATCCATCAATTTCAAAAAGAATTCAATTCAAGCTTTTCAATCATCCAGCAAATACCGATGAAAAATATAATTATCCATTAATTTAGATGAAATGCAATAATTTTATTGTGGTTTCATTAAGATACCCTGATCTTATTTCAATCTATGGAGCTACATAAAATAAAAACAGTGACTCATACGAGTACACACATGTGCACATACATACATACACACATACATACACACATAAATATAAACTTCTTTTACGAGTAATTCCACGAATACGCTATAAATGAGTGAGTTCCTTAATTAATGTTGATCACCTTAATTGAATGGTACAGCATTTTCAGTATACATACTATACATATTTATATATTGCAAGCAATTAAGGAGTTCTTGCACACACACACACACACACACACACACACACACACACACACATTCCAGAACTACTACAGTTGGCAATATATGAGGGTACTTAACTATTTAAGCTCATCGTATGTTGGTGCATTATGTTCTTCACTTCATTCACTCACTTCACGGTATGATATACATACTCGTGTGCATGGTATGTAATTTTCTTGAATTAACTATACAAAGAATGAAAAAAGTAAATACTGCAGAAGCACAAATATTGAACGCTGTTGCATTCTTCTCTACAAATACCATACGAGTACATACATACGCAATGTACCTATAACAAAATAAAAACGTATACGTTAATTGTTTGCTTTGCGTGTTTAATAATAATTTCTTACATTTTGCCGTTGCTGTTGCTGTTGCTGTTATTGTTATTGTTGACATTTCAAATACTATTTAATATTAAGCAGCGCGCCGCGACTTGTGCAACTTGCAACATAATGCAAGAAGAATTGGTGGTAAGTGCTACATGAAATTAATAATATAATATAAATACATGTTAGAAGGTTTAAAACTTGCAATTAAAATCAATTGAGTTAAATTGGAAGTGGAATTTATAGGTTTGTGAATGCATGTGTGTGAAAGTAAAGTGTTCGAAGGTAATAATTATGGTGCTTTTTGTAGACGTTTTTGTAGGTGTGGCTTTGGTGGCCTTTGTGGCAGCGTGCTACACTCTTAACTCTGCGGTTTGGGGTTCAATTTCCGGTAAGGTGATGACCTCTTATCAACTTCTAACTTTCTTAATCAACACAAAGCATTTATGTTTAACAGTTGTGTATCTCCTGTCAATGTTAATTGGCAATACAAAGAAATTATATATGCATTTGCAATCGGCATATACGAGAACAGATAACTTTATTTCTAAAAGGTTTAAGTTTAATTTAACCTTGTTATGGAGTTGTTATTGGTTTTCAAATAAGAAATGGGTAATACACCAAATTAATGGCACTAAGCATATACGAAATAGATCGACAGAGGTCCTCCAACTCAGGTCCTCCAGAAACTAGAAGCACATACCATGCCACACCAAACACTTAAGTGTATCGACGTATTATGAATTTTTGAAACTCCCATTGTTGGGGAAAGAAAAAAACACCTTTCCTGGTTGTCTTCAGAAATGCAAGTGCCTCTTTATTTTTTGTACATATGTATATTCACATTACTTACTTTACTTACTTTTAATGGCACAACAGCCCATGGAGGGCCTAGGCCGAGCTTTTCGCATCCACTCATGTTGTGCGTGTTATATTTGTACATGAATGGAAGGGACCTACAGTTTAATGCCGAATCCGAACGGCGAAGTGAAAAGCTTTTCATAGCAATTTATACTCTTGTAGGTTTGCCATTGCCTGCCAAGAGGTGGTGCCGTCTAAAAAAAATATTTTTTCTTTTTGATTTTGCCTGTGCCGAGATTCGAACCCCGGACACTCTGCGTAGCAGTCCAACGCACTACCACTACGCCACAGCGACCAAGATATTTTTACAAGATATATAAAATTCGAGAATTGGCAAATTGTGATAATCCGTTATAATATTCAAAGCTTTCGATAAGTATGGATAGATTAGTGTTGATGAAATTAATAATAATTGCATTAAGTATTCGGTACAATTTATGAGTCGTATGATATACTAAAGTTATAATTAATAACAACTGTTTACAAAATTTATATGATATAGTTATTCTGCCCGAACACCCATTATAGTAATCGTTTTTAGCGATTACACTTTGTAAACACAAAATGTTTGCTTTTTTTCCTTTTTATTTTAGAAAATTTTTACCAAATTTTTCGCATTTAAAAATAATTTCAATTCAAAAAGGATTGTCGAAAATGGATTTCTTGCTCTAAAAATCGCTAGTATACAAAATGTCAACAAAATCAATGGATCCGTAAATGGCACCCAGTATACGGAAAAATTTGAATTCTCCCCGATTTTAGTAACTTTTTCTTCGGAGCCCATGCAGCAATATTTTAATAATCAAAATGAAGACAGGAAATGGGTGTTTTGTCCCCAAAAATCCTTAATGCAAAGGGTTGTACAATGGAAATTTTCCCCGATTTTACTAACTTTTTCTCCGGAGCCCACGCAGCAATATTTTAATGATCAAAATGAAGGCAGAAAATGGGTGTGTTGTCCCCAAAAATCCCTAATGCATAAGGGTTGCACAATGGAAATTCCAACTTTCCTCTGATAGTACTATTTTTACTCCGTACCCACCTCATGAACAATTTTAAAACCCAAAAAAAGGTAAAATATATGTACCTTGGTTTGAGAATTGTCCCAGAAAAACCCCTAATGCATAAGGGTTGTACAATGGAAATTACAACTTTCCTCTGATAGTACTATTTTTACTCCGTACCCACCTCATGAACAATTTTAAAACCCAAAAAAAGGTAAAATATATGTACCTTGGTTTGAGAATTGTCCCAGAAAAACCCCTAATGCATAAGGGTTGTACAATGGAAATTACAACTTTCCTCTGATAGTACTATTTTTACTCCGTACCCACATCATGAACAATTTTAAAACCCAAAAGAAGGTAAAATATATGTACCTTGGCTTGAGAAATCTTGGTTCACAATATCCTAGCTCGGTTAATAGATGGTGTTCCGGTAAAAGAGGAATATCAATTATTCTAGTTGTACTAACTGTTACTCTGGAGAGCCCTCAGAAATAACTTTAAAATCAAAATGAATATAAAAAATGGGTAAAAAAAAGGTACAAAAACCGCTAATATACAAAATGTCAACAAAATGGTAAATCGAAAATGATAGCACTCCCCTCCATTTTCCTTACTTTTACTCCGGTGTGACCTCATAAATAATTTTAAAATTAAAATGAAGGCTATAAAATAGGTTTCAGACAAGGTGACTTCCTATCGTGCGACTTATTTAACCTTATGCTGGAGAAAATAATTCGAGCTGCTAACGTCGACATCTCTGGCACTATCTTCTACAAGAGTGTCATGCTGCTAGCATACGCTGATGATATTGACATCATTGGCAAAAACGCTCGAGCAGTCAGTGCAGCATTCTCCAACCTGGAAAGGGAGTCTCGTCGAGTGGGTCTAGTGGTGAACGAAGACAAAACGAAAAACGAAATACCTTGTGTCAACAAACAAAGAGTCACGGCGTCTTGGACAAAATGTCACTGTTGAAAATTATACTTTTGAAGTCGTCAAGGATTTCGACTATCCTGCATAAACACTAAACATAATGTGTGTTTTGATCAGGGGACAGCCAAGTGGCCTTATGGATGTCTTTATGTTGGAATCTGGTGCTACTAACTGTCATGTTTCGTGCGGCGGCGAAGTCGATCAGTCTCATACCGTTATCGATGGATTCATCGTGGAGACTAAATTTTCCGATCGTCGGACCAAAGAGACTCTCCTTGCCCACCTTGGCATTAAAGTCACCTAAAACGATTTTAACATCGTGGCGGGGGCAATGCACAGAAGTTTTGCCGAGGAGCTCGTAGAAGTCATCTTTGGTCGTTTCATACTTCTCATCCGTCGGGGCATGGACAACAATTAGGCTGATTCGTGTTTCGACTCATGATAGCTGTAGTAGATATTACAGGATGCTCTTTTGGAGCAACCCTGTCCCGTCCAGGGGCGTTAAATATCCGAGGCTTCGTTGGAGGATTCATTGGTGAAATATTTTGACGTGGTGGGTTCCAAGCCCGACGCACAACCATTCATTCAAGGCCATGGAGAAGCCCGCTGCACACATTAGTTAACTCACTGACGGTTGTCAGATCGGTATCCAGGAGACGCCACGAGGAGGCTGTGTGTTGACTTAAAACGTAGAAGCGCAAGGATCGATCATGGACGCACCTGCGACTGTTACGAACTTTACCTTGTGTCCTACGCTCCAGGCCCCCCTTGAGATCCAGCGGAGATTAAGTCTTGCCAGCAGTTGTTACTACGGGCTCAGTAGGTAATTGAGAAGTAGAGCCCTCTCTCGACCGACGAAAATATCGCTCTATAAGTCCCGTATCCCGTGGATATTGACCATCTATGATGAGAGGCTGTTAGGAGCGTTCGAGAGGAAGATACTCCATAAGATCTACGGTCCAGTATGCGTGGACGACGTGTATCGAATAAGATGGAACGATGAGCTCTATAAGCTGTACACCGACACAGACATAGTCAAGCGTATACAAATTCGACTTCGCTGGCTGGGTTATGTTGAGCGAGTGGAAGAAAGCGTTCCAGCTAGAAGGGTGTTCTATTCGAGCCACGGCGGAGGAACACGCAGAAGAGGACGTCCTAATCTTCGGTGGAAAGACCAGGTACAAGGCAGCCTGACTGCACTTGGCCTTATCAAGTGGCGCCAGCGCGGGCATAGCAGAGGCGACTGGCGAAGCTTATAGAGACGGCCAAGACCGATAATCGGTTGTAATGGTGGTTAAGTAAGTAAGTAAGATTTTGCTTGTGCCGAGATTTAAACCTTGAATACTCTGCGTAGTAGGCCAACACACTATCAACTACTCCACAGCGACCACAGCATTGCTATCGTTACTATTTGTTATGTCTCATCGGATTTTCGGTATGAGTCATTTGACTCTCTTCTTCAACTACTTAGTTGATGTGACATCAAAGCATATTGTGTTCCCATAATTCTTGTTTCAGCTACTTACAAGAATTCTTGAGAGTTCTGAGGTATTTAAAAAACAAAAACTTATTATGTGTTATCTCTTGTTTTTTGTCCTCGAAATTTTCTAATATTTCTTTAATATATTTTTCAACAACCATGAATCTTTTCAAATACCGAAAACCTACACGATTTTCCTCCACATCAATTACAATATTTCATTCTCAAGTATAAATTCACAATTCTACAAAAAAAGTCATAAATCTTGTAGTTTTTGATTTTTAATTTAAAACTATTGAGCAATTTCACAATACAAAAAATAAAAAGAAGAAAAACTCCAACACAAAATTCCGCGACATTTTCTTAGCATTTTAAGAAGGAGTTTCACATGATGAAGAAATTGCCAATGAAACTCAAAGCCCGCCAACATATATACATACATACATACATAAAAGCACAAACACATACGAGTACACATATACAAAGAAACAAATCAAATCACATATACTTACAACTAAATAAGAAGAAGCTATTATGCACATATAATCTAAGAGTATGTATTCTAGAGGGTATAGAGAAGGGACACACGCACACACACACGCACATACTCGTAGTTCGGATAGTACTGCAAATAATAAGTATTAACTACGCGTACATCCGCCTATGATGAACAGGAATAATGGCAGAGCAACAGTAATGGGCATAAATAGCATTCCGCTGAACATTCTACCGAACACTAACTACACTTCAGTACATATTTACATCTATAAAATATATTGCCTTTTGTTTATTGTAAGTATGTATATACGTACATATTTAGTTTTTAAGTTGTTGCTGTTACACTTACTTAGTGGGATGAGCTATTGTGTCTACTAGAAGACAGTATTAGCTTTTAAAATATACTATTATCCTTTCTTTCTTTACGCATAAGAGACTGAACAAAAAACAAAAATAAAATAAAAAAATGATATATTTGACATAAATAAGAAAACATAAGTTTAATGTTTGTTTAGTTCTTTTGTTTTTTCTTTTTCAAATTGTTTTGGATTTCCTTCATTTCTTTTTTTTCTTTTTTTCAGTTTGTTCTGGTTTGAGTAATAATAAACTATAAAATTATTATGTCTGAAAAGGCAGAAAGGCGCTAAGGATATGAATATGACAAAGTTTCTCTGATTAAGTATGTAAGTGTGTATGTATGTTGCGTAATTATATGCAAGAGTTGCATTCTTTTATAAGCTAGTAAAAATACAAATAATTGCAATAAATTTTGCCAATTGCTTTTGAAGGCGTTTTGGCATTCAATTGTCTTGGCTAATTAAGTGGAGGAAGTGTTCCAAGCAATTTCACATAATACATGAGCATGGAATATAAATTAAAATGAAGGATAATGTAGGAGATGCAGACTGTTTTTCGGTTACAATCTAGAACATGGAGATTAAGAGACTTCTGCAGATTTTTGATTAGTTCAGATAAGTTCTGAAAATTTCCTACTACATAACATTGCAGGTAAAACTTCAACTATTAAAAAAAAAAAAAAAAAAACCTCAACTGCTAGCCGAGACACGTAACTTAATTTTGGGCCTTAAAATTCAATGACGTGTTCAGTTTTTCTTTAAAAAAAAAAATCAATAAAATATTAACCCATTTACTCGTAGTTTAATAACCCGAAATCTTCTCTTCCAAGTGGTCGCCGTGGCGTAGTTGGTAGTGCGCTGGCCTGCTATGCACAGTGACCGGGTTACAAATCTCGGGACAGGCAAATTTAAAAAAAAAATATATAAAAATAAACAACTTTTCTACACGGCACCATCTTTTGGCAGGCAATGGCCTACAACCTACAACAGTACAAAATTGCCTATGAAAAACTGATCACTTCGCCGTTCGGATTCGGTATACAACTGTAGACTTCTTTCATTCATGTAAAAATGTAACACGCACAATATGAGTGAATGCGAAAGGCTCGGCCTCGGCCCTCCTTGAGCTGTTGTGCCATTAAAAGAAAAAAGAAGAAATCCTCCCTCCCTGGAATTTTGCCCTTAACTGAGTATAAAAGTTTGAAAATTCTCCAAAAGCCGAGTTTCCATCTTATTTCCATTAAAAGCCCCTCGATTAAAATGTCTTATATTTCCCTCTGGACTCACAGAATTCTGTTCATTTTATAAAGTCTTTTTGTCATTATGCGCGTAAGACCCCTCGTTAACCACTTTGATATAGGTGGGGTCGCTATTGCGGAGTAGACTTGCTACTCTTGATGTTCTGGGCATGTCCATCCAATGTGATGTTCGTTGGAATAAGCGCATTTGTGCCGTGTCGAAAGAAGCAACCACGTGCCTCGGCTTTTTTAGGTGATGGAAAGAATATTTTACTCCGGATGATCTACAGCACCTATATACGTCCTTAATTGGAATTTAATGTGGTCGCTGTGGCGTGGTGGTAGTGCGTTGGGCTGCTACGCAGAATGGCCGGGGTTCGAATCTCGGCACAGGCAAAAGCAACAAGTAGAATAAATAATTTTTCTACACGGCATTCGGCACCACCTCTTGGCAGGCAATGGCAAACCTACAAGAGTAAAAATTGCTATGAAAAGCTTTTCACTTCGCCGTTCGGATTCGGCATTAATCTGTAGGTCCCTTCCATTCATGTACAAATATAAAAAGCACAACATGAGTGGATGCGAAAAAGCTCGGCTAAGGCCCTCCATGGGCTGTTGTGCCATTAAAAGTAAGTAAGTAATTGGAATTTAATTCGTACCTCTGGGCTGGAGCTTAACGAATGCAACTGGAGCTCCTGGACCGTATCCATCGAGCGATAAAGCTAATAAGAGACTGTAGAGTCTACATCTATATTGACTCCTTGGAACATCGTCGAAACGTGGCTTGCGTTTCTCTGTTTTACCGTTACCTTCATGATAGCTGAGATGCGCAAGCTGATGCCGCCAGTCCGTGTGTTTACCACAACTACACGAACAGTAGGCGGAACTCACGCCTTCCACATAGACACTACGCATTACAGAGAAAGTCTGTCGCACCCGTGCGTATTTGGAATAAGCTCCTTACAAATATTTTCCCCGATTATTATGACCCTTGCAAATTTAAAGCAAACGCTGATAACTACTTCTCCCTCCTTCTTCCTCCCACCTACCAATCTTAATTCCAATCAACACGTTAGGGGTACCCCTGTGAGTTGACTGTATCACAGAAAAAGTAAAAAATTAAGTACTTAAGTTCGATATACATACATATAATATTTTGATGAAGTGAAATAGTAAAAGCATTTGGTTTTGGCACGTAACTTATAAAATCAGTATAAATACTTAGTTAAGTAACTTTGTCAAATAGAAATAAGGGCAGGGAGTATTTCAGAAGAATGGCAGACAAATTGTCGAAATGACAAACTATTGACATTTTGAGAGTGTCCGTAAGTGTTGCCTAAGTTATGTAGAAAGTGAAATTCAATAAAATTTCTACACATGCCATGTATCCATAATCAGTTTTAAGAAAAGATAGATTAAACAAATGACAAACTTCGAAGACTTTTACTTGGTATCAAGAAATTAACTTTAAACAAATGAAAAGGAAGAGCTTTTTATTGTACCCACTAAAACTTAACGTAAAGCATAATGTCTAAATCAGCGATGGGCATCCTCATGTTTTCAATATGAACAATGTGATGATTGTCAAAATAACATTTATCAATGTTTTAACTAACTTTGAAGTATAAAAGTGTAAAAATTGCGATTATTTGTAAGTGCCAATGCGGAACTGTACTGCACCCGTAGGACAGGTTCTCGGCCTTCTTCACATTCATCAATCCAAGTGCCAATGCAAGTTTGCAATAATTGGCATAAGACAGAAAGAGTATATTAGTATTGTTAACAGAATATATATATGTACAGGGTGCGCCATCTTTTAAGCCGGTATGTAACCATTGAATAATATTAACATTTATCAACCTATTGACTAGAGTAAACTTGTTTTTGAAATGCCAATTCAGTACAATTTTTTTTTGAAAATAGTGGTTTAGTTGTGTTAACTCAACGTGCATATCGTCGAATATATCGTGGCCAACAAGCATCGTCTGAGACAACATTTTTCGTCAAATTTTGTAGAGCACGGGACAGTGGGAGATCGTCGACAAGTTGTTCATCAACGCCCAAAATGTAAGTACTTAAAATGAGACAAAACTTCTGTCTCTTTCTCACTACCTTACTTTTCTACCTATCTCTCTCGCACAGTCTTTCACGCTTGCGTCCGTGTAAACAGCCTCTATTGAAATGGAGTTTACCAATGAACTGGTTGAAGCGGTAAGAGAGATTGTTGCCGAGAACCCAGATGTGTCGTATATTCACCGCGCTCAGCGTCTTTGGAACCAACTTGCAAAAAAAAAGTTTCTATACAGCACCACCCCTTGGCAGGCAATGGCAGACCTACAAGATTAAAAATTGCCTTTGAAAAGCATTTCACTTCACCGTTCGGTTCGGCATAAAACTGTCGGGCCATCCTGTTTGACCACCGCCACAGTCGTGGACGGTGATCAGAGCTTCACCCGTAAAACTGTGAACTTCCATTGATATACAAATATAATACGCACAACATGAATGGATGATAAAAGCTCGGCCTAGGCCCTAGGTCCATGGGCTGCTGCGACATTAAACGAAATAAGAATTACTCTTAAATATTTTAACATGCTCGAGCTTTTAGTTGCATGCTGTACGAATATGATCTTGCGGTATTTTGGCCCATTCCCGTACAATGGCTTCCTTCAGCGCATCCATACTGGCATATTTTTTAGTCTTCACCTTACTCTCCACAATGGCCCAGATGGAACAGTCCATCGGTTTTGCATCTGTTTAATTCGAAAGGAATTGAGTGGTCGAAATAAAGTGTGGAACATGGTTTTTTAACCATTCTTGGTTAAATCACGAGATTTATGACACGGAAAGTCCATGGTGTATGACCGAAATGTTTGCGTGCCCACCGCTTTAAAGCAGCTTCTAAAACATTTTACCGATAATAAGTCGCATTGACTTTGACACCAGGCTTGATGAAAACGATTGGACAGCTGCCCATATTATTACTTGCGATGGGAAATTACTTCGGGTGGCCGTTCGTATGCTCAAATTTTTGTAAGTGTGTTCAGTTAAGTAAACACGATCATATTGAGAGTTTATGAACTGGTAAATAGGGAAATTTTTCTCATCAGAGAACACAATATTTGGAAATTCGCCACATTCGTGCAAGCGTAACAACTCCTTTACTCTTTCGAGTCTAACTTTTTTTTGCTTTAATGTAAGATCATGTGCTTTTGAAACTTGTAATACTTTATCTTGAGCTCATTTTGGAATATGCGTCGGATGCTTCGCTGGGATATTTGATATTTTCAGTTTTTTGGCCATTTTATTACCACTACATCGTGGATTTCATTCAAGTCGAGCCTTCCCTTTCCGAACTATTTCAGGTGATATTGCTGTTGTTTTTTCGTCAACCACCATAGCGTTTGACAATGCTGCCTGTATCATTATAACGATTTATGGTGCGATACACAAACATTTTATTCACTTTGAGAGCTCACTTTTGAGCTCACGAAAAATAGCTGGTTGTGATTTTCCACTCAAATATGGTATAACACACTATTACTTTTGAATTACGTTTGAATTCCATTTCGAATAACTATTGTTCTATTAAACTTAGACGCAATTGCTTGTGGTAGTTTGTAAACAATATAAGCAGTTGTCATTGCTATGAATTTATCATAGTTGGCAATATCGCGTTGACAGATATACCGGTGTGAAGTTGGTAACACTTCAATCGCCTAACCCTATATACATTTTATGAAAACAAATTTCTCACCATATCTTATTGATGATATCATGTTTCTGATATCACCAATAAGAGGGTTTCATATGGAATAAAGTCAAGTCGATACCAAAGATAATGCCGACTTTATTACATTTCATGAAATTTTACGAATATTTGTGAAACCATAAACAAAAAAAATATCTTAACATACTTAAATGGCTTCCCGATGCAATTTGACATACACACACACAAACATTCAAAAGATAGAAATATCAATTCCATTTAAAGAATTTTCACATAAAATTTGTAACACTCAATTAGTTTAAACGACAAAGTTGCCAACTCGATGCTCGTACAATTTAAGTTAAAAGGCTACAAATATAGATTGCAAAAATGTGCCACCCTCAGCAATTTACTCCGTACTCCATGGACACAACACCCTCTTCCACATATATTCTGGTTATAGTTAAATACCTACTGCAAAATGACAAACACACATAAATGTCACATGTGAGTATAAATTTTGTTTAATATGATTGCATGTACCTCGAGTATACACACACACACACACACACACACACACACACACACACACACACACACACACGCACGCAAGAGGAGAGCAAGTGCATTTTTCAAAACATCATTTTCAAAATATCAAACGAAGGGGGAAGAGCGTACACCACAGCCAAAGAGGGATGAGTGTGTGTGTGTGTGTGAGTTAGAGTGCAAAAGAAAAACTGATAAAATATTTGCAGCATACTTAACTGCGTAAGTGAATTTCATAAATCATGACACACAGGCAACGAAAAGACATCATTATGATTGTTGTTAATAAGTTGATGCATCTACGATGCTGTTGCTGTTGTCATTGTTGTTGTTGGTTGGTTGGTTACTAGTTACTCTCTGTAGTTACTGTTGTGTTTTTTGCTAAAAGGTGGTGAAAAATAATCAACAAAATTTGAGAAGTATGCAGCCTTGATACGAAAAAGGGAGGAAAGGTTTATTTGCCATAGCCGTAGAAGGATATATGTACTTAAGAGAGGTTGGAAAAAAGTGGTAAGAGTTAGGAAAAAAATAAGGAAAATATTTGCTATCAATTTAATTTCGCTAATGTAGTGTAATGAATGTAGTTATGGTCTATTACGAGCATACGACAGAAAATGAAAGGAGAGAAGTC
Organism: Palloptera scutellata; assembly: GCA_958295655.1. Classification (NCBI taxonomy): domain Eukaryota; kingdom Metazoa; phylum Arthropoda; class Insecta; order Diptera; family Pallopteridae; genus Palloptera; species Palloptera scutellata. The sequence continues at coordinate 42,550,328 of OY282450.1, read as the reverse complement.
GTTGACTATTAAATTTTTTTTGTTTTTTTGTGTATCGACAATGAATCAATTGTTGTTTTGAAAAGCGTTGCAAAACACAATTAGTAGCAAATGTTATTAGCTTTACATTTATGAATATTGAATTAAGTAAAATTCATAATCTATTGTATTCTTAGGATAATTTATCAATCTTCAATGAAATCAATACTCGTGGATATATTTTTATGACTCTTAAGTATTGCATGTACTTAAATAGGTGGATAATATTGGGTGTTTGAGTACAAAAAAAAATAAAATTTATTTATAAGGAATATAATTGCCCCAATTTAGAGCTTATCCTTTTTCTTTCTTAAGATCACTTTCTTTTGACAGTACTGCATTCAATATTTCTGACCCTAAAGTTTCTACTTTAGGGCGATTATTTTGCTTAAGTTAAAATTAGCCCCACAATGGGGAATGGGGAGTCCAAGCGAATTCAGTTTATTTGTTCTAAGTTTACTTCTTTAGAATCGTTTTTATGTTTACGAGATGATTGTTGTTGGATACTTATGTATGTATGCATATACATATAAATGACGGGCAGCACATAAGCATCCACTATGCGTCCTCTATCAATCGATAGCATAGCTGTCTATCCCTCTATTGATTGATAGAGGGCGCTGATTCGTGTATCATTCATACTCGATTGATAGAGAGCGCTGCTACCCATCAGTTTCTAGTAAAATTTGACATTTCAAACAAAAATTGTTAGACATTTTTAGAGGTAAGAGAAAGAGCGAGTATATGGCGATTGTGTTACGATAAAATCTCCAGCAAAAACTGCGGCGGAGAGACATAGACAATGTACTACTGTGGGCAAAAAATAGTAAGACTTTTTAATTTAAATTTCGCGCGGAAACCCATTCATCAAAATATTATTTTTTTAAGGTTGGTATGACTGTCGGTGACATCTGTGCCAAATGTCACATCAAAATAATCATTAGTGTTTAGTATACGCTTGTCTTTCTGAAGTACAAAAAGTGCATTCGGCGATTTTCACAATGAGTGAAATTATTCAACAAAGAAGTTCCATTAAATTTTGTGTGCGGAATCAAATTTCTGGTGCCGAAACGTTCAGAATGTTGCAAAAGGCCTTCGGTGATAATTGTATGTCGCGAGCAAGTGTTTTTGATTGGTACAAATTGTTCAAAGATGGTCGAGAACGCGTTGACGACGAACCACGTCCAGGACGGCCATCAACATCAACTGATGATCAACACGTCAATAAAATCAAGGAATTGGTGCTCGAGAATCGACGATTAACAGTCAGATGCCAAAGACCTTACATGGCATCGTTGGAATATCGGAAGGATCAGTGAGATCAGTGAAAACCATTTTAAAACATCATTTGGGCCTAAGAAGAGTGAATGCACGATTGGTTCCAAAATCACTGCATTGGTTTTACGAGACAATTTTGCCAAAAATTCGACTGATATCGTTCCGCAACCACCCTGCCACCCTATTCGCCTGACTTAGCACCGTGTGACTTTTGGCTATTTTCTAAACTCAAAAAACTCAAAAAACCGCTTCGTGGACACCGTTTTGAGTCAATTGAAGACATTAAACATGAATCGCTAAGCGCATTGAAGGCTATTCCGGAAATTGACTTTAACAACTGTTTCGAGAATTGGAAAAACCGTTGGCACAAGTGTATTGGGGCCGGGGGGGATTACTTTGAAGGGGACGAAATAGATTTGGAAGAATGAATAAAAAAATTTGAAATTATGAACAAAGTCTTACTCCTTTTTGCCCACAGTAGTAGGCTTCATCGGAAAATGGAGGCCGCACCAAATTCAGATTCTGCTATCGTGAAATAAAACCCAAAACCATCATAGACAGATCGCGAGAGTGTAGACTTCCCAAGCAACTTAAGGCACAACCGAACTCGAATTTCATTGTAAAACAACATGCAAAAACTAATACGGAGAGACAGCATGAATGGCAACTGAGTTCTTTAGAGCCAATAATTGCCTCAACACACATCTCATTGAATCCCGACGAAGGTCCCCAAATTATGCAGCACCAGGCAGTCATTGAGGTTGCCGAATTCTCAGTTTCTCAACGAAAAAGAAAGGCAGAAGATTTACTTGAAAATATGTATGAAAATCTTTCCTCCTTGGAAAGAAAACAATTCGCATCAGTACACGACTCTTTGAGGGTGCTCATCGTCATCTTCGACAAAATATGGGTCGGAGATTCAATAATTCCATACCAAACAGTGCGTCACGGATTCTCTGCAACCCAAAATTCGTCAGTTCTGTTTAACGGCATATCAGTTTTAAATATTAAAATGTTGATGATACTTTCGTTGGGCCAAAACGGCAAACAAAATTAGATTCGCCTATTCACTGGGTATGTAGCGATTATGAAAATTTATACACCGCTTTACAATTAAACTTAAACAAACAGACAACCAATTTTTACCAACAGTCGATTCATTCCGTACATAAATTTATTACTTTATACAACTTACTCTTACTTTACTTTTAATGGCACAACAGCCCATGGAGAGCCTAGGTCGAGCTTTTCGCATTCACTCATGTTGTGCGTGTTATGGTATATTTGTACATGAATGGAGGGGACTTACAGTTTAATGCCGAATCTGAATGGCCAAGTGAAAAGCTTTTCATAGCAATTTATACTCTTGTAGGTTTCCCATTTGCCATTACCTGCCAAGAGGTGGTGCCGTGTAGAAAAATTATTTATTCTACTTTTTGATTTTGCCTGTGCCGAGATTCGACCCCAGACACTCTGCGGAGCAGTCCAACGCACTACCCCTACACCACAGCGACCATTTTATACAACTATTTGTAGCTTATTTACATGCTTCCTAACAGCTACTGTTAATTTATTAGAGAAAAGGTGAGTTCACATTTGCATCGTCTGATTTAAGAAACTAAACAAATGTATACTAGGACTTTTAATGAAAATTAATGTTTTCCCAGGACACACACTAAAAACTATCAAGGGCGTGCCCGGAAAAAGTGCACAGATAACAACCCCAGTCTCTGACAACATGACGTCTCTGTTTTCCAGTCGATAATGCTCTCATATCTTTCGCTTTCGCGAGAAAGTACAGCGAACTTGCAGAGTAGGAGTCTCATTTTCTCTCGTGCTCGGCCTGGTGGTTACATTGAGCTCATTGCAGAGTTGCTTTTGGTCGAAATGCAGTTTCTTTTTAATACTATTTTCTACGCAATGGCAACACTAAATGGTATACAATCATACTTTAAACACTTTTCTTAAGATGGAGAGCGAAGTTAATAATTTTCAATGATGCAATACCATTTGCTTCACATCGTGAATACCGCTAATATATACTTATTTTTTATAAGTTTACTGGTTTTATAAAGAAAAAAGTATCCTCTTTTTAACATGAACACAAAGGTTTGCATGTTTTCGCACTATTTTACACACATTTTTGTTGCTTTTTTTGTGAAACAGCTCAGTGCCACACTGAATACTCGGTGTGCTCAGTAAAATGAATACGAATATGGTGTACACTGTGAGATTGAGTAGAAGCTCTCTCTTCGTGTTCGGTGCAACAACAATTTCATGGTGCTCGCCGATTAAAATCAGAATATAACAACGCCCTAAGCATAGGAATGTTAATGGAAAATATTTTCTAAAAGCAGAATAAAAATTGGTAACCGTGTGACTAGTGCTACAAGGTCCAAACTTCTTGCATGTGAGCATTGGGCAAAGAGCACGAGCGTAGCGTGCTTCAAGCTTTCAATCTCAAAAGCCTTAATATGCGTGTTTTCAAAAGCCCATCACTGGTTAAAATACAACTGATAAGCATAAAATCTTTTTGATCGCTATCATACGAATCAGCATCGCTCTCTCTTAGAGCAGTGACGATCGCAAGTGATTTCAAAAAGTTTTCCAATTTCTTTCGTTGTCCCTTTTTCCCGCACAAACTTTACTGCAAAAGCTTTTCGAATAATAAAAGGCATTTTATCAATGGCATACAATGGCACTGCGATGTCAGAGGCTCTATATTTTGTACTTTAAAAACTTAAATCAGACTTAAAGATTCGAGAGAAGCTTAGAAAAATCATGTTAATTCAAAATAATTCACACCTTCTTCTTATCATACCAGAATTATGAAGATTTTCCAGTTAAATATAAATAAAATATAGCAGCTTAAATACTTATTTAACTGAAGGTAAGCTAATGATGAATGATGTGGCGCACTTAATTCCTTATAAAAAAAAAATACAAAAAATATACACTTATTCATACATGTGTATTTTTATGTGTATATTCATGTATGCATGTGTATTTACTTGCAATGTTGCAAAGAAAGGGGGAATATATCACATGACTCATTTTGAGCATTTGTCAAAAATTTGTGCAATGCATCATTTTGCTTTTGTGTGTGACAAAGCCATGCATGAAGATAAATCGCCAGAAAAACACGGAATTAAAAACTGATGTAGCGATTAATTTATCACTTGCTTACAAGCATAAGAATAACAACAACAAGAGCAACAGCAAACACTTTGTCCTGCCACTGTAGCATCCACAAATGAAAGCAACTAAAACAAACAGAATAAATGAAATAGAGAAGAGTAGTAGTGGTAGTGGTAATAGTAGAAGTATTTAACAAGTTGCAGCAGCAGTTACAGCAATAGCAACAACAACAGCAGCAGCAGCAGCAGCAAATAAATTATCAGCAACAAATATGCGCGCTCGAATGAACAACAACAATTTTTGAAACATTGAAACATTTCTACAGAAAACAAAGCAACTGCAACTATTACAAAAAAAGTAGAAGAGGGGTGAAAAAATAGTACTATTACTAAATACTACTACTAACTACTATTTGGCACAAATAGTATTCAAAGTTAAGCTTCTTCTTTCAACTCATTTTCGACTACGACGATGTCGTCGTCGCTTGCCGCCGTTGATAAACAAACAAAGACAAGAAAACGGAAATGCTTTCAACTGTCGAATTGCAACCATAGTAACAACAACAATAATAACAACAAAAAATTTGTTCAATCATGTTTGCTCTGTACAACAAGTAAGCACCGACTTAAGGCATCATCATCATCATCGTCATCATTGTGAGTGAGTGAGTGAGTGTCCCACTACTAAATTTATGCTGTATCCTTGTATTGCTTAGTAGAATTCGTTTTTTTGTTTTATTCCTTTTTCCCTGGCTATTGACACCCATTGTGGGGGTGTGGGTACAAACGAACGGATTTATGGTCATCGATCAGAATTAATGAAGATTTTTGTGTTAGTTTTTATTATTGTTGCAACTTTTGTTTTTGGTACTTTTTCTATTCAAAAGTTTCTCCTTTTCCCTTTGCTATTTATTCTTCTGCTTCGTTTTCTTACAAAAATTGGTTTCCTGGTTTTTTGAACTTGACGCGTGCACGCTTAAGTTCTTTTGCCTGTTCTCATAGTTATGTACTCGCTAAAAATTTGCTACAAGTTTGTACGAAATTGATTTAATGCTCGAGCTTTGGTGGCAGCTAACACAAACTAAAACGCTCACATACACACATACACACACTCTCTCTCTCTCACACGCACACACAATGCATTGTGTTGTCATCTTCATCAACTTCTTTATTTACCGTATTGTTGTTGCTTGTTGTTCTTGTTGCATGCTTGATTTAGCGCAAACGAATTAATTTATTGCAAGTTTCTCTTTTTTCGAAGCGAATTTGAATCTTTTTTGAGAGGAATATTCTTCGTAAGTGCATTCATTGTAAGTAGTTTCATTGTTTCGGACACGGTTTGATTAGTGTATACTTAGTGTTGGTTTGGTATATAAAAGGGGGAGGGTAGGGGGAGGTGGAAATATCCTTTCCGGACTAAAACCAAAATGTGATATTGCGAATTAATCGATCGTTTTCCTTTCGTCTTCTTGGGAACATAGGGCTTTTGTGAAATGTCTCCATCTTTGTGGATATAATGAATCCACTTTAATTTACTCATCTTGATCTCTAATGCAAATGAAATCTGTTTGTATGTGATCCACAGATCAACGTTTGAAAATGCCCCTGCCCATCAGATCTTTGCCACATCATATCAGGTACTATCGCCAACAGAGACATTAACTGCGTTTTATTCGCCACTCGCTTCTAGTTATATATGTACGAGTATAAGTATGTATAGGTAGTGGCGATAGTTGTATGGGAAAACAAGAGCCAACGTGTATAATTATTTATCGGATGATTGTGTAAAGGAATATAGGGTTACCGGAGTCTCGATTCTCAATGCAATGTTACTATAGAAGATATTCTGAGGCTGGATCTTACCGAGGGAAGGACGGTTTTGCAACAACGCAATTATGAGGGTGAGAAAAATGACTGAATAGCGTACCTTGAGGTGCTTAATTTGAATACTTAGGTCAAGCTACTGAGCACTAGGAAAGTGAGCGAAGTACTTGTCATCATCAGATCACCTTGCAACCACACATTAAGTACCTTTGATTATATATCGACTCTAGGTGACTTTTAAGGGAAAACCTTTCCTTCTTCTTTTGTATTGGCACAACAACCCTTGGAGGGCCTAGGCTGAGCTTTAAGCATTCGTTTATGTTGTGCGGGAGTTATATTTGTGCATGAATGTGAAAAGCGAAGTGAAAAGCTTTTCTTAAGCAATTTTTATTCTTGGAAGTTTACCATTGCCTCCCAGGAATTGGTCCCGTTTAAAAATTTTTTATACGTACAGTCTTAGTGCTATATGAGCCGCCAGCGTATACCGTACGGTATCAAACGATGTCATTTACGTTATTGCAAGTAAGATTCCCATTGATTATTGGCGAATTTAGTCTATTTTGGAATCTCGACATACTAGCGAAATACCATCTAATGCACAGAAAAAGAAAGTGAACGCAATAATATAGAGTGGCAAAGAAGATGAGAGCAGTTTGAAGCGAAGGACTGCAACTTTGTCCTGAATTAATAATGTGGACTCAGTGCGAACACGAAAAAGCGGACTATTACATAAGGCAGAAACTCAGCGGACATGGATGCTTCAAGTAGTATCTGCACTGCATCAAACATGATATTTTGTTTCGTTTTGTCGGAGCTGCCCAGATAAGTTAGAAAACTCAACGAATATTCTCTTTCATTGTCCAGTTTTCAAAAGTAAAAGAGATGGCATCTAGAGAGCATTTCGAGAACTCTCAATGGGGGCCAATGTAACTTCATAGAAGGGCGATAGCATCGAGAAATGGACAACAGCAGCCATGGTAACAGCTAAACTAATAAAAAGTGAGGAATGTAGAGAGCCGATCGCATAATACGCCATCATAGAAGAGGACAGTAGAACACTACTACAGCTGAAGTTACAGCATAACGCTGATCCAGTCCTGCGAAGTAATACTTAGAGGTTGTTCTGCGGGGGGAGAGTGAAAGAAGAATTAAGGAGTGAGATCGAAAAAATCGGATAACTTTAAATTGTCTTAGCATTGAAATCCCTTATGCAAAAAAAAAATTGTAAACAGTTTTGAAAAGAAAATATAATTTCTGATAAAATTATCGATAAAACTTTATTTGTTGTGTTTTACAGAATTCGGACAGCTTTTCCGGTATGCCTGACAGTAGCGCCTTTACTAATATTTCTGAGACTCTTGTGGCGGCAGCATTCCACTTATTACTAAAATCTTCCATGGATTTAGCTTCTTTGTTTGCTGCCTTTAATGTTCTTTTCACTAGAGCCCAATATCTCTCGATAGGCCGAAGTTCTGGGCAATTTGGTGGGTTGGCGATTTTTGGTGCCAATTTGATGTTTTGGTCTTCGAACCATTTAAGGGTTACTTTACTGTAGTGGCAGGAGGCTAGATCAGGCCAAAAGAAAGTAGATACATTGTGCTTTCTAATTAAGGGCAGCAATCTCTCTCTGGAGGCACTCCTTCACATAAATTTCGGCGTTAACAGTGCCACTTGTTACGAAACTTTTACTCCTTAGCTCACAAATGCAAATCGCTTGCCATACCAGAAACTTCTTCGGGAATTTGGACTTTTGTTTTGTCCTAAATCTTTCCTCAACTCCTCCTCGTTCCTTTGCGGTGTAAAACTTTTGACCAGGCAATTGCGAAAATTTAGACAACACGTATGTTTCATCGTCCATAACACAGCAATCGAATTTTTGGAAATAAACCGGTCTTCAACTTTTTAGCTCGGCTCTGGGCTACCAAGTTCTTAGTAGCGTTCCTGTCGGGTACTGACTGCACTTTGTATGTTTTAAGGCTCGCATCTTTTTTAAATTTACCAAGTAAAAACTCACTGCAACATGCTTTTTCTGCCAATTTACAACGCTGGATTTTTTTTGTTTTCTAAGTGAGCAACGACTTTCTTCGTCTTTTGTGGAGACACGAAACACGAAACCGCATTTCCTTCCAGAACCATAGTTTCTAGCAACTGTTAAGTCTGTATTAAATTTTTTATGAATCATCGAGACAGTGTTTTGTGCAACTTTCACCTTATTTGCAATGGTTTTCTGGCTCCACTGCGGATTTTCTCGAAATAATTCAACAACTAAATCGCGTCTTTCCACTTCCGATGCCATGACTCAACTGAAAGTTCACAAGTCAAAAAACATGTAATGTATTTCATCAGAATTTCTCCAATGCAAGGCCTACTGTTTGTATTTTTTCATTCAGATGAAGAGTTTGAAAGCAGAGGTCTTTCAAAGTTATCCGATTTTTTCGATCTCACTCCTTATGTGGCTTTTGTCGGTAGAAATTCGACATAATCGTAATAGTTGAGTTTTACGATATATTTTCTTTTATTTTGCAAGATTTCCACCTGACATCATATGAAAAAGAAACAAACCGTAAATTTGTTGCTCCTATATACAGATATGCATGTTGTTTAACATCCCTGGTTCCTATAGTAACTCTACTGTAAACTGGCATCAATGAAAATTTGTCAAAAGAATGAAATATCTTCAACGTGTGTCTGCAGCGTTAAACAAGGGAACTAATATTGTTCTGTGGCACGCAAGGACGGATTCGCCCATTTAAGAGAGAAGATAAATGTAAATGCTCATGTGTTGGAAGGCCACCTCCGACTACCAGTCCAGTCACTCAATACAGCAGTTTCATTGTGAATGACGATACTACTACGAAAAAAAAGAACTAGACCATTTTATTCGCACTAAGTTACTTTGAGACTTTTTTTATTTGCGCTTGTTTTGTTGTGGTTTTATTTTGCCATATCCAATGACAGCAAAAGGTATCGGATTACAAAAGAATTATTGAATAGTGGGCAAAGTTTCACCGAATATCTCTGCTACAAAGATTTTATGCTAAGTCATCAAAGTAACCATTGCCCAGAACCCACAATTCGTATTCTGTGTCAGTTAGATGCCTCATTTTCAGATACGTGGTTAGGCTGTCCCTGGAATCATGAGAATGTGTGAGTTAAATGAGTTATTTTCAGATACGTAGTTAAGCTGTCCCTAGAATCATGAGAATTGTGAAAGGGGAAAAGGCAATTATCAACTTAGGGTTAACGATCGTAATGGATGCAAACATTTGATGGAAAGGGTAGCTCGAATCTTAAACCCCTGTTTCCCCTGCTACCTCTCGACTACGATAGTGCTTATACTGGTCAATAAGTCGATTAAATAAATACTTAATTAATTAGACTACTCAAAGCAAATATTTCAATTCCACTAATTATAATAACCTATTTTTCATTTACCATTGGCGCCAACATTTTCTGCGATATTTAGTTACTTATGTATTTGTTCAGCTTGCAGTTGCCCCCCCGCCCCTCCTGCTCCTCCTGACCCTCCTGCTTCTTATCTCTTTATCTGATTAACATCAGCATGTGTGTTTGTGTGTGTGTGTGTGTAGAGAATACAATGTTTCAAAGTTGTTGAGTGTCTTAAATAAGTCGCCATTATCATCATCAGTACCACCACCACCACCACCACCAACAACAACAACAACAACAACAACAACATGACAGCTACAAATCATTCATCAACTTCATCGCATAATAATAATAATAATAATAATAATAATTTTAAAAACTTATAAACCTCGAAATAATGAGACTTAAGACTGAAACTGGCATATACTAAATACGAACATGAAATGGGGTAATTTACTTGAACAACAACAACACACAACGAAAATGCACCGACAATCGTAAGCTGATGATGTCACCGCTGGTGCTCTTTCGATTGGTTGCTGGCTATACATAAAGATGATCATAAAAACCATTAACATCTGGTGTGATTAACTCTTCTTAAACTAAATAATATTGAAGCAGCGTAACCAAGAAGCCAGCGAACACATTACCCCCATTCCAAAATACAAAGAAGTCACCGTGGCAGCTCACACACACACACACACACACACACACAAACACAAATTCTTCTACATACAATTGTACTACATACACGAATGTACATACTTTTACTCTGTATGTTTGCGTTGTTGTTTCAGTTTTTATTTCCTTTATTTTTCACACGGGCATCATTGTAGTGCAGCATTTTTCCACATGTTGCTGCCGCCCGCCAACGTCACTGCCGCCACCGGAATGTCGTCGTCGATTGGTCGCTCTTATTCCTTCAAACACACTCCACACTCCGGCGCTATCTGTTTCACTCACGCTCTCGCTTACACACACACATGCACTTGCGCTTTTTTGGCCGTCATTTCGATCGTTTTAAATTGAAGACTTTTACTGGAAAAGTATTTTATAGCACTTTTAATTGTACATAGTTACATCTGCGTCCCCCTACTCCGCATCAACACACAAACACAAAATTCTGATTCTGTTTGTGTGAGTGTGCGTGTGCGTGTACGTGTGAGTTTGTGTGGTAATACTAAATGTTGCACATAAACTCTTTAACACTCTTTGACGCAATTAAAAATTGTTTTTTTCTTCTTTTCCTTTTCTCTTTATACAATATGCACTTTACTTCATTTGCCGCGCCACTCGCCTCACCCGGCTTCATCAATCGGTTGAGCAATGTGCGGTGTTGTTGTTGGTGGTGATGGTGACGGTGCTGGTGCTGGTGCCGCTGGTGATACACCATCGACAACATCATCATTGTCAACAATTCTTAATGATATTTGTATTTATTTCTGTTCTGTTTCTGTTTTGCTGGTGCCCTCTTTTTGTTTTTGGGGCCCTCTTACGAATTCACCAGATGCACTTTTTCTATCTGAGTATGTAGTTAAATTCTATTCTATTGGATTACATACTGCAACTTGACATCACATCGCATTACAATATTTTGTTGCTGATATGTTTGTGGCATTGTGTCATTTGTTTAGGCAACTTTATTGAATGTGTCATTGGTGTGTATGTGTGTGTGTGCGTTTGTTTGTTTTCGAAATTTATGTATCCAAGTTTTTATAAATGGAAATTTCATAATAATGTGGGAAAATTTTTCATCAAACTGCGTGTAAACAGATTAATGTGAAGAACGGTTTGGAGAGGAAAGGGCTGGTAGGTACAGACATTTTAAGCACATATAGGTGCAGGGTCGCGGAGTGTAAATATGGATCCGAGAAGAAAGAAGATGTTCAACATAAGGACTCCTTACTTCTGATTTGTACATACAAAGCTCAGTCTTAAATTTTTTATACTTTAACCCTTTTTGGACGATCGACGATCGATTTCGGAAAGCAGTTATGAAAATTCGGCATAAATACTTTTATAAACTTTTCCCAAAATTGATTACTACTTAATATTCCTACAAGGTCTGGCTTTCAAATAGCATATAAATAATTTAAAATTTTTAAGTCTGACCCTACTAAAAGGTCAGGTAAACAGACATCCTTGTAGAAGGAGACTAGTTTACATAGAGAAAATATTAAACTTTTCTCTTACTTACTTAGTTGGCACTACAACCGATGATCGGTCTTGGTCGCCTTGATTAAGCTTCGCCAGTCGCCTTTTCTAGTTGATAAGGGCAAGTTTGTAAGGCCAAATACAGTCAGGTCCCCCTGTACCTTGTCTTTCCCATGGAGATTAGGACGGCCCCTTCTGCGGGTTCCTCCACCGCGGCTAGAATTTTTTATTTTTTTTTTTATTGTTACATTTAACACACAGGGTGTACCTCTATGAATGCAGAGCATTGTGTTGAATGGAAGAAAGATTGATAGCTGAGAGGAAGAAGGAGGGAGAATGAGAGAGTGAACGTGATCACACAGGATACCGATAAAGAGATAGGCAGCCATTGTGGCAAGTGTTATGCCTTTACAACAATGAACTTCAGTTTATCAGTGTCGACTAGCACCACATGTAGTTCCAAAGGCCAAGCTTTTCGCATCCACTCATGTTGTGCGTGTTATATTTGTACATGAATGGAACACCCTTCTAGCCGTGGCGCCTTTTGCCATTCGTACAACTTTCATCTACATAGATAAAATACATAACAAGCTTGAGGAACCTCGTAGGTCCCCATATATTTTTCAGACATGTGGTAAAATTATTTCAAAGCAGTTTTAAAAAAGCAGTTTTTAGGCCTGTCTTGTTTGTATACTACTTATATAATAGGAGCTATGTGGATCTGTCCTGCCACTGGGATTGCAGCGATATGGAAAGTAGCAGCAGATATTCTAGCTTTCGTTTCAAAACTTTATTAGAGCTGACTTTTGTCACGTGAGCATTCTTAAAACAGTGAAAATGTTGTATTTGGTAGGGAGTTAAATTTTATTTTTTTTACAAGTCTTTCAATCCACATTTTGGTCTATCTGCTTTTAATTTATATACTGAGGCATCTGAAATGGAATGTGGTTAAGGTTCTGAATTTTTTTGTTTGAGAAATTAACTCTTGGCAACAAATTTTTTCAGACCGAAATGAAGACAAATCATGCTTGTGCCAAAATTAATCCTTTAAAGTGCTAAAAGATGAGGCTTATTAGCTTGAAATGGGTTCATCGGTCACATTAAATGGACGAGGAAGAAAAGTACCATGGCATAACTTGCCCACTCTTAGCAAAACGGACTTCAGATTCTTTCTTTTAATGGCACAACATCTCAATGGAGGACCTAAGCCGAGATTTTCAATTGCAAATTGTAAATATGGAAGTACATAGGTCTCTGAATTTCATTTGCTCTACACCTTCTTCATTGGTTCAGTTAATACTTGAAATCATTTTCCATTCAACGCAATCACTGGATTTCGTAGAAAAGAACTTTGAAGTGGTAATTCAAAAGATTCTTAGGAACCCTAGCGATATCGATAGGCTCGAAAGCGAAAAGCTTTTCAGCTTCCTCTTCAAACATAAATAATTTCAAGCCAGAAGCTTTAAGATTTAAAGCTCTAATGAACATCACTGATTGTGCAAAACAAAAGCTGAGTTTTATTGGCCATTCGCTACTAGTTATTATGAAACTAGCAGCGATAATTGTATGGGGTAAATGTATGTACATAAGTACATGTATTATATAATATGTATACAGATAGCCTGTTGTTTAATATCGATGGTTTCTGCAACAACTTTATTGTGAATCAATAATAGATTGAGAAAATAATAATACAAATAAGAATAAGAAGAGCAGTACATATGTCAAAATATTAAAAACAAAAGACCTGAGCTAAAAAGAGATTTAACAACTTGATCGTTTTATGCACACTTTTTTAACGAGTTGGCAAATAAAACACAGCATCAGCGGGACGCCTTACAGAAGTTTAGTTCTTCAGAACGTTTGCGTTTTGGGCTTTTAAGTTAAGTCTACCGTTAAGTTGAGTCTATCGCAGACATTGTGGGCGTGTCCGCAGGAATTTTTAACAAACCTGTTTTGAAATTGTTTATGTGCTGATTTATACAATCGATAAGCCTAGTATTGTTCAGTTCTCTGATCCCAGGTGTGCTACATTTGGATTAACTTCATTTTGGTCGTTCGCATTTCCCATGCAACGCCCTCTGCAAAATTATCATCTCCCTCGAAAAATTCATACTCAAAGCATGCGAATTTATTTCATTTCATTAATAAGTAATTATAATATTAGTATCATCATCATCATTATTATAAATATTATAATAATCATTATCATCAAAATATTCAGGTGGTATGATCTCAACAGGTGGGAGATTTGTCACTTGCCGGTCTGAGAACTCGCGAATGTTATGAGGTTGAGTTGTGATGCGAGTTGTTTTCTTTCCACAGAGGAAAGATTGTCAATCAAATTTTCAAGTAGATCTTCTGCCCTTCTCTTTTGTTAAGAAGCTGGGAATTCGGCCACCTCAATGACCGCCTGGTGCTGTATAATCTGAGGACCTTCATCGGGGCTCAATGAGATGAGTCTTTGCGAGTTGTTTTTGAAATAAATTTTAATTCTATTGTGCCTCAAGTTGCTTGCGAAGTCTACACTCTCGCGATTGCTCGGTGATGGATTTTTGGTTTTTTTTTCACGATAGCAGAAGCGCTGTGGTGTAGTGGTAGTGCGTTGGACTGTTACGCAGAGTGTCCAGGGTTCGAATCTTGACACAAAATGTAAAAAAAACAAGAAGAGTTTGAATTTTGTTGGGCCTCTATTTTTCGACGAAGTCTACATTTTCGCAGTCTCTCAGGTGCAGTTTTTGCTCGAAACTTTATCGTAATACAATCGCCATTTATTTGTGCATCGCGTTTGTTTTTGTTTTCAGTCTATACTCACGCATTCTTTCAGCTCTAGTAATTTCTAATAATAGCTGTTTGAAATGTAAATTTTTTGTTTGATATGTCAAATTTTTTACTAGAAACTGAGGGGCAGTGACCTCTATCAATCGATAGAGGAGCCCTCTATCCCTTTATCAATTGATAGAGAGCGTTTAGTGGATGCATACATACGAGTATGTGCACCCTGTCATTTATGGGTACATATGTACATATGCATCCTAATTTTTTGTTCATACTTGATTGATAGAGGGCGCTGCTCATCATTTCTGTGACAATATCCGTTTTGCCACGATCATCTTTTAACCTATCGTAAATATAAAAACGATTTTATAGAAGTAAACTTCAATAAACGTGAATGAACTTCAAAAAGCTCAGACTGAAAGTGTTTCAATATTTTCAGCCCCTCTTGCATTTTTATAAGCTCGTAGTATGGTACTTATTGTAATGAAACAATTTATATTCCATGTATATTTATTTTTTCGGTAGTTTTGTTTTAGAAATCTTTACTTTACTTTAGAAATCTTTACAATTATTTATTTTTTTACTACACGAAATGACAAATTACACACAATACATTCACAATGCCACCGCTTCCACTTCCACTTCCACTCTACGCTGCTACTCTAAAGAATTTGCTTTCTTTAGATTTTTATGCCTGGCTGACTAAAATTACATTTCATCTACATATGGCTTGTTGTGTGTGTGTGTGTGTGTGTGTGTGTGTCTGTATGTATATCGAAAAGTACCATTTGCTCTTCTGTACTATTTGGTGAATAGTTTCACTTTGGCATAATAACAAAATCCAAAAAGTGTTTGGAAAATAAATTGCTAAACAAATATCGACATGACAAATTGATAAATTCATGATTTTTATTATAATGTTCACAAATTTCGTTGGTTTGGGTGTTTTTGTTGTTGTTGTTGTTGTTCTTGTGGTTTCATTAAATGAATTTTTTGTGTTGTTAACGCATTTGTTCCGCGTCTGGTTTGTTTTTCCTAATTTCTCTTTTTTTTTTCATTGCTTCCACACTCACACACACACACAGACACACACATTAATGAATTTAGCTCCACTGTATGCTCTCAAGCGTAATCGCTTGAGTGTGTGGAAGATCCTTCGATGTCAAGAGAATATTCAAACATGTGTGTGCCGCTGCTGCTGCCGCTGCTGTTGTTGTTGCTGCTTCAACGTATTTGTCTCTACTAGATTCGAGTAATTAGTGTGTGACTGTGGAATACATATTTCCATATGCCTTGGTAAAACCAATTCAATTTTTTATATTTATTTTGCTTTTTTTTGGATTTTTTTGTTGGAATTTTAATGATGCGCAAAAAAATTAATTTTTCATTTTGTGCTTTGGTGACAAGCGTTTTCTGGTTTTATTTTCCCCCCTCTGCTCGTTTTCTTTGATTCTACTGGATACTTTTCGTGGGTGTAACATTTTGTTATAGATTTACCGCAGCGTAAATTTGACGAAAATAAATGAAACTGGAAGTTGTTTTGAAGTCACTTCACAAGTTATGAGTTTGACTTATGAAGTCTTAAGGAAACACGAAGTAGCGGCATGGGTAACCGAGGTAGCAGATTTTTGAATACTGCAATTGGTGATGATGTACCACAGTCGAAACTTTTACTTTACTTTACATTTAATGGCACAACAGCCCAAAGAGGGCCTAGGCCGAGCTTTTCGCATCCCCACTCATGTTGTGCTTGTTATATTTGTACATGAATGGATGGAAGGGAACTACAGTTTAATGCCGAATCCGAACTGCGAAGTGAAAAGCTTTTCATAGGCAATTTTTACTCTTGTAGGTTTGCCGTTTGCCATTGCCTGCCAAGAGGTGGTGCCGAATGCCGTGTAGAAAAATTATTTTTTCTACTTTTTTTTGTTTTTGTTTTTGCCTGTGCCGAGATTCGAACCCCGGGCACTCTGCGTAGAAGTCCAACGCATTACCACTACGCCACAGCGACCAATGCTGTCGAAACTATCTGCTATTAAATTTCTATTCTATTTAAGTTAATTCACGCAAGAACAAAGATGCGGCCCGATATGGTATAAATAAATATTTATGTAGTTATCAGTTTATCCTCATACATAACGATATCGGTGGAAAGTAGAATTGAAATCGTATTTTCATGTTTTCTATAGCGAACCAAATCAATTGAATTGAAAATTCAATATCTTAACCCTCTAGTTCCCAAGCAGGCCTCTTACAGCCGTCCACAAAACGGGTGTAACAACCACCAGTACAGCAGTCTGGAGTTACACTTTATCATAAGTATCGTGTAGTTAACTCCCCAAACTTTCATAATAATACTTGCGATATGAGCTGCTATATATAAGTACATACATATAAGAATACATACTTAGTAGGGACATAAATACTGTTACACACATTTGATGATATAAAAATATAAATATTTAATTTTTTTGGACCAATTTTTTAAAATATATTTATTGAGATATATTGTATACAAAAAGCAATTACTTATTCGAAATACCCGCCTTTGGCCTTCACGCATGCCTTAAGTCGCACTGGCCCATCATCAATAGCTGCACGCTCCTCATGCATTGGAAAAGTACTGACAGCACACATCAAAGCAGTCTTCAAAGAATCAATGTTGGGGTATCTTTTGTGGCGAACCATGTCCTCTAATGTCCTCTAAAACTGTTTATAATTTGTAATCCAGTGGGTTCAGATCAGGGTTGCCAGACAGCCATTCTTCACAGCAAATGAAATCAGGCAAATCAGGAAATCCTACTGGAAAGTCCATGAATGGTTTTGGAACAGGGAATGGTTAAGTGGCTTCACAACAGCTTCAAAAACGGTTTCTTGGTAAACTTTGACCGAAGTTTTGACCCATTGTTCGCAGAAATGCAACAAAAACTTTAGGGCTTAAGATGCTTGTAGTCATCACGGGGGCATTGTGTGATTCTAACAAGCGGATTAGTCAAATTTTTTCACTACTAGGAAGAGGAGCAATCAATATATCACAATTTATGTCAATGGCCAAGACCGCAGATGAAAATACTTTATATAACGAATATGGTGAAATCGGATCTTTTTGCATTTATAGGGAGAATAAATGGTTCAATAACGTCAGTCACTGGGCTGTAGCGGACTTACTTTACTTACTTTTAATGGTACAACAGCCCATGGATAGCCTAGGCAGAACTTTTCGCATCCGCTCATGTTGTGCGTGTTTTATATTTGCTGTAGCGGACTGGTTAGCGAAAAACTTGCTGGGCGAAGAGGTCTCCGAGTGGAAGTGGGACCAGATTCACTACATACGTCTTCATAACCTATCCTAATGGCACATGAGTCGTAGGACGGCCTAAGCAAGGTTTTCCACACCCACTCATGCTGTATCTGTTATAATTTGTACACAAATGAAGGGGATCTACAGTTTTATGCCATACAGGTTTGCCATTTAGAAACATTTTTAATATTTTTTTTTCTATTTTTGATAGTCTGTGTTACGAACCTGGTCACCCGATGTAACAGTCCGGTACACTGTCAAACACACCAGTGCGACCACTTGCGTTTAAACTGAGAAAAGATAAAACATTTGCACTTGAAGACTTTACACACTATTCTTTCCAGCTCTTCGTCTGACTCTCTAACGCACTCCGACCAGCACAAAAACAATGTATCTACGTATACATAAAAGTAGCCAATTTAATGCTATATTTGCTTTCTCACTTGCTTGATTAATAACTTGAGTAAAATTGAAAATTTTTCTAAAATACCAAGAGAAAAGAGCAAAAAAACAAAAAAAAATTAAATTGTACAAATTGAAAGTAATTTGTTAAAAAAAAAGTATAGTATACATGGAAAACTTAAAGAAGCATATTCTACAGAGTACAGAGTAGTGAAGAAGGAAGTCGCCTAAGCGCCACCTTTTTCCAGCAGCAGTAGAGTGGGCGACCGGTAAGTGGGCGGGCCGCTTGCGCGCTAAGGCAAAGCGAAGAATCGCTCTGAAGTAAAGCAATAGAAAAGAAAAATTCATTTTCCACCTAATTGCTTCACTGTGATTAGTAATATTAAACTTTGTTTTTTTATTTCTGGCGCTCATTTCTTTTTTTCCATTTGATTTCTGATGTTTCTTCTTTTTTCGACGTTTCAATGATTCTTTGTTTTTTTTTTCTATGTACTATTTCCTACTTAAGTTTAAACATTAATTTTTGTGTGAAGTTTTGGAGTTTTTTTTTTCTTCGTTTTACTCAACATTTTACTTTTTAACTTTTCTACAATATTTTTCATGGGAAAATTTCTCGTTTTGTTGGTAGAAAAAAGTACTTGCAATTACAAGGATTGATTGCGTATGAAAATGTTTGAAAGAAAAGTTTTGTAAAAATTACAGGCAAGGATAAAGCAGAGAAGGTGTCTCATTTTTCATCACGAGGGTACGCACTAGTTTTTGAAAGTCTAGAGATTTAAAGAAAACCCGTCGGCGTAAAAATAGACAGTGCAGCTTAACACTTGAATAAATATTTTCATCATCATTGAGGAAAAAATCAACAGCGAAGAAAAAAAACACCCTTACGAAATTATAATGCCATAAAAATCTTTATTAATTATTTCATCAGCGCAAAAGGACATTCGCATCATTTCATATGAGCGAGAGACATCCTGTCTGCGTATTTATTGTTTGTCATTTCTTCGCTGAGAGCATTGTGCCTGTAAAACACAAAAACTAGAAATGTTTTGGTAGGCTGTGAAAATGGTAGGCAGCACAAAATTTCCATAAAAAGGGAAATGTCACACGCGCGTGTGTCAAAAATTAATATTAATTTGGCCGTGTCAATGAGTCCGACTGATGTCTGCTGAGACTGAGACTGAGGCAGAGGTTGAGGCTGAGACTGAGGCAGAGGTTGAGGCTGACGCTCTACAGCCCTCCAACTATTAATATCATTTTTTTTTTTGTAACAGCAAAACAAAAACTGAAAATTGTATGTCTACTTTTCCTGCCGCCTAAACACAAATCTGTGGTATGAATTGTTAATAAGTAAGGCATAACTTCTTTTTTTGTTTTGCACCAAAAAATAGATACAATTTCTCAAGTATTTGTTGATCTTCCATAAAAAAGTAAGCACTTGAATATGCATCAGTAACAGATTTGCTTCCTATCCAAAAAAAAAAATAGTAGTAAAAGGGTGAAAATTATGAGCGTATGTAAAGAAGCACACGTGCACATTTGCGTTGAAGTTCTGCTTGCTTTTTGGCATTCCACTGGGAGAGTTGGGTAAGTAATGTGCTTATGAATAATGGTTGCCATACTTTCTTAAACGTGCTGTTAATGGTTATTAATGAATAGAAATTATTAAAAAGTTGATATGCCATGAAAGTAAGCTTTAGACTGATAACAATATAGAGTTATAGAGTTACTTAAGTTCAAGGTGCACAGTTGGATTGGAAAAAGTTTAATTCTTGAGAGCCACTTTAATTAAGCCGCTCAATGTGCATTCAATAGTGTGATTTTCCAAACCGGATTTAGACCTAAACTATACAATAGTTTCTCTATGAAGACATAAGCAATGTGTGTTATATTTTTATTGATTATCAAAATTTTTTTATTGTACTTATCAAGCTAAAAGTTTGTGATTGAATTTCCGTCAAATACCAGGTGTAAAAGTATGACACAGGTAATTTTTTTAAGAAAATACACGAAAAATGGTTAAATCAATTCAATATTCAAATTAATGGCTATTTCCCATCTTTCCGGCCATTTTGTGAATGCCACGTTCATAATCAATCCCTTGGCTTTTAAACGTTGAGATGTGCATTGTTGGGTAACATTTACACCATAAATGTTCTGCAAGTTGTTATTGCGTTTGACCATCATCCTCATCGAGTAAAGCTTGAAATTCGGCATCTTCAAACTTAAACTTTTTCGGTGCTCTTCCACGTTCTTCGTTTCTCACATCGAACTTTAAACTTATTGAACCACTCGTTGGACTGTGTTTTGAGTAGAGCCCGTTGGCCGTAAGCTTCCACAAGCATTCGGAAAGCAGATTTCTTCAATTGTAAACAGAAAATCAATGAGGTCCGCATATCGTAGTTTGTAGGCACAAAATTCGACATTTTTACGAGCTACAAAAAATATGTTGTTGTATGAAACTTGATTGTTTATGAAATGAATATTGTTGACAGAACTAAATGCAAAGAAATGGCGCCAATGATTTGGTTTAACAAAGCGTATAGTTTTACCTAGCGACACAGAGATATCATTACCGGTTTCATACTTGTACAACTTCTTTTAACAGCACAAATGATTTATTCTGCGATGGACAGGGAAGGTCTTAGAAAATCGAACTACATATTAAGTTTAGAGCGGTATTAAAACATTAGGTTCAATTTGCTCTCAACTTTTTTCCAATCAAATTACCTAGCAATGTTAGACTATAACTTTACAGGTGATTATAAACTTCTGCAATACAGACACATTTATTTGTGAGCCAGGTTGTCTTGAAGTAGAGCCCTCTAACCTCTCTCCATCACTCTGTTTTAATAACTACTTAGTCTTTCGGTAAAAGACTTTTTAGTATCTCGAATAGTGGATGGGGGACAAGCTGAATTTATATTAGGTGATAGCAGCAGTACATCAAAGTTCACCAGGGCAAGAACAACAACAGAGCTTTGTTGTTGCGGCAATAATGGCGGAATGATTAGAATGTCAAAATCACCTGGTAAAACAAGTACAAAACACAAAAACAACCAAAATTTGCTGTTGCGGCCATAATAGCGCTATAATTATACATAATATTAAAATCAACTCTTCAGAGGAGCTTATTGCTAGTAACACCACCTTATTAAAATCAACTTAAAAAAAAAAAAAAAAAAAAAAAAATCACCTAATCTTTTCATCCTAATTTACAGAGCATTGCTTTTGGAAGCAGCACGTCAAACAGCTTGGTATTTTAATATTGATTTCGCAAACCTTGAAACGTGTGACACTGCTCAGAATTCTCATTGGCTTCAGAGAGTAGTGGTATTGCGTTGGACCTTTCTTTACGTAGAACTTATGAGAACCTGATACGCAGCACAAAAGGTATATTCTGAATAGTGAATGAGAAAGGCTTAGTAATTCAAACTATAAAATATTGATCGGTATTAAAATGGGTGGGTACAATTGTCTCATATATTTTCTCTTCAAATTCCCAACAATAAACAATAATTCTGCTGAGACTCTGGTATAAATTAAATGAAAGACAAGATTCGCTCGCTAACTTCTCACTTACATTACAGAGCATTGATTTTGGAAGCAGCACGTCAAAAAGCTTGGTATTTTAATATAGATTTCGCGAACTTTCATTATACAACTTTTTTTGAACATCTAACAGTAGGTGGGGTAACCAAAATTATTTACTACTGACGATTTTCTGGTCCTAATATTCTCGTTCGTTGAACTGTTTATTCCCCTGATTGGCATGTTTGCTTTTGAAAGCATCATGCCTAAATGTTTTGAATTTTTTTTTTATTACCTTGGATTCTCATTGGCTATAAAGAGTAATGTAGTAATGCTCTGGACCTTGTAGGTCGATGAGAACTAAGCATGTTCCTTTCGTATCTTTTAGTACAGAAGTCAGTTAAGTTATATCATTTCATCCGTTCTTCGCCAGTATGGCAACTCTATGCAATTAACAAAACTTAAGGGTAAATTTCTTTCCACTTTTCTTTGTACTTAGTTGTAGCACTACAGTTTTGTTTACACTTTTAAGGTTAAAATTATTTCATTAATATCCCTTATAGACAATGTACAATTGTATTGTTGTTGTTATTGTACAATGTACAATAACAACAACATAAACAAGCATGCGTGAAAAGGATGCTCGCTTCAAGTGGACGAACGCACTAAATGCGATTGACGTGGTACGCTGCGTTGTGTGTTCACGTCGTGTTGGGTACCGCCCCCCAATCTCAGGAGACTGACTATTCCTGACTAAACCAAAGCAGCAGTATCATCAACGGCGTACTGCTTAGTGCGTAGAATATTAGAAATTATTTACCAATTTCAACAAACGAAAAATCCAATTCAATATTGCTGATTTCCAATGTGTTTGTGTGTATGTATGTATGAATGTATGAATGTATGTTTGTATGAATGTATGCATGAATGTATGTGGTGAGATGATGACTAGAGAGTAGGGGTGTCAATTGCAGTTAGCGAGCATTTAAAATGACACCAGGACCCAACTCTCACAGCTCGCTGCTGCGGACTGTGACGGTGAAGTAAGCGCGTGTGAATGCGACCTGTTTAATTATGCACACTGGAAAAATGTGAAGCAAACGCGTGTTGTTGGTGTTGTTGTTAGTGTTGTTTCCACAGTTTCGTTATTGTTATTGCGCTAACGCAGCATGTCGTTTAGGCTGAAATTTTCCATCATCATGCAGCATCATGAATGATGATTGAAGCCCTAAGGATGCGCTCTAATGTGCATTGTTGTTGCTTATTTTGATATGTAATTAAATTAATATTTGAATGTGCAATTAAGTGCGTGCCAAAACGGTTGTTGCCCACCGCCGTCCTCACCTCGCCCTCCACATTTCACAGATCACACTGTCCGTGCATTTCAACGCGTGGTGAAAATGGTGGGAAAATAATTCTTTCCGTTTGCACTTGTTTAGTTTTTTCTTTTCACTTGTTATAGTGCACTTAAAAAAATTGTAGATACATTAATTTTTTATATTTATTATAATTTACTTTTTCTTGGCATCCCCCGAAATATTTGTATTTTTTTCTGAATGGCTGTCCTCAAAAATGATTTTTCTCCTTTTTTTTTTTTTTGAATTACGTCTGTCAAATGGAATTTTGTCGGTTACGGCTTTACGCGAAAGCAAAAATCTAAATATTTAATCGAGAGCAAAAATTTCATTCATAAGTAAGTGTATGCAGTTTTGTTGCTACAGTTGTTGTTGTTGTTGCTGTTGATGTTCTGTCGTAAATTTGCTTTAAAATTGCCAGCAGCAACATCCGTTTTTAGTTTTGGTTTGACTTTTTATTGCTGCCTAAATATTCCCGCAAGAAAAAGAGGGAAGCCTTCCGATGGAAGGTATATGGAAGGCATACAATTCTACGTTTTAGGAAGGATTAAAGAAGTTTTGTCGTTGTCGCTACTTTAAAAAGGTTTTTGGGAAGGTTACATTACTTGGACTTTGCATTCTTGAGAAGGTAAAATAGAAGTTTTTTCTTATACTTTTTATAGCTTCTTTTGAAAACCTTCTTTTGTTCTGAAAGGGATATTTCACAAAATTTTTCACTCGTATATCTTGTTAACGAAGCTGCCTTGGAACCATCGATTTAATCGAAGAAGAAGGATGCCTTCTTTTGTTCTGAAATGGAATTTCCACAAAATTTTTCACTCGTATATCTTGTTAACGAAGCTGCCTTGGAGCCATCGATTTAATCGAAGAAGAAGGATGCCTTCTTTTGTTCTGAAATGGAATTTCCACAAAATGTTTCACTCGTATATCTTGTTAACGAAGCTGCCTTGGAACCATCGATTTAATCGAAGAAGAAGGATGCCTTCTTTTGTTCTGAAATGGAATTTTCACAAATTTTTTCACTCGTATATCTTGTTAACAAGGCAGCTTCGTGTAAGGCTTTTCTCTATACCTTCCCAAATAAGTAAGGTTTACTTCCAATGGCATCATAAGCTAAAAAAAATACGGAGTGTGATACGGAGGGTAAGGCTTCCACGCTGTTTTGGAAGGCTTCTGGAGCTGTTTTAGAAGACTTCCATTTTCTTGAGGGTTCTCATTCACTCACACGATTGCGATGCCATGCGTTGCGATGCGATGCGCTGCTTATTTGTCGCACATGTGGCTAAAATTAATTAGTATTTTCGACAACAACAACAAAAACACAAAAATACAACGCCAAAAATTATAAATTTTTGCTTGATACGTGAGACTCATGTGTTTAGTTAAATTAATAGATTTCAATTATTTCCGTAATTTTGTTAATATCTTCTTTATACTTTTTTATTTATTTATTTTATTTTATTTATATCTTTCGAAAACCAGCACAAGAAAGTTTAAAACCTTATTAGCAGTACCGACAGCATGTAGCGTAAACAAGGATTAAATATATGACTTATAATATAATATTGCATGACAAAAAAAAAATTAAATTTATAGTGACAATCATCTGGAAGTGCAAACTAAAGTATAAACAAATTAGAACTAAAATTAAATATTTTCCAAACTTTTAGTAAACATTTTCATTTTTATTGTTTTTATTATTAAGTTTCGTAGATACAATGACGATTTGCTCATATTTTTTGTGGTATAAATAATACCACAATTTGATGTGAATTTTGTTGTTTTTTTGATAATTTTTTTTTTAGATTGGAAGATGCGTTGCTGAAATCTGCACAGAAACCAATTTTTATGCGATTTCCAGCGCTCCATTTTGATATGAGTACTCTTACTTTAAGTATGAGAGAGTAAGTATGTTGAGAGAAATTTGTTTGTTGTCTAAAGAGAAGAGCACTTCTTTTTTGCCAGCTATTAGAAGAGAGTCCTACGCAAATGCATTCATTACTACCACTGTTTCCAGAACTCAGGATTTCGCCAATTTCACAGAATTTTGAGTAAGGAAAGGGGATATTTGAGCCTATTTCTATGCTTTCTGCATTTGTTTTAATTTGAAGTTCTTATGTAGTTCCTTTCACTTATTTTTTGAAAGCCGTTTCAAGTTATTAAAAACCATTGTTACAAATAAGTTGATCTGCTATGTTCCTTATCTCTCTCTCTCTCTCTCTTATCATTTTCCTTATGTGGGGTCGGCCCTTCATGTTCTGCTTTGTCTCATTTTCTAGGTGTTGCCCTCTAATGTTC
The DNA here is from genome assembly GCA_958295655.1 of Palloptera scutellata. Classification (NCBI taxonomy): domain Eukaryota; kingdom Metazoa; phylum Arthropoda; class Insecta; order Diptera; family Pallopteridae; genus Palloptera; species Palloptera scutellata. The sequence continues at coordinate 42,524,865 of OY282450.1, read as the reverse complement.
CTCATTACTCTGCTTAACCAGATCGCTTGCGGTCATCCTCTTAGTTTTCTCGGTTCCTCAATTTCAAGGCAATTATGTCAACTTTCACCATGGTGTTGTCAACCCTTTGCATTTCGTGTCCGAACCATTTCAATCTGCTCTCGTAGCTTTTCTGTGATAAATGCAACCTTCATGGCGTTTCGTATATTCTTGTTTCCGACTTTGTCCATGAGTGTTTTGCCGGGTGCTCATTTTGGACATATGCAACTTTCCGATATGTTTGGCTTGAGCAGCCCTGCCATCGGTCCCGTAGAGGATTATTGGTCTCACCCACATCTTGAGTAAGGATCTTTCACCTACATCTTTCAACTATGTGGGCATCTTTCGATGGCAAAACACACATGTTACACTGCATCACTTGAGCCAAGCCATATTTACTTTGTCATCTATCATCTATCTATCATCATCATCTATCATCTCATCATCTATAGTATCTATCTATCATCATCATCTATAGTATCATCTTCTTTCAAGACAAATCCGAAATACTTTAATTTCAAGATACCCCCCGATATTGGTTGGCTTTCAATCTGAGGTGTTCTGTGTGGGTCAAAAGCAGTTTCGCCAAACGGTACAAGCAGGTGCGGACCCTCGGTCGATGACTAAGTTTACTGTGAGTGGCTGTCAGCTCGTATTTGCATAGTGATACATGCCGTTATCAAAGGCTTTTTCTATATTTTCAAAGACCATATGCAGACCTTCTTATTCTTTCGATATTTTTAGGACAATATTAGAATCGATTGCATTGCATCAATTGTTGTCTTTCCTACTATTGTGGGCAAAAAGTAGTAAGACTTTGTTCATAATTTCAAATTTTGTATTCATTCTTCCAAATCTATTTCGTCCCCTTCAAAGTAATCCCCCATCGGATCCTTCCGATATTCCAACGATGCCAGTAAGGTCTCTGACATCTGAATGTTAATCGTCGATTCTCGAGCACCAATTCCTTGATTTTATTGACCAGACGTGTTGATCATCAGTTGATGTTGATGGCCGTCCTGGACGTGGTTCGTCGTCAACGCGTTCTCGACCATCTTTGAACAATTTGTACCAATCAAAAACACTTGCTCGCGACATACAATTATCACCGAAGGCCTTTTGCAACATTCTGAACGTTTCGGCACCAGAAATTTGATTCCGCACACAAAATTTAATGGAACTTCTTTGTTGAATAATTTCACTCATTGTGAAAATCGCCGAATGCACTTTTTGTACTTCAGAAAGACAAGCGTATACTAAACACTAATGATTATTTTGATGTGACATTTGGCACAGATGTCGCCGACAGTCATACCAATCTTAAAAAAAAAATATTTTGATATATGGGTTTCCGCGCGATATTTAAATTAAAAAGTCTTACTACTTTTTGCCCACAGTAGTATAACAAATCCACATTGGTTGGATAATATTTGGGACAATTTTCCTCCATGCATTGGGTAAGCAATGTTCGTTTCGGAGGTTTTCGAAAATGATTCCTTCGGCTAACGCACGTTATCCATACCACTTTACTTACTTTTAATGGCAGAACAGCCCATGGAGGCCTAGGCCGAGCTTTTCGCATCCACTTATGTTGTGCGTGTTATATTTGTGCATGAATGGCGAAGTGAAAAGCTTTTCATAGCAATTTTTACTCTTGTAGGTTTGCCATTGCAAACCTATCCATACCACGCTGGTATCTTTTCGGGATCGCTGGATTTCTTGTCTTTCATTTTGTGGACTGCACAGATATATTGTCTTCGTTGATGTTCTCAATTGGCCCTAAAACTGGATAACCGGTTTTAGTCGGTCTGTGCTTTTATTTTCCTCAATGAAAGAGGGTCTAGGCCGAGCTTCTTGCATCCTTTCATGTTGTGAGCAAACTTTTGTTATTGGAGGTTTGTCATTGCTTGCCAAGAGGTGATGCCGTGTAGCAAGGTTGTTTTTCTGCTTTGCGATTTTTGAATCTGCCGAGATTTGAACCCCGGATGCTCTGGTTAGCGGGCCAGCGAATTATCAACTATGAAATGGCTACCATTAACTAAAATTTAATTCCAGAAATAATTTTCGTACACCCTAAAAAAAAAGATGTTATTCCTTTTTCGATGACTCCTTAGTTTACTTAAATTGCTTAATAAAAGTTTTATGTACAATATTTTTACTATGTCAATATCTTAATATTATATGGATGGAAAACTGAAATAAAAGCACAAATCTATTTTCCATAAATACATGAAATGTTTAATAAAAATTTCATGCATACTTTTATAGTTACATATATACATATATCAACTACGCGCGCCTACCACAAATAACAAAGTATTTAATCATCAATGCAGCTTGTCCTCCGCCTCTTCTTTTCTTTTTCTTTTTCTTATTCTTGTGATTTTTACTATACGAGTATAAATGAATATTAATTTAAAGTGATTTATGCACACGGCACCAACATCCATCAATAATCATAAAAATCTTTTAACTATAGACCAGTGTTGCCGGACAAATTTTCAAAAATTTCCCAATTGTGTAAAGAATTTTACCACTTTTAAAAAAATTTTCACCTTCGTATTTTGAATTTCACGAATAGCATATGCAGGATATAAAATTTATATTCATAACGATTTTCACCAAAACAAAACAAAAGAGGAAACATAGAAAATACAAGGTGGGGCAAAAGTAATGTCATAATGTGATTTAGCTGCCATTTTGTTAGAAACTAAAAACTAAAAAGTTTATTTGAAGGTGTAAAAATTGTAGATTTAGGTTGAAAAAAATATATCGGTCAAATGAGCACCTCCTGAGTTGATGAGCATTGAATTGTTGCTCGCAAAACATTTGAAATCTTCTTTAATGTTTGCATTCAAAACTTGCAAGGTTTGTGGTTTATTGGAATACATGTGAGATTTCAGTTCCAAACGAAGAAGATTGGCGTCGTTAGATCTGCCGATTTGGCCGGCCTGTTCAAATCGCCAAGATGGGCGTTCACATGACCGGAAATTTGTGTTTCAAAATCTCCGTCGTTGCCCGAGCTGTATATCGATTCATTGCTTGTTGTCGCTATTCTTTATCTGTCTACAACATAAATGTATGTCAAAACCCAATGGCATTTGACGGCATTTACAAAAATTATGGCACATTAACATTATGTCATTACTTTTGTTCCACCTGCACAAAAGCAATAGTAATTCAGTTGGTATTAAAAATATATCAAAATATTGGGTCATATAAAAAGTATGCGCGGTTGGTACCCATAAATATGGCAAAACTAGTTCGATTATGTCAAACGAACACATTTTGGAAAGGTAACATTTCAGGGTACAGTTATGCAATTCGTTGCAAGGGTAAAAAGTTTCATTGATTTGAAAATGAGTGAAATATCAGCAGAAATACGCTATGTGATGCTGTATTACTATAGAAAAGATAACTTACTTACTTACTTAGCTGGCACTACAACCGATGAACGGTCTTGGCCGCCTCTACAAAGCTTCGCCAGTCACCTCTGCTATGCGAGCGCTGGCGCCAGTTGATAAGGCCAAGTCCAGTCAGGTCGCCTATACCTGGTCTTTCCAACAGAGATTAGAAAGTCCTCTTCTGCGTGTTCCTCCACCGTGGCTCGAATAAAACACACTTCTAGCCGGAGCGCTTTCTTCCAATCGCTCAACTTAACCCAGCCAACGAAGTCGGTGGACTTTTATACGCTTATCTATGTCAGTGTCGGCGTACAGCTGATACAGTTCATCGTTCCATCTTATTCGATACACGTCGTCCACGCATACTGGACCATAGAGTACTGGACACGGAGTATCTTCCTCTCGAACGCTCCTAACAGCCTCTCATCATTGATGTTCAATGTCCACATCTCTGCGCCATACATTAGGACGGAAAGGATGAGGGACTTATAGAGCGTTATTTTCGTCGGTCGAGAGAGGGCTCTACTTCTCAATTGCCTACTGAGCCCGTAGTAACACCTGTTGGCAAGAGTTAGTCTCCGCTTGATCTCAAGGCTGACATTATTGTTGGTATAGAAAAGATAAAACCGCTGCAAAAACAAGCCGAAACATTTTTGCTGTTTACGGTGAGGGTGTTGTGAGTGAACGCCGGACCCAAGAGTCGATATCAAAGATGCACTTCGCTCTGGTCAGCCAGTCACTGAAAATGCCGATGAAATTTTGCAACTGGTGGAGCAAGATCGACATGCAAGCTGTAAGGAGATAGCTGAAGCACTAAACATCAACCACTTGACAACTTTGTGGGCACCAACTGCGGATACTTTTTATATGACCAATACATATGTACATATTGTTACATAATAGTTTTAGTTTAGAAAACCCAAAAGATAACTTTGTAATTTTTTTTTTACACCATTTAATTTTTATCGCTTAATAAAAGGCTAAAAAAAGAAGATTTTTTAGAGATTTGCATTAACCTTAATAAGTCAATCGTCCCGAATGACCGGTTTCTTAAAGCGATACAAATATTTCCAGTCAGATTATAAAGAATTGTTGTTTATGTAAAATTTACCACTTTTCGCTTCAGATTACCTTTTCCAAAAAATTAATTAAAAAATTACCCCTTTTTTTGTTTGTTAATTTTCCATAATCTGGCAACATTGCTATAGACGCGCACAGTAAATTTTGTAAAAATCTCTGCAATAATTAAAAGCAACTGTATTAATCTTTGTCAAAATTGCACTGCAACGTAATGGAAAATGTGTTGGAAAAGGATATGACGACGAGGAGAAACGAAAGTCAGAACACAAAATTAATATAACATTTGCCATAAAGATTATTATTTTATGAGGTTTAGTGCACACTGACAGACGTCAGTCAATCGTAAATTATTGTATCTATTCTGCTATATACATACATATGTACAGACATACATACATACATACATACATACTTTTTAGTTCTTATCTATTCATGACGAGAATTAAGAGTGCGTGGGCCACTCTAGGCTCGTATGTGATGTGTGTATACTTATGCATCTTAAAAATTATATATAAATAGTTATTTGTGAATAAAAATTTAATGCATTAGATTTTTATAACATAAGGTATTAAAAACCATCTTCAACTTTATTTTACTATTTTACTACTTTTTACTACAATACATACAATTTCTAATGCATAATTCATATAAGTATGTATGTAGTATTTTTACTCCTTTTTTCCTTTGCTTTCTTGAGCTCTTGCTTTCTTGAAGTCAAATGACGCCAGCAGCATCGGTACAGATCCTTGAGGAACACATTCTAGATATTCGATAATTAATGAAGCCATAAAAACTAAAGGCAATTAATTAAAAATGCACATACTCACTCATAAAAAAACACACGAAGTGTTTGGATGTGAGTAAAGCACTTTTTTTTTTTATTATATATAGACTACACACACTTGACTTCTCTCTTGCTCCGCTACTCGTAATTTCTACTATTAAAATTTTTACTCTAATTCGAAATCAATCAGTATCGGGAGCATTGCTGTCTCTTCTCCCTCACAGTGAGGAAGAGAGAGAGAGAGAGAGAGAGAGAGGGTGGGGTATTGTTAGTGAGTTAAAAGGGCTTCACTCACTGGTACTAAATATATACTCTCCTGTATGTTTTAGATATGAATAAATAGTTGGAGTGTACATACACGCTTTGATAGTGAGTAAGGGTTGAGTGTCAGTTTTTTCGGTCGTATTCATTTTAGTAAAATTGTTAATGGTGTGTGCTGTAAAATGTCTTGAAATGAAATATCATAAAAAGTTTTTATTTGCGTCGTAAATGTCAAGAGTAATTTAAGTACACATTCTTTACTATGATTCTAATGTACGAGTATTTATGTACATATGTAAGTGCGTGGAAGTAGGTCCAGCTTGCCATAACGCGAAGAATACATATGTCCAGGCGACATGTGTTTTGGACTACGCATTCATTCTCGTATAGGTTTTATTTCTTTCTTTTTTCATTACAATAAGTCAAAAACTAAACAAAATGTAAACGTAAAAATTTTCGCTATTCTTTAAATGTTCTAAGGCAGAGGAACAGAGTAAGGTACATATATTTCATTTCATCACTAGGAAAATTAAAATTTATAAGCTGAAAAAAAAAAAACAAAAATTTCAATCAGAAATCGTTCAGCGATAGCTGCTGTTTATATAAATTCAACCAATTCTACCCTATAGCTGTGAAATAAAGCATTTATTTAGCGTTGCATCTCTTGAAGTCACTGTAAAAGAATTCAACTTTTTGACTGTACTCTTTAATGCCACTTGAGACTTTTAATTTTTTTTTATTTAGAATAACTCACCAATCGATGGCTTCAAGCAGTAAAAGTTTTACAAAATGACTGCAGTCTTTGACAGTTCTGATCTGACCAACATTTTTCAACAACTATGTAAGTGTTTCTTTTTAATTTTTATTTTTTTTTATTTTTATTTTATTTTTTATTTTTTATTTTTTTATTTTTTGTATCAATTAATATTTGTTTTCTAAACAACCATTCATCTTGCAATTGTGAATACACCATCAAATTTGCATATTTTAAATACATCTACTTGCATCCATTCTGTATTCCCAATCTGTTACTTTGTATAGAAAAGATAAGTATTTTTGAATTTACTGCGAAAGGAAATGAAAGCTTAAGTTTTATGATATTGAGCAAATTCACATGTAAAATATGAATGGAATTGGAATGGTTTAATGTAAGAATTTGCGTAGGTTCTGTCAAGTATTTTTGGATAATTATGCAAAAAGCAGGAAATTGCGGTTGCCAGATTGAGGAAGGTTGACTGACAATACGGAAATTCAAAAAAGTGTCAATCAATTAATGCAGTATCAATTGGTTGTGCTAAATAAAGGGTGTTTTTTTTCTAGAAGTGTGGTTTTCAATCTGGCAATGCTTTTTTCGGAGTTGGTCTTTTTGACAGCTGTCACTTGATTTCGTCGCTTTGGCGTAGTGGTAATGCGTTGGACTGATACGCAGTGTGTGTGCGGGGTTCAAATCTCGGCACAGGCAAAATCAAAAAGTAGAAGAAATAATTTTTCTACACGGCATTCGGCACCACCTCTTGGCAGGCAATGGCTAACCTACAAGAGTAAAAATTGCTATGAAAAGCTTTTCACTTCGCCGTTCGGATTCGGCATTAAACTGTAGGCCCCTTCCATTCACGTATAACACGCACAACATGAGTGGATGCGAAAAGCTCGGCCTAGGCCCTCCATGGGCTGTTGTGCCATTAAAAGTAAGTAAAGGAAAGTAAGTCACTTGATTTATGCTCAGTTTGGTTTGCCATTTCATAATGAATAGATTTATGCCTGAACAATGTTTGCAAATTATTGAAATTTATTATCAAAATTCATGCGCTGTAAAAAAGTGTTTCGCAAGCTACGTCCATTTAGCGACGAAGCACAATTTTGGCTCAATGGATATGTGAATAAGCAGAATCGCCGTATTTGGAGTGAAGACCAGCCAGAGGCAATTCAGCAGCTACCAATGCATCCCAAAAAATGCGCTACTTGGTGCGGTTGATGGGCAGGCGACATCATTGGGCCGTATTTCTTCAAAGACGATGAAGGCCGCAACGTTATGGTCAATGGAGAAAGGTACCGGTACCGTTCGATTATAATAGTTTTTTTGGCCGAAAATGCAAGAATTGGACTCGGTCGACATGTGGCTCCAACAGGACGATGCCACATGCCACAATGCACGCGAAACCATTGCATCAATTGATAGGCGAAGCGAATTTGGTGAGCAGTTAATCTCACGTTTTGGTGTAGTCAATTGGCCACCAAGATCGTGCGATTTGACCCCGTTAGACTATTTTTTGTGGAGCTATGTTAAGTCTCTCGTCTATAGGCACCAGCTTTAGAAGCTAACATTGAACGCGTCATTTGTGAGATTCCGGCCGAAATTTGTGAAAAAGTGTGCCAAAATGGGACCATCAGAATGTACCACTTAAAGCGTAGTCGCGGGCAACAATTAAATTAAATGAAATTATCTTTAAAAAGTAAATGGCAGGAATTGATTTATCGATCCAAATAAAAATTTCATTCACTTTTGTAAAATTTCTGTGTTTTTTTTTTCATTTTCAAAAACTAAACTCTTATAAAAATCACCCTTTATATGTTCAAGTGGTACATAAATATAGATATTGATTCATACGCGGGTAATACATGTTACATTAAGTTTAGAGAGGCACCGAAGGTAATGTTTTTTATACGGCACCTTGGTGGTCTAGTTACCTCATGGTCCCGGGTTCGATTTATGGCTAGGATGCATAACACTTTCATAATTTAACCCTTCTAGGTATTTTGCCTTAATCCGACAACAATGTCTTAACATATTTTAAACATATTTTTAGTCTGATGGAAAGCCTTTTCTTCTATTTTTGATCTGCTATAGGTATTCAAGTACAAGTAGTAAATGCAAGAATCGGTTGCCAGGGCCGTATACACACGGTTAGGCGACTGTAGTGTTACCAACTTCACACTGGTATATCTGGCAACGCGATATTGCCAACTATGTCAAATTCATACCAATGACAGCTGTTTATATTGTTTACAAGATACCGCAAGCATTTGCGTCTAAGTTTTATAGAACAAAAGTGATTCGAAATGGAATTCAAACGTAATAGTGTGATTACGTTATATTTGAGTGGAAAATCACAACCAGCTATTGTTCGAGAGCTCAGGCATCCCAAAGTAAATAAAATGTTTGTGTATCGCACCATAAATCGTTATAATGATACAGGCAGCTTTGTCGGACGCTATAGTGGTGGACGAAAAAACAGCAACATCACAAAATTTTGCAACGAGCACGAGAGAAAAAGGTGATTTGTTCGTCGAACTGCAAACATCAACATTACCACGGCCTTAGCAAGATGCAAGTTTTCCTATTAGGTGGCAACTCAATTTGTCCATTTATGTAATACTATCCATATCCATGTGTATGCATGTACTCCAGTTTAAGGTAAAATTTGAATGCACTCGTAAATTTCATAGGAACTATAAACGCGTATACAACTTAACACACTTGACAGGGTGGGCGGGCCGCCAACCACATTGCTGCCACTGACTACCACGGGCTGTCCCTGCCAACACATTTCCTTCCCATTTCCAAATTTTGCTAAAGTGCTGATGACCATGCCTCATTTGTTTCGCCTGGTAGATAATTTTACGAGCGATCGTAAATTTTCGTGTTGTGATCGTAAAAATACTTGTTCTCTCCTCTACATAGTTCTACGTTTTTGTTTTTCTTTTCTAACGTATTTGTTTAGTTTTTTCTTAAAGTGATAGATGCCGTCTTCATTTCTTCTTCCATATTTACTGGATGCATTTTTGCACTTTTATAGATTTTTCAAAATTTACATCGTTTTAATGATTTTAAGCGAATTTTGATATTTTTAATGTACTTAGTATGCATGCATGTTGTTGGCAACAATGTTGTGTCACTGTCTTGCTGCAATTGCAAAACATGATCATTACAAATGGCCACACGGAAACTAGAATAAATATTCGAAAATTCAGGGAAGCATATTAAATATAAACATTTTTGGTGGTACAATTTCAGAATGTCTATGTTTTGTTATTGTAAAAATTAGTAATTTTCAATTAGCAAATTATTGCCCACTACTTGCAAAAAGTCACGTACACTTTTCGACTTTTCGACTTTTGGGTATTGGTTCTTTCAGTGTGTTTATATTTTAAGCTGTCATGTCTCTTCGTACAACTGTCAAGTATCGTAAAAATCATTTCGCTTATTGTCAGCAGAGCAACAAGTTGGGTTGAGAATTCTTGTAAAACTATGTACCAGCAACATTGATTGACATTTTTGCATCAATCAATGACGTTTGGGGGCGTTAATGGCACATACTCGCCTGTTAATTTTATGTATTTAATCGAAATAAAACGTAGCAAAAATTAAATCGTTTTGCACTCAGTTTTGCTAGAAGAAGTATGCATGGTAAATACTAAATAATAAAATCGATGAGAAGTTAAGGTGACCAGATCGTAATTGTTACTGTGGTCAGGGTTATGGAGACAAAATACATAATTGTCCGAGGGAAAAAGAGGTTGTACAACTTCAAGAGAGAAAATCTAACATCTTCCAATATACTTTATCGAATCGAACTTCAAACTTCTGGCTATGAAATACATTTTTCTCCATACTTTTTTTTTTTTAATTTTTTTAACAATCCGGAATACTTTAATACCGCTTTCCCTATTTAGTCTACTTGTATATTTTACTATGATTTCGGCGATATGTATCGGTTCAACATCGGAATGTAACGCGAATTGGTGTCCGGCAAATATCGACGCTCGATTTCGACTCGATATTGGCGTAACATCGGAGCGATGACATCGAACTCCAAAGTTACTCGTATGTATAAAAAACAATAAAGAAACCCTTTATTTTTGAAACGAGTTTAGTTTTCAAGCTGTATACATACATTTTAAACCATTTTGGGGATCTTTATGATCTTGACTTTCTATTTGCATTTCTTCATTCTTTTAATAGCGCAACAGCCCATGCAGGGCCAAGGCCGAGCTTTACTCATGTCGTGCTTGTTATACATATTTGTATATGAATGGAAGGGACCTAGAGTTATATGGCGAATACGAACGGCCAAGTGAAAAGCTTTTCATATACAATTTTTACTCTCAAAGGTTTGCCATTGCCGGCCAAGAGGTGGAGCTGTGTAGAAACATTGTCTTTTTCTACATTTTGATTTTGCCTGTATCGAGATTCGAACCCCGGACACTCTACGTAACCGTTCAGCGCACTACCACTACGCTACAGAGACCGCTTCAATTTGCATTTAAATAATTACAAAAATTTAGTCATCAACGCTTTTTTGAAGTGTAGCGAAAAGGAAAGTAATCAAAACACAAAATGTTAAATCTAATTATTTTCCATTTGAAATTTGAAAATTCATCTTTATAAAATCACACAATTGATGTAGAAATCATAACCTCGCAGGTCGTCATAAATTTGTCAGAGGCTACAGCTGACTAAAGTTATGTAAAAAATACTTACATTTAGTAAAATAGGCAAATTTCAACAGAATTTATCTATTCGTAAAAAGTTTAAAATTGTTACCTTCGAAAGCCCTGAAGCCAGGAACACTCTAGAAAATCCGAAACCGTGAGGAATTCACTGTTACTCCCTACGATGTCAGGCCTGATTGTAGTGCATAATTATTGAACATAAAGAAAATTTCAGAAGTAAATATGGATGTAAAAAAAGAGGAATAGTTTGCTTTGCACTTTAGTATGTATAAGTTAAGTTCCTTGAGCTTAAGAACCTCGAAATCAATTACTTATGTAGGTATAAATTTTACTAAATATTTGGAGTCTGATAATTAATGATTCAGTTTCGATTCTTTTAGAGCACCGAGGTTGCCGGTGGATAATTACTTAATTACTTAGTTACTTGTTGGCCTGGTCATCCTATGTTATTTTAGAAAGCAGTGACTTGCTTTAAAAATTTCCTTTCCACCTTTATCAGAACAATGCCAACAATGTGCGTCGACGTGTTGTCTGCATAATTGAAAAATTGCAACGACAGCAAAAATCTCGTGCTCTATGGTGAAAAAGAAGATTTAAAACTTAGAATTTTCAATATTATTTACAGTAAAAGCTGACCAGAATAAACTTAAAAAAAAAATTTGTTTTAAAATGAAAAACAAAGAAGAAAGAGACAGTGGCGTCAGCCTCATTTCGTATCGCACAATGCCTAAATTTTCAAATTTAGCACAAAAGCAACACAAAAACCAAATTAATTTTCTAAAACTAAATATCGTCACAATTGAGCCAAGGAAAGCGCCAATGAAGGCAGGCAGGCAGGCAACAACCAGCAGTGGCTACCTTTTCTCACTCAGCCACCGGCAGCACCATCGAGCGCTACATTGTAAATTTAGGCCGCAAGTATTTCCTCAATCGCAAGAATCGCAAGCAGCAAACAATGCCAAGGAGGTGTGTTTATTTATTGTCTAACTGTCTGACGGTTTAGTAGTGTTTCTATTCGAGGTTGCCAAACTATGTAGTAGGTAGTATATGTATGGTATGTATACGAGTACCTATGTATTGCTATGAGAGATGGCTATTGAATTATATGTAAGTATTTGAATAAATGCCTGTGTGAGAAGTGAGAATTTGTTGAAGCGAGAAGCGCCGACAATTTGGCGAGCATTTGAGGCCATGCCCAGCGTCTTGTTGGCGTCATGTTGCAAACATATTCGAGTATATATGGGTACAAGTAGGAATGTACGAATAGGGCATCTCTCTAGCATCTACTCACATAGTTATAATGAAGAAAGATAGCGCGAAAAAATTCACGTCCCGTCGGAATTGTGATGCCGCAGCAGCATTAGAAGCAGCACCAGCAGCAGCAACACGTGAACGCTTTTCTGCTAAAAATTGCATTGATTTCATTATTTTCTTTGGGTTACTTTTACATAATTACGATCATTAGATCATAAAATGATCTAATGATCGTCCAATGCACGCTGCGCTGCGATCGCGCTCCTTATGCGATTTCACTCTTTAGTACATAATTTCTAAATGCAAATTGATATACATTTCCTTTTGAACTTTTTCCCAACCAAAATATTTACAAAACGCCATTTACTTTTCGCCGTAAATTTGCTACGCGTACGCTGCGATCGCAATCGCGCGCGCACACACACACACACACACACGTTCTTGAATTTGAATGCATTGCGTACGTGCATAATCGATCGATGTGCAACGAAATTATCGTTCGCTCGTTCCTGCCTCCTCCAATTTGACGTGTGCCACTGGTCAAACTTAATTAGCCAAATTTGTTTAGCTCGGCGCACTGGCAGTCGCCACTACTGACACAAAATCACCGTGCGCAAAGCAAAAATTTAGCATGCCATTTTTATTTGCAATTATTTGTTTATATTATTCTCGTATCGCTTCGAAATTTGCAGCTGAATTTTCACAAGAAAATATTTATGATTAATTTCATTTTGTAAATGAAATATTATGTAAACGGCTTGAATACACCTTTCCATTTCTGTTTATTTTTGAAGGCATTTTATTTCAGTTCATTTAGTCGCCATGGATTCTGAACTGAGAGATTCGTGGCGACTCATGGAAGCACTCGTTTGAAATTAATTGTCTGTCAATATCTTCAGTTCGAAATACATTTAAGATATTTATAGAAGATAATTCAAACAGCTAAAGTGATAATTTCGCTTGAATTTTTTAATATGAAGCCCATCGTCAATAATTTTTATTGACGATGGGCTTCAGTCTTTCGCACAGCACGCTTGATAGAACCTTATAAGCAATATTAAGAAGGCATATCTCACGGTAGTTGGCGCGGATCGTGGAATCACCTTTCTTATAGATTGGGAGAGTATGCTGAGGCCCCAATCACTTGGCATGCTTTCATCCGACCATATTCTGCATTGAAGCTCATGCATGCATTTTGTGAGCTCTTCGCCTCCACGCTTAAACCACTCCAACCAAGCAGGCCAAGTCGTGTTGCAACTGACTGCATGGTGGCTCGGACAACAGCGTTTTTCTCTTCAGTAGTATCGCGACACTCTTGGACGTATCACATACATATTTCTCCGCCGACGGTGGTAGCCTAGCACCTCTTCGGCAGCCGTACGCATAGAGCGGGAAATGTGTGTCCACTGCGCGCATATATCATCAAGTTGAGTGGTGTTTTGCGAAAGGAGGAGTGCAAGTTGGTTGGCGAAGATTTCGGCTGTCTGTTATGATTGCAGCTTTTCGATATCCAGCTTTCTATTTGTACCTATCCGTATGCCATTTGCTACACATATACGTGTGCCAACCTTGGCTGCAACCAAGTAGTGGTCTGAGTCGATGTTAGCACCACGTATTGTGCGTACGTCTAGTACATTTGAAGCGTGCGTTCCGTCGATCACAACGTGATCAATCTGGTTTCGTGTGTTTTGATCAGGGGACAGCCAAGTGGCCTTATGGATATCCTTATGTTAGAATCTGGTGCTACTAACTGTCCTGCTTCGTGCGGCGGCGGCGAAGTCAATCAGTCTGTTGGCATTTTGTTTATTTATTTTTATTTTTATTGATTCATTCAAAACCCAGGGTTTACTCCTATGAATGCAGAGCATTATGTTGAATGGAAGGAAAATTGATAGGTGGAAGGAAGATTTAGAGAGGGAATGCAATCACACAGGACACCGATAAAGACATAGACAGTCATTGTGGCAAGTGTTATGCTTTTAACACAATGAACTTCAGTTTATCAGTGGCAACTATGACCGCATGTAGCTCCAAAGGCCATTTGTACATGAATGGACCTACAGTTTTATGCCGAATCCGAACGGCAAAGTGAAAAGCTTTTCATAGGCAATTTTTACTCTTTTAGGTTTGCCATTGCCTGCCAAGAGGTGGTGCCGTGTATAAATTTTGATATTGTTGCTTTTTTTATATTGCCTGTGCCGGGATTCGAATCCCTGACACTCTGCGTAATAGTCCACAGCACTACCGCTGCGCTACAGCGACCAACACGATTTTAATATCGTGGCGATTGCAATGCTCATAGTTTTTGTCGAGGAGCTCGTACAAGTCATCTTTGGTCGTTTCATCCTTCTCATCCGTCGGGGCATAGACACAAATTAGGCTGATGTTGAAGAATTTTGCCTTGATGCGAATACTGGCTAGGCGCTCGTTCACGGGCGTGAACCTCGAGACTATATGACGCAGTCTCTTACCAACCTCAAATCCAATACCAAATTCGTATCTCGACGCATGACAGCTGTAGTCTCTTACCAACCTCAAATCCAATACCAAATTCGTGTTTCGACGCATGACAGCTGTAGTAGATATCACAGGGTACTCTGCTAGAGCAACCCTGTCCCGTCTCTCGCATTTCTTGTATAGCGGTGATGTCTACTACAGAAAACTTTACTGTGAAATATTTCAACAATTAAAAATTTTTACTATGCACATTTTTACATTTTTATTATGAAAAAATGTTATATACTATCTAATGAAACATTTTTAGTATAAAATTTTGTTGGTTAGAAAATTTTTACTATGTCAACTTTTAAGTACAAATATTTTAACTATAGAAAATGTTTATTGTTTTGGGTCATATAAAAAGTTTCCGCGGCTTTTCGTTACAAGATAATGTTGGTACCCACAAATCAGGAAACACTAGTCCGATTATATCAAAGGAACACATGTTTGCAAGGTGGCACTTCAGGCTACATTTTGTTGGAAGGCAGTTGTGTAATTCGTTGCTAGTGTAAAAAGTGACATTGATTTGAAAATGAGTGGAATGTGACGCTTTATTAATATAGAAAAGGTAAAACCTCTATGAAGGCAGGCAGACAACAACTAGCAGTCGCTATTGTAGGTAACAACATCATCTTGTAACGAAAAATCGCAGATACTTTTTATATGACCCAATATAAAGCTTTTACTGTAAAACATTTTTACTATTGTATGAACAATTTTTATAATTAAACATTTTTACTATAGGAAACTTACTATAGAGAAATTTTTAAAACAAAATACTTTATTTTTACTGTAGAAAACTTTTACTAAGGAACATGTTTTTAATATACTCGTATATAAGTTTTACTATATAAACGTCATGGGATTTCTCTCTACTGTATGTAGCACAGTTTTAGCTTATATCTTTAAGCACTCCTTCTGCTTTGAAACTCAAAACTCTGCTAAAAACATCTTGAGCATGCCTATGTAGTTTGAATCTACATAGGCACTTAAAGACCCTGTAGATGTTTTTTTTTTCCGGTCATGTCATGGCCAAAGAAGTAACTAATTTTTGCAGTAGAATTTATTTACTACCTATATACATAGCAAGTTTTTAGAATGTATAGAAAATTTATTTATTAAGTACAAAATCGATTTTTACTATGGAATAATTCAAATTTAAACATTTTTACTGCTCTACAGTTTCAGTATACTTACAAAAATGATTTAAACATATTAAACTAATTATGCTCGATTGCTCATGTAGCTATTTTGCCTATGTATCTGCGTATCAGTAAACTATATAATGAAAATACCCACAGTTTATTACATTGAAATATGAAGTCCTGGCAAATCACCGACACTGATTCTTTACATCATTCCTACATAAGAATTTATACATTTCCATCGATATGTCTTCCATTGAATGTGAATGAATGCCGTGCCGTAAATGTTTTCACGTATCACGTAAGCAAATACAGTGCCTTACTACTTTTTTATTATATTTTACTCCAGGGAGCTTGTTAAAAAATAGAATCAGGAGCTCCAATGGCAAAAGGCTAATGCCGTACTACAGCAACAGCAATATCGTCTTCATCTTCATCATCGTGCCGAGTGTTACATGAGATTCATCGAACGTGTGAGAATTGATTCTGGCAAGTTATTCATCTTTGGTTTTGTAAACGGGGGGAGGGGAGTTTTCGTATCTCACGCAATTGCCAGTGGTTGCTGCACCTTGGAGAGTTGTTATTCAACACATAAACCCGACAACAACAACATCCACAACGACAATAACATTTCCGTACGTTATACTTGTGAATTTTAAATTAAATATCTTTCTGTTTTTTTTTTTTTGTGGTTCGGTGTGAGTGCATAAAAATTTCATATTTATTGATGACCATTAGAAATATGCTACCTTCATCCACTGAATGTGTTTGAAAATATACAGTGTTATGTATTTTTTTGTAAATTGTTCTTGTTTGATTGAGATCTGTGATAAATAATGAAAATTTATGTTAGTGATGAGTGTAAAACCACAACATATGTGTTCACTGCATTATGAGGTGTACATCAATTTTACGCATTCTCATTGAAGCTGCCCAGCTTCTTTAAGCTGGAGCGAGGAGTTAGAGTTATTATGATTTTCCTTCCCATTGCGATTTCGTTTCTATTCGTAGTTCTTTCTACTCGAACTAATTTCCAAGCTTATTATTACTTACCATACATATCTCATATGCTCAATTTTCCCATTGCCTTTCTTTACTACGCACTAATTAGATTTAGATTTAGCTGGCAAAGTACCACTTACCAATCAGCAAATAAAACGTAAAAATAGTAGGACCAAGGTAATATTCCAAAGAAACTAGTAAAGCACCAGGTAGGAGTAATACCCCAGAGACCCTTTCATTACTTCACTGTTACTGCCTGCTACTCGCCACGTGATGTAATGTAATGAGATTCATTACGTATACTCTTTGATTGACTCATAAAAAAGCACGTGACTTGATTCGATTTCGAGTCTATTTCCAAGTTGTTTCTTCTACGTATTTTTTTTTTGTTTTTCCTACGTTTGTGCTGCATTGCCAATTCTCATAGGTAATTTTCAGCATTACCTATTTATTTATAGTATGTATTTTCTTTTTTTCTGTCGGGCGTTAATTCTAACGTTCAGTTACGTGTCATATGTGACGCACATACACTATTTAGATAAACAAGTAAATCGCCTTAGGATATGCAAGGCTTTTTGTTCTTTTGTTTTTTGAAACAGATGTCACATGACTTCTGTTAATGGTATAAAGTGGACGACATTTATATAATATGGTACATATGTATGTACATATGCATGTGCTATATGTACATATACGTATGTGTGTATATATGAGAGTATTGAGTATACATATTTGGAAAAAAAATTCTGTAGTTACACGTTTCTGTGGGTGTGTATTTAATAAGCTAAATCTTTAGGAACTTAAAGCTCAGAGATACTATCTATTTCAAATTAGATTTTTAAAGAAAGATAAACACTCACTGGGTGACTGCTTCCAACTCGGTACTCAGATCATCTCTATCAGGCTCCAGCTATAGCAATTCAGACTATGCACTTGTTTCATACCTAATCTAAAGCTTTTTATGATGAAAACGTAAGCAAAATTTTTCGACAAAGCACAGTTGCATTCACCTTAGTTCCCCTTTTGGGTTGCAGTGTCAAGACATTAAATTACCTTACATCAAGTCAAAACTGTTTATGTACTCTGTGGGCAAAAAGTAGTAAGACTTTTTAATTTAAATTTCGCGCGGAAACCCATTCATCAAAATATTATTTTTTTAAAGGTTGGTATGACTGTCGGTGACATCTGTGCCAAATGTCACATCAAAATAATCATTAGTGTTTAGTATACGCTTGTCTTTCTGAAGTACAAAAAGTGCATTCGGCGATTTTCACAATGAGTGAAATTATTCAACAAAGAAGTTCCATTAAATTTTGTGTGCGGAATCAAATTTCTGGTGCCGAAACATTCAGAATGTTGCAAAAGGCCTTCGGTGATAATTGTATGTCGCGAGCAAGTGTTTTTTATTGGTACAAATTGTTCAAAGATGGTCGAGAACGCGTTGACGACGAACCACGTCCAGGACGGCCATCAACATCAACTGATGATCAACACGTCAATAAAATCAAGGAATTGGTGATCGAGAATTAACGATTAACAGTCAGATGCCAGAGACCTTACTGGCATCGTTGGAATATCGGAAGGATCAGTGAAAACCATTTTAAAACATCATTTGGGCCTAAGAAGAGTGAATGCACGACTGGTTCCAAAATCACTGCATTGGTTTTACGAGACCATTTTGCCAAAAATTCGACTGATATCGTTCCGCAACCACCCTACCACCCTGTTCGCCTGACTTAGCACCGTGTGACTTTTGGCTATTTTCTAAACTCAAAAAACCGCTTCGTGGACACCGTTTTGAGTCAATTGAAGACATTAAACATGAATCGCTAAGCGCATTGAAGGCTATTCCGGAAATTGACTTTAACAACTGTTTCGAGAATTGGAAAAAACATTGGCACAAGTGTATTGGGGCCGGGGGGGGGGGATTACTTTGAAGGAGACGAAATAGATTTGGAAGAATGATTAAAAAAATTTGAAATTATGAACAAAGTCTTACTAACTTTTGCCCACAGTAGTATGTCCAACACTTTTTCTTTAAAGAAATTTATTTAAAGACTTCAGAAATGTATTATTATTATCTTTTTTAAATAGTCTCATCGAAATGCATGATAAAGAGAAAAATATTCTTGTTTCTTTTAATGGGACAACAGCTAATGGAGGGTCTTGGCTGAACTTTTTGCAATAGTAAAAAATAATTTGAATAAGAAAAATATTACTAAATTCTTTACCTATATACAAAATTTTTACTACAGAAAATTAGTACTCTAAAAATGTTGGTCGCTGTGTCGTAGTGATAGTACGTTGGACTGTTACGCAGAGTGTCCGGGGTTCGAATCTTGGCACAGGCCAAAATCAAAATGTAGAAAAAAAAAAGTTGTCTACATGGCACCACCTCTTGGCAGGCAACGGCAAACCTACAAGAGTAAAAATTGCCTATGGTAAGCGTTGCAGTTCGCCAGTCGGATTCACCATAAAACGGTAGGTCCTTTTAATTCATGTACAAACCTTTTAAGAGCTTGGTTTTTGCAAATTAAAAAAAAACACAGAAGTTTTACAAAAGTGAATGAAATTTTTATTTGGATAGATAAATCAATTCCGCGGCTACTCTTCAAGTGGTCCATTCTGAAGGTCCAATTTTGGCGCACTTTTTCACACATTTCGGTAAAAAACATAGAAATTTTTGTAACCAATGACGCGTTTGGTTTCCAAAGCTTGTCCCTATAGACAAGAAACTTACCATAGCCCCACAAAAAATAGTCAAACGGGGTCATATCACACGATCTTGGTGGCCCATTGACTGCACCAAAACGTAAGGTTAACTGCTCACAAAATTCGCCTCTCAATTGATTCACGATTTTGAGTGCAGTGTGTCATGTGGCATGTGGCACCGTCCTGTTGGAACCACATGTCGGCCGAGTCCAATTCTTGCATTTTCGGCAAAAAAAAGTCTACATAATCTCATCGAATGGTACCGGTATTCTCCATTGACCGTAACGTTGCGGCTTTCATTGTCTTTGAAGAAGTATGGCCCAATGAAACGGATTCTCATCCAGCTTTTCTAAGGCCCATTCAACGAAATTTCGACGTTGTGGTAGGTCGCCTGGCTTCAGTTCTTGCACCGTCCGTATTTTGTATGGCATTAATCCGAGATCTTTGCGTAAAATCTTCCAGATGGTCGAATAACGCAAACGCAATTGCTGCGATCGGCGCCGGATGGACATATCGCGATCTTCTTCAACACCGGCAGCAAGATTCTCTTCGGTTCGCACTCTATGGATACGATTTGGTGGATTGATATCCAGTAAAGTGAGATTGGTGCGAAATTTGGTCACAATAATATGAATAGCCTACTCTGTGTGTCGATTATGACGACCATAAAAACGAAACACATTTTTCACAAAGAAAGAATTTTGATAATAAATTTCAATAGTTTGCAACCATTGTTCAGGTGTTAGTCTACTATGAAATAGCAAACCAAACAGAGCATTTTTTACTTTTACACATGTCAAGAATCACGCGTGAAATGTCAGAAATATAAACGTCAAAAACCAAGTAGCAAGCAAATCACAGGCACGACATGAGTGGATGCGAAAAGCTCGGCCTAGGCCCTCCATGAGCTGTTGTACCATTAAACGAAAGAGAAGAAATATTTTTCTACCGAAGTTTTCTACAGAAATTTTTTTTTTTTTGGTTACACTATATAATTAATGTTTGAATTATGAATTATTCTTAATTCAAAAATTTTTACAATAGTAAATCTTAACTATAGAAAATATTGACTATATAAAATTTGTACAACATATGAAAAAATTTTACTAAAGGAAATTGTATGCATATTAAATATTATAATTACTATGTATTAAAATTTTTTTTTATAGAAATTTTTAATATAGAAAATTTAACTATAGAGAATTTATGCTTTGGAAAATGTTTACTATGAAAAACGTTTACTATAAGTATGTTACATATATGTACTATAGAAAGTTTTAACTATGTAACATTTTTATTGTACCAAAGTACAATTAGTTTTTGTACCAAGAGAGGCCAATCCTCCAAATTGTCCGGAGCTAAGACCAGTGGAGAGATATTGGGCTCTTGCGAAAAGAAACTTAAAGAGCACAAAAAAAGGTGTCCCAAAATATCGAAGATTTTAGAAGGAGATGGGAGATCTCTAATGGAAGGCTTACCAGAAAAGGTCCACGAGTTCATAAATAGTGGTTAGAACTATAAAAGTTATATTTTTCAGTAATTTGTAAAATATTATCAATTAAATAACAAAAAAATCAAAACTCTAAGACCAACCGTTTATAAATTATTGAGTTTTATATATGTTAAGATTTTTTCGATCTCACTCCTTAAGTAAAATATTTTCCAAAGCGAAAAAAAATGCAAAATCATCAAAATTTAAGTATATAATAAAAAAATAATGGCTCCCTTTCTTCCAGAACGTCTGAGTGTTCGTTGTTAATTCATTCAGTTTCGGGAAAAGTAAGTATCAGCCTATCTCGGATCGGGGGATGGGGGAGTTTTACCAGAAAACCGTCCCTTGATGAAACATTTTTAATAATAGGCCCATAATTTTGGGATTACTGTGAGTTCTGCATTCAAAGTTATCGTTATTGCTTCTAATTTGCAATTCATCAGGGCAGATTTTCCAAATATCTTTAAATGAGAAACATTATTGCGCTGAGTACCTGCTTCTGAATCCATTTTTATTTAATTCTAACTAACTGTAGAAGAAAGCTTATACTCAAGGGATGTCTTTTCAGTCAAATTAATACGCATGGCCAAAACTTTTCTCAAGGACAAACTTTCATGCTTGAAGAAATGAAGGAAAATTGATTTCCATTTTAAGAGTTTGCTGCTGTGTCTACTCGTATTTGGTTTTTAATACAAAAATAAGTAGTTTTAATGCCTTTACAATAATCTAAAAAACATGAAAATTAATTTTGAAAATGAAAATAAAAGCCACCATTGAAAAACATGAAATGTTAGTATGCCATGCGCCAAAAAAATAAAAATAATCATAAAATTATGTTATTATCCAATATCAATTTTAGCAAATATATTAGGTAGGCATTTATGAAATGCCAACGTTCAATTACCCAATAAAACAATAAACTTAAATATTTTTAAGTTTCGCAAACCAAAAAAAAAAAAGATAAACAAAAAAAATTTCAAAACATTCAACGGTTATTTACTTTCTTAAAAGGTTCCATGCCATAATGCTTGACCATATGTTGTCACACACATACTACTACAAACACTAGTGCATACACATGACTAACAATCATCCTCAGGGATAAACACGTATGTACATAGATAAGTGTGTGTATATGTGTGTGTGTGTGTGTGGGTATGAGTAGCTACACCTACAATAAAGTAAAATAATAATAGACTTACAACCCACACTCTACAGATGCACCATTCATAGACCACTCACCCATCTCTACCTACCTCTACCGCTACCAGTATGTAGCCGAGTTGATATTCAACACCTTGGGGTGGTTGGTTCTTTCTCGTTTATACACATGTATATATTACGAGTACATACGTACGAAAAGGTACCGCATTGTCACACTGAAGAGGGCATCATTTCTGCTTTTCTTCCTACGCATAAATATTGTATATTATTACAAACACACTACCTTCATACATACTCGTAAACATGCCCCTTTTTCCAGAAGACAGCCTGAGGATATAGCATATATGTACTTATGTGTGTGGACACATTTGAAGTTTATTTCGTTTCACTCTCACACCCCACTAAATTGGAGCCACCTTTTAGTTATGAAATTCATAATTTGATCCTGAGGTAAATACATTTTATTATTATGATTTTTATACTTATGCTCGTTTCAAATAAGCAAGAAATTTATGCTGAGGCAAAAGAATAGTTGGTCAATCTTTGCACACAAATAGACAGTCAGGCAGTGAAACAGATGGACAGTCAGACAGACAGACAGACAGACAGACAGACAGACATACAGGTTACTTAACAAGATGGAAGGCTCTTGCTGCCTGCCCATAATGCATAAGTGGAAAATTATAAGTTTAGGTTTAACAGTCAGGGTGACATTGGCTGCTAGAGATATTTAAGAATATCCATGTATCGAAGTTTTGTGTGTTTGTTGTCGTTGTTGTTGTTGTTATGTTGCTGCCTATGTATGTATGTGTGTGTGTGTGTGTGTTTTTCTTTAATATTTTACACATAAAAACATACATATGTACATATTTTTATTTATTTAGGACAATAGCATCATAAGAAAAAATGGACCGAAGCCGAGGAGTTTTGTAAGGAAAGTGCAAAAATATGGAAAGAAATTCTTAACTTTCTTTTGTTATTTTACTTTCACATACGCACAGCTGCAATTTATTATTGTTGAAAAAGGTAAAGGTATTGAAAGAGAGGGGACGGCGTGAGGTGATGATGGTTGCTGGAGTTGGAGCGCATATGTTGTCAAGATTTTTTATTCGAATAACTGTAGCGAGGTTTCCCATTTGGATAACATGTAAATGTAAGACTCTATGAAGGTGGGCAGTACAAAAGGCTGACAAGTGGGCAGGCTAAGCTTAAATTACTGCATATTTACAGACGCTTTAGCATCGAGTTAGGGGAGAGTTTTGTTCAGTAGGTAAACATTTTGCGGCATATAATAATAACAACGCTAACGAAATTGAGAAGAACTTCAGATGAAGTGAAATAAAGCTTCAGTGAATTCCAAGCTGGACGCATAACCATTGACTGAAGTTTAAAGTGCAGAGACGAGGTAGAGGTATACTCTTTAACTTTTCATAACGAACAACTTTACCTCAGATTTCAATAATCCCATTGAAATTTAAGATCTTTTTCACAAAACTATACATACCATAAGTCATACAACTACGAATGAGTGAACATGATCTAGACTTGATCTAGGGACTAGGCATATGGAAGTACTGCCGTGACAATGGCAAGTCGCAAAATTTAAAATTTTTATGTAATTTTGTTCAGAGGACTACAAAAGCGAAGACTGATCACAATATCTCTTTATTTCCATGTTAGCCTGACGATGTTTGATGGTTATTGCATTCAACAAGTACCAAAAGCTGTGATCCGACTTTGAAAGTTTTTCCATAGGTCTTCAATATGACATTCAGCAATAAAAAAATTTGTTTGAATTTCAGGGGTTTACTAGTTTTTAGCCAATCCCGAGGAAATAAGGTGACCAAGTGTATAGAAAATAATAAGGGACAGTGTCTCCCAGAATCCAATACTATCAAGATACTATTTTAAATGTTATCAAAACATAAATACAGCGAAATGTTTAAAATTTTCAATTTCTATTGAAAATTGTCTAGTTTTCATAATGTTATTTTTTTTTTTTACAAAAGTTTGGTCAACTGTATATATTATCTCAAAATGTTAGGAGATCTGAGTGGTTATAGTTTCTACATCTAGTTTGATATTTTTCCCCCATGAATTTCACATTTTAAATTCAAAATAATCAAATTTAATATTTTTTGTTGATTTCAAATCTAAGTATCTTCCACAAACCATTGCCTGTTTGTCTGAAGTTTTAGCAAAGTGAGATCTAATAATTTTAAGTTATGAAAATGTAGTTTTGAAACCAGAGTATGTTGAAATTTTAATCAATGCTTAATTTTGTGTAAAGTTTATAAATTAATTTTTGACGAATTTTCAAACTTACTGCACAAAAAGTCATACTTGCATATGTCTAAAATGGTTTAAGCGGAGTTTTCAGCTCTTAAGAAATCGTTCATTGAAGCTCATTGTTAAGTTAGTTGAAAAAAGTACGAAACAATACAACATTGCCCGATAGCCATCTTGTTTTGAAAATAGAAAAAATAGAAAAACTTATATTTCAGTTTGATGGTTCTCTGGTCCCAGGTGTTCTACATCTGGACTAACTTCATTTTGAGCGTTTGCATTTCCAATCACAATATTCATATTCAAAATATGCGAATTTATTTGCTACATTATTATAATTATAATCTTATCATCACCATAATTATTGTCATCAATACGAGTATAATAATCATTATCAAAATGTTCAGGTTGTATGATCTCAACTGGTGGAAAATTTACCATTTGCCGGTTTGAGAACTCGCAAATGCTATGAGGTTGACTAGAAACATGGCAAATCTCGTCTATGTTTTGTTGTGCTCATGTAAGTAGATTTTTTTCCACGGAAGAAAGATTTTCAGGTAAATATGCCGCCCTTCTCTTTGGTTGAGAAGATGGGAATCCGATGACTGCCTGCTGCTCTATAATCTGAGAGCCTTCGTCAGAACTGGGACTCAATGAGATGAGTGTTGATGCAATTACTGGCTCTAATGAACTCATTGCCAATTATGCTGTCACTCCGCTTTAGTCTTTGCGAGTTGTTTTTCAATGAAATTCAAATTCTGTTGTGCCTCAAGTTGCTTCTACACTCCCGCGATCTCTCGGCGCTCGTTTTTGAGTTTTTTTTTTCACTATAGCAGAATCTGAATTTCGTTGGTCCTCCATTTTTCGACGACTACATTGTCGCAGTTTCCCAGCCGCAGTTTTTGCTGGAGATTTTATAGTAACACAATCGCCATTTGTTTGTGCCTCCCGTTTGATTTTTTCAGTTTATATTCGCTTATTCTTTCAGCTCTACAAATTTCCAACGATTTTTGTTTGATATATATTTTATATCATAGTCGCTGTGGTGTAGTGGTAGTGCGTTGGACTGCTACCCAGAGTGTCCGGGGTGCGAATCTCGGCACAGGCAAAATCAAAAAGTAGAAAAAATAATTTTCACGGCATTCGGCACCACTTCTTGGCAGGCAATGGCAAACCTACAAGAGTAAAAATTGCTATGAAAAGCTTTTCACTTCGCCGTTCGGATTCGGCATTAAACTGTAGGTCCCTTCCATTCATGTACAAATATAACACGCACAACATGAGTGGATGCGACTATGATCGCATGTAGCGCCATGTTGTGCGTGTTATGTGAATGGAAGGACCTACAGTTTTATGCCGAATCCGACCGGCAAAGTGAAAGCTTTTCATAGGAAATGTAAAATTTTTGTTTGAAATGTCAAATTTTACTATAAACTGATGGGCAGCGCCCTCTATCAATCAAGTTTGATTCATAGTCGTGAATACATGTGGATGCAGATATACTGCCCATCATTTATGTGCATATTAATATGCATCCTAATTCTTTTCATACTTGAATGATAGAGCGCGCCGCCCATCATTTCCTTGCCAATTTTCGCTGCGACGATCATCTTTTACCCTCTCGTAAATATAAGGAAGTTTTTAATATATTCATATCTGAATGTTGGGGTATCTAATTAATTATTTAACTATGTGTTTTTTTTTTGTTTTGTTCCATAACTGAGCTTCATTTAATACTCATGTACATTTTCGTTGAGTTGTTCCAAATATTCTGTAATGCAAGTCTGCGTAGTTGGGGATTGTATCGAAGTAACTCAGAGTTAACAGTTTTTCGACGGGGAAATTCCCATGTAATGTGTAGAAAAAGGTGCAAAAAATATTGTAACATTTAAATACAACTGGATACTGAATGAAAAGAAGTTATAATTACTAAAATTACTTTCCAAGAAAAGCTTTCTTAAGCAGTTCTGATGTACACGTTGTAAAGAATTTTGCCACTTTTTAAAACCTTGAAAGCTAAACTCGAAATAGTTACTACCAAAAATATCTGGTACACTTCATCAGTATGTACAGTGGCGAGCTTTAATGGTTACATGCTGGTCATATTTGACTTTGAGTATCTGTAAAACATATAAAAACACATCAATCGAATTGGAACTTTCGCCGTCAATTTCTTTATTTACATTTAAAAAAGGAACATTATAAACCGTTTTCAAAATTATAAAGTTACTGTAACTTTTAGTGGTTGCAATGAGAAAAGCCAATGTATCCACTTTTTCACGTTTAGAAAATATAGAAAATAATAAAGACAGGGGGGCCTGGGGCGTAGGACACAAGGTAAAGTTCGTGACAGTCGCAGGTGCGTCCATGGTCGATCCTTGCGCTTCTACGTTTCAAGTCGACACACAGCCTCCTCGTGGCGTCCCCTGGATAACGATCTGACAACCGTCAGTGAGTTAACTAATGTGTGCGGCGGGCTTCTCCATGGCCTTGAATGAATGGTTGTGCGTCGGGCTTGGAACCCACCACGTTAAAATACCCTCCAATGAAACCTCCAAACAAGCCTCGGATAATGAACCCCTCTAATATTGACGACTCCCGCAAACGCCCAAAGGACAACGATTTACGGATATGCACCTGGAATGTCCGAACCCTCTACAGGGAAGGTGCCTCTATCCAGCTGGTGGATGTCCTCCAAAAATATAGAGCTGACATCACCGCTGTACAGGAAATGCGATGGACGGGACAGGGTTGCTCCAAAAGAGCATCCTGTGATATCTACTACAGCTGTCATGCGTCGAGACACGAATTTGGTGTTGGATTTGTGGTTGGGAAGAGACTGCGTCATCTAGTCTCGAGGTTCACAGCGGTGAACGAGCGCCTAGCCACTATCCGCATCAAGGCAAAATTCTTCAACATCAGCCTAATTTGTGTCCATGCCCCGACGGATGAGAAGGATGAAACGACCAAAGATGACTTCTACGAGCTCCTCGACAAAGCTTATGAGCATTGCCCCCGCCACGATGTTAAAATCGTGTTAGGCGACTTTAATGCCAAGGTGGGCAAGGAGAGTCTCTTTGGTCCGACGATCGGAAAATTCAGTCTCCACGACGAAGCCACCGATAACGGTATGAGACTGATCGACTTCGCCGCGGCACGAAACATGACAGTTAGTAGCACCAGATTCCAACATAAGGATATCCATAAGGCCACTTGGCTGTCCCCTGATCAAAACACACGAAACCAAATTGATCACGTTGTGATCGACGGAAGGCACACTTCCAATGTACTAGACGTACGCACAATACGTGGTGCAAACATCGACTCAGACCACTACTTGGTTGCAGCCAAGGTCTGCACACGTATAGGTGTAGCAAATCGCGTACGGATAGGTACAAAGAGAAAGCTGGATGTCGAAAAGCTGCAATCACAACAGACAGCCAAAGTCTTTGCCAACCAACTTGCACTTCTCCTTTCGCAAAACACCCCTCAACTTGATGATATATGCGCACAGTGGACGCACATTTCCCGCTCTATGCGTACGGCTGCCGAAGAGGTGCTAGGCTACCACCGTCGACGGAGAAATATGTGGTACGACCAAGAGTGTCGCGATGCTACTGAAGCAAAAAACGCAGTATACAGAGCCACCCTGCAGTCAGTTGCAACGCGAGCTGCTAAGGAGCGATACAGAAAGTTGAGGAGGGAGGAGAAACGTCTTTTCAGGCGCAAGAAAAGAGATGAAGAAAGACGCGAGTTCAATGATATCGAAATGTTGCGGGACAGGAACGAGGTCCGAAAATTCTTTGAAAGAATAAGACGCCTGACTCTTGGTTTGAAGACCGGGGCCTCTTCCTGCAAGGATGAAGATGGAAATCTGGTGACAGATATCCAGGGCATAATGAGATTATGGAGGGAGCACTTTTCGCAGCTGCTTAATGGCGAAGACGGCAATAATCCCGCCACTGCGGAACCCACTCCGGAAACCCCAATCACTGACGGCGTTGAAGTACCGCCGCCTGACTATGAGGAGGTCTTAACAGCCATTGCTCGGCTGAAAAACAATAAGGCTGCAGGTGCAGATGGCCTGCCTGCTGAGTTGTTTAAGACCGGAGGCGAAGAGCTCAAAAAACGCATGCATGAGCTTCTATGCAGAATATGGTCAGATGAAAGCATGCCAAGTGATTGGAATCTCAGCGTACTCTGCCCAATCCATAAGAAGGGTGATTCCACGATCTGCGCCAACTACCGTGGGATCAGCCTTCTTAATATTGCATATAAGGTTCTATCGAGCGTACTGTGCGAAAGACTGAAGCCCATCGTCAACAAACTGATTGGACCTTATCAGTGTGGCTTCAGGCCTGGTAAATCCACCATCGACCAGATATTCACACTACGCCAAATCCTGGAAAAGACCCGAGAAAAACAGATCGACACCCATCATCTATTTGTCGATTATAAAGCCGCCTTCGACAGCACGATTAGGGATCACTTGTACGCCGCAATGTCTGATTTTGGTATCCCTGCAAAGCTCATTCGTCTTTGCAAAATGACACTGACCAACACCACCAGCGCAGTGAAAATTGGGACAGACCTCTCCGCACCATTTGATACCAAAAGAGGTTTCAGACAAGCTGACTCCCTATCGTGCGACTTCTTTAACCTAATGCTGGAGAAAATAATTCGAGCTGCGAACATCGACATCTCTGGCACTATCTTCTACAAGAGTGTCATGCTGCTAGCATACGCTGATGATATTGACATCATTGGCAAAAACGCTCGAGCAGTCAGTGCAGCATTCTCGAACCTGGAAAGGGAGTCTCGTCGTGTGGGTCTAGTGGTGAACGAGGACAAAACGAAATACCTTGTGTCAACAAACAAAGAGTCACGGCGTCTTGGACAAAATGTCACTGTTGACAACTACACTTTTGAAGTCGTCAAGGATTTCGTTTATTTAGGATCCAGCATAAACACCAACAATAATGTCAGCCTTGAGATCAAGCGGAGACTAACTCTTGCCAACAGGTGTTACTACGGGCTCAGTAGGCAATTGAGAAGTAGAGCCCTCTCTCGACCGACGAAAATAACGCTCTATAAGTCCCTCATCCTTCCCGTCCTAATGTATGGCGCAGAGACGTGGACATTGACCATCAATGATGAGAGACTGTTAGGAGCGTTCGAGAGGAAGATACTCCGTAAGATCTACGGTCCAGTATGCGTGGATGACGTGTTTCGAATAAGATGGAACAATGAGCTGTATGAGCTGTACGCCGACACTGACATAGTCAAGCGTATAAAACTCCAGCGGCTTCGCTGGCTGGGTCATGTTGAGCGAATGGAAGAAAGCGCTCCGGCTAGAAAGGTGTTTTATTCGAACCACGGTGGAGGATCACGCAGAAGGGGACGTCCTAATCTCCGTTGGAAAGACCAGGTGCAGGGCAACCTGACTGCACTTGGCCTTATCAACTGGCGCCAGCGCGCGCATAGCAGAAGTGACTGGCGAAGCTTTGTGGAGGCGGCCAAGACCGATCATCGGTTGTAGCGCCAGCTAAGTAAGTAAGTAAAGACAAGCCAAAAAAGAAATAATATTTTTAGTATTTAGTCCAAAGACCCTTGGCTTTAATAACACTCTTTACTCGTTTAGGCATACTTTCAACTAATTTTTCGATCAGTCTGAACTCGGGACAAAAGCTCGTTCAAATTTGTTGGTGCATTGTCGTACCGTGCCAATGGTTTTTTTTAGCAGAGCCCATAAATTTTCAATAAGATTTAGGTCTGGGCTTTGGGTAGGCCACTTCATTGTTTGAAATTTTTGGTCATTGAGTCAATTTTTAAACATTTTTGCTGTGTGCTTCGTGTCTCCTGTTGCAAAATTACTTCGTCTTCAGGGTAAGCGCTTTCAATTCGATTCCTAAATGCGAAGATAGTCTCCCTTTTTCGTGATACCATCGATTTTCATCAATGGCCCAACATTCCACCAAGTGAAGCAGCCCCACACCATCAGGCTACTTCCACCATGCTTCATGATTTCTTTCACTTGGTGCTTTTGCAATTTTTCATGAGGACGGTGCCAGTAGTATTCTTTTCCATCGGACTGAAACCTATATTAATTTTAGTCTCATCTGACCAAATTACTCTCTTCCAATCTTCTACGCTCCAATTCTTGTGATCCTTGCAAAATTTTAGACGTGCCGCAATATTTTTCGTTGACAGTGGTGGTTTTTTTTATGTTTTATTGACGCTTTAAGTCCGCTTCTTTGAAGCGCTCTACGTGCTGTCCACTCACTAACGTGTTTGTTTATGGCCGCTGCAGCTTCTTTTGGTGTTGTCTTCTGCTTGAACATCATGAGGTGCTCCATATTTCGAGCATTCCTATCGGTAAGCAATCTAAGTCGTGATTTTTTGGTTTCAGGTGGGCTTATATTGCGTCGTTTTCTAACTTGAAGCCATGTACGGTGGCAAATATTTAGTGAATTAAGTATTTTTCGTGCTGAATCGTTGTTTTTTTGTCATGTCAACAATTTGGTTTTCCAAGTTTGTAAATATTTTCTTAATTTTTTCTTGGAAATGGAGATTCTCATAGAAAATGTAAAAACGAGTTACTGAATCAATCAACACGTGTCGCACAATGTTTTCTGTAACAAGTTCAACAATATTTTAGAAAACGGTAACTTCACTCGTAGGGGGGAATCCCCAAATTTCATTTGCTTTTGTTTTAAAAATAATTGTTGCCATATAGGGAAAACGAAACGTGCAAATGTGGATACATTGGCTTTTTTCATTGCAAGCACTAAAAGTTACATTAACTTTATACTTTTGAAAATGGTTTATAATTTTCCTGTTTTAAATGTAAATAAAGAAATTGACGGCGAAAGTTTCAATTTGATTGATGTGTTTTTATAGGTTTTGCAGATACTCAAAATCAAATATGACATTAATGCTCGCCACTGTACTTCTTCTACACTTATATGACGCGTTGTATGCATAAGCCACATTCACTTTTAATCAATTTGAGCCGCTTCTGTTCGGCAGAACTCCGGAAATATATCTATGTAATAGTTGATTTGCCACTTGCATCTCGTGCCGGTTATAGCCAAATTAAGCGTGGATCGACATTGCCTGACATAATTTCAAGTATTAGTAAGCCATTTAACCGATTAACGAGCTATTGAGAAATCTGTGCTTCCTTGGAGCACTTTTGCACTAAACGCCTCATATCTACACTTCAATTCGACACGTTTTTCTCGCATTAATCATCATGAGTTTTCCACCAAATATTAATTAACTTCATCGTAAGCAATTCGGAATTGTGATTATGTGGTAAATAAAGTGAATGCAGTTCCAATGAAAAGCACTTCAATTTATGAGTACGAGAAAAATTGCGAAAATTATTCTAATTTTGCAACTTAAATTAAGAATTGTGCACTATTTTCTACATTCGAAACATAATTGCTTGCTCCTTCGCGTGTTTCTTCTCTTCACTCAAGATTTTCGATTTGCTTTCTATTACTTATATGTATATGTATATAAGTACTCGAATGATTTTTGTTGTTTCTAATTTGAAATTTTCCACTTTTGTTGTTGTTGTTGCAGTTCGTTTTGTTGTTGTTGTTTTACTTGCAACGCTATGGTAAATTTAATAAAATTTATACTACATAGTCTGCTCCACAATTGGGGAAACAAATAAATTAAGTAGGCGTTAAAATAGTTCATATTTCATTTTCGTGGTGATACTAGAACAAACGCACAATGGCCGCCCCTGTACACCGTCAGCACCCACCGTTCTCTACACTTTAAAGTGTTGACGTGCCACCTTCAGGTTGCAACAGCAGCACAAATATTTCGAAATATTTTTCTAAGAAAAACAAAAACAAAAACAAGAAAACAAAAAAAAACACACACACACACTCGTACACAGTCATGGACATAAGTCAACAAACACAAGGAGGAAGACACCCTGAAGAATTGTAGTGTATTAAGAAAAGAAAAGAAAAGAAAGAAAAAGAAAAACTACTACCTAACATAAGAATTTTTATTTGGTACTTCAATGTGAACATTTCGCAACATTTTGATTAATATTGTGTAGACAGAAAGTCAGATGTGAAGATTTTACAGTGAGTGCAAATAGGAAATGACGTGTATGAGTATTTTCAATGATGATGATGACGGCGATAATGACAATTTGCTTGATTTTCTTTCTAAACAAATTTGACATTTGCAGTTGAAAAGCTGCATATGCATTAGCAAATTCATATGAGCGGAAGAGCATAGCAAAATGTTCCAAGAAGTCTTTGTTATTAAATCTATAACTATGGAGAATGTTATGTTTTCGTATGCACTTATGTTTATGAAATTGTGTGAGCACATGGCATAGATTCAATTCAATTATGTGATTGTGTTTATTATAAAAAATTTTTAAAAATATTTTTATATCTTCTTCATAAGTTTTGCATAGTATGCAAATATGTGGTGCGTGACAATTGCATGAAATACCACATCGCGTTTTATGAAGAATGCATTTTTACCAATTGAAGTCCAATCGACTCGCTTCAAGCATTGTTCACAATATCAAGAACACTTTAACAAAAAATATATTTTTACGTGCCTATACACCGTGTTAAATATAAATGTGAATGGCCGACCTCATGCACGCATGTAGGGAATTTATTTCAAGTGCTCATAAATTGCACAAATGCACATGAACTGTACGAAAAAAAAAAAAATTTCTACCAAAAAAAAAAAAAAATTATTATCCCGAAACTTCCATTTCAAGAATCGCCTTGGATATCATTTTCCTTGTTCATTACATTCAAACAAATGCGCGATGGCCAGAGCTGTAAAAGAATGCAATCATTTAAAGTTATTGCGAATGAATTGAGTTTTCTGAATTCAGTGTTTCATTCCATTTGCGACTTCTGATTATGGGCTTTCTAAAGCCCATGACTAATTCTTCATCTATTTGGACGAACAGTCATCTACTTTAATTTAATGATTTGACTTTATTTTTTTTCGAATAATTTCAAGTGAGCTCTTTTGATTCTAAATGACTTAAAAATTAATAACTGATTAAGTCAAATCAATAGCTGTGATTTATTCGCCAACTCACTTAACATGTGCAAATAAAACGTACAAGTTATTACTTCTATTTTTCGCTGTGTTATCATTCACAATAAATCTACTCAATAGCAGCTGGCAGAGGCGATTTTCGAGCACAGTAGCACTGAAATTTCTCCTCTTTATTATATGGTTGAACTCGTCCTTGCGCATCAAAAAACATTTTTAATTATATTTGTAATTTACTTTTTTCTCCAGGAGACATTTTGACACATTTCTTCTTTGCCTTTTTTACTAAACTGTTCATCTGTTTTTATGTATGTATTATTGACAGTTCCCAGTATGTAGAATTGTTATAGAAACTAGGGATGGTAAACAACATGCAAGCATTCTGCATGAAAAGTGCTAGTCTTTTCCATAGGCAGGCTCAGAGTGTCTGGTTTTAGGTCTTTACGATCATCGATATCTCTAGGCAGCTATGTATGGTACAACTCTAATCGCATTTCGAACATTTTTGTATCCTACTCTTTCTTGTTGCTGAGTATAACTTTGAGGTACTTCTCGAAGTTTTAATTTTAGTTTATATTATTCTTTGGTAGCCTGGTTAGGTATATTATGCTTCCAGCTCTCTATTGTAAATGATTTTTATACAATAAGCGTCCTCTATTTTGTAACTTATTAGTATTTTTTTGACTGCCGTCGTGACCGCTGTGGGACATTTCAGGACATCTGCAGCTTTTGTTGTTATTTCCCACACACTTATCGCTGCTAGTTATACATAACTAGGAGCGAGTGGTGAATAAATCGCAGCTGTTATTAAATGAAAATCAATACAGAGTTTTCAGACCAGGTAATTCTCTATCGTGCGGCTTCTTAAACCTTATGCTGGAGAAAATAATTCGAGCTGCGAACATCAACATCTCTGGCACTATCTTCTAGAAGAGTGTCATGCTGCTAGCATACGCTGATGATATTGACATCATTGGCAAAAACGCTCGAGCAGTCAGTGCAGCATTCTCCAACCTGGAAAGGGAGTCTCGTCGTGTGGGTCTAGTGGTGAACGAGGACAAAACGAAATACCTTGTGTCAACAAACAAAGAGTCACGACGTCTTGGATAAAATGTTACTATTGACAATTATACTTTTGAAGTCGTCAAGGATTTCGTTTACCTAGGATCCAGCTTTAATACCAACAATAATATCAGTCTTGAGATCAAGCGGAGATTAACTCTTGCCAACAGGTGTTACTACGGGCTCAGTAGGCAATTGAGAAGCAGAGCCCTCTCTCGACCGACGATATTAACACTCTATAAGTCACTCATCCTTCCCGTCCTAATGTATGGCGCAGAGACGTGGACATTGACCATCAATGATGAGAGGCTGTTAGGAGCGTTCGAGAGGAAGATACTCCGTGTCCAGTACTCTATGGTCCAGTATGCGTGGACGACGTGTATCGAATAAGATGGAACGATGAACTGTATCAGCTGTACGCCGACACTGACATAGATAAGCGTATAAAAGTCCACCGACTTCGTTGGCTGGGTCAAGTTGAGCGATTGGAAGAAAGCGCTCCGGCTAGAAGTGTGTTTTATTCGAGCCACGGTGGAGGAACACGCAGAAGAGGACTTACTAATCTCTGTTGGAAAGACCAGGTATAGGCGATCTGACTGGACTTGGCCTTATCAACTGGCGCCAGCGATCGCATAGCAGAGGTGACTGGCGAAACTTTATCGAGTCGGCAAAAACAAACCATTGGTTCTAGTGCCAGGTAAGTAAGTAATAAAGAAAGTACTAAAAGAGGTTGTTCGACCCACAGAGGCGGCCAAGACCGATCATCGGTAGTAGCGCCAGCTAAGTAAGTAAGTAAGTGTTCGACCCACTCAAAAATGCAGAAAATAAAATAAATGTTGCGAGAAGCTCAGCCTACTTACTTTACTTTACTTACTTTTAATGGCACAACAGCCCATGGAGGACCTAGGCCGAGTTTATCGCATCCACTCATGTTGTGCGTGTTATATTTGTACATGTATGGAAGGGACCTACAGTTTAATGCCGAATCCGAACGGCGAAGTGAAAAGCTTTTCATAGGCACTTTTTACTCTTGTAGGTTTGCCGTTTGCCATTGTCTGCCAAGAGGTGGTGTCGTGTAGAAAAATTATTTTTTCTACTTTTTGATTTTGATTTTGCCTGTGCCGAGATTCGACCCCAGACACTCTGGGTAGCAGTACATAGCACTACCACTACACCACAGCGACCACTACAACTACTTACTAGGCCCTCCATAGCCGTTTGTGCCTTAAAGAAACTAACTAAAAAAAAATATTTTCCAGAAAATCCTTAACTTTTCTGTTGTTGTCTGAGATTTTGACAACAACTTCTTTCGCATTTTTCCTAAAGATCTCGAAACTGAAAGTAGAATTTCTGTATAAATCACTCAAAATATTCAGACTGAAAAATATTTTGGTACAGGTTAAGCCTGACAAACCGAAAATGTATTACTTACTTTGGTCTATTGAAAGCGACAGTCTCATTCGGTTTTTACTTTACCCATTTCTGAATAGACACGTCACGGAAGATCGGGAGATGTGCTGCGCCGGAAGTTTGCACGTTTTGCACTTGAAACGGACGCAATGCAAGCGTTCGATAAATATCTCCATTCATATCGCTAACAGATATCAGCAGACAATAAACGTTAGCAATTAATGCGAGAATTAGAAATTTGTTGTCATATCGAAAGTGCACGATACCATGGACGACGATTGTTCTCGAACGCTTTGGTGCCATTTTGCCTAATGATAACTGCCGTGAAGAGAAATACATGAAAAATATGCAGCAGCCACGTGCAAATACTCAACAGGAACACA
Source organism: Palloptera scutellata (assembly GCA_958295655.1). Classification (NCBI taxonomy): domain Eukaryota; kingdom Metazoa; phylum Arthropoda; class Insecta; order Diptera; family Pallopteridae; genus Palloptera; species Palloptera scutellata. Next base: position 42,488,395 of record OY282450.1, on the reverse strand, counting down.
TAAACATGGTTAATGTTAAAAATAGTTGCAAAAAAAAAAGAAAAGAATAATAAATAAAAACCGAAAATTATTATCGATGTTAGAAAATCGTGAGGGAATCGATGTTGTGATTTACACATGAATTATGAGCGGCGCAAAAACTGAAACGAGACAAGCCGAGGGTGGCCGGCCAAACAAGGGGCATTAGGGTGGCGGCGGGCGATGCGCTGGAATGGTTGCATTGTTACATTTTAAGATAGCACTCAATTTGACAACAAATGGCAGTGAATACTTCTTACACCATTGAATAAAATTGGTAATTCGATATAGTTGTTGTGTCTTCGATGTTGTTGCTCTACCATATGAGAGACATAAATGCATTCATTGTTTTGGGTCGATTTGGAAACGCATCACAAATTCGCAAAGTTGACAACATTTTTTGTGTGTGTTTGTGTGCAAACAATAAAATTATTTTATTTTATCATTTATTGTTAATGGATTTAATGCGCGCTTTAGCGAATCGAACTATCGACAAATGAATGAGTGAACGGTAGACGGACAAACGGACAGACGGACAGACGGACAAACTGAATGTATCTGTGGGCATGTGTGCGCTGCTGAGCAAGGGCCGTGCACACGTGATTCGCTACTCCTCGGGGAGGTAATTTCTCTAACAATTACGCATGTGTTTTAGTGTGGGAACAACTTTTTTATTCATATTTTTGTATACTGCGAAAATTCTGAGAAAAAAGTCATCGGAAATTTGACTTCACGGTTGTCTTTTGGCTGTGTGAGTGTGTGTGCTTGAAATTATGACTCAGCATTCGGAGAAGTAGAATTTATTATTATTCTTTAATTTACGGAAATTGTTTTCATTTTATTAAATTTTTGTTGATTTGATTTCTTCGTCTTTGGTATTTCTTATAACTACTCTGCCTCCTACACACACACAAAAGCGAAAGGATGCGACTCACTGCTTTTTGTATACTTATATATACACTCAAAGAAAAAGTCTTGTGAATTGAATTGAAAATGAAAAGTTCAGCTTGATTAAATTTGCTGTTGCTCTTCTGAATTCGGATTGATACTTTCTCATTTCAATTTAATTTTTAAAACTCACATTGACGATTTCACTTATCAAATTAGCACTCTCCAGATTTAATTTGGCTACTCCGAATTCTAGGTGGCTTTGATTGATGATTTGTGACTGAAGCATAGCTCTCCTGATATTCGCACATTCACAATTGAATAAATTTTTGTTTTATTGATAACGAATTATATTTCACAAAATAAAGGGTGATTTTTATAAGACTTAAATTTTTGAAAATGAAAAAATTTCAGAAATTTTGCAAAAGTGAATAATATTTTTATTTGGATCGATAAATCAATTCCTGCCATTTACTTTTTAAAGATAATTTCACTTAATTGTTGCTCGCGGCTACGCTTCAAGTGATCCATTCTGAAGGTCCGATTTTGGCATATTTTTCACACATTTCGGCCGGAATCTCACCAATGACGCGTTTAATGTTGGCTTCGGCTTCCAAAGCAGTAATCGTGTATGGCTGGTCCTTATAGACAAGAGACTTAACATAGCTCCACAAAAAATAGTCTAATGGGGTCAAATCACACTATCTTGGTGGCCAATTGACTACACCAAAACGTGAGATTAAATGCTCACCAAATTCGCCTCTCAATTGATGCATGGTTTCGCGTGGAGTGTGGCATGGTGCATGTGGCATCGTCCTGTTGGAACCACATGTCGACCGAGTCCAATTCTAGTATTTTAGGCCAAACAAAGTGTTATAATCGAACGGTACCGGTACCTTTCTCAATTGACCATAACGTTGCGGCCTTCATTGTCTTTGAAGAAATACGGCCCAATGATGCCGCCTGCCCATAAACCACACCAAGAAGTGCATTTTTCGGGATGCATTGGTAGCTGCTGAATTACCTCTGGCTGATCTTCACTCCAAATACGGCAATTCTGCTTATTCACGTATCTATTGAGCCAAAAATGAGAAATGAACGAAGCTTGCGAAACACATTTTTCACAGTGCACGAATTTTGATAATAAAATTTCAATAATTTACAAACGTTGTTCAGGAGTAAGTCTATTCATTATGAAATGGTAAACCAAACTAAGCATAAATCAAGTGACAGCTGTCAAAAAGATCAACTCCGAAAAAGTATTGCCAGATTGAAAACCACACTGCTAGAAAAAACACCCTTTACAATTCTTTCTCAAAAAATATATGTATTTTTTGAATACTCCGAACTCAAAATGTAATTTTCAATTCAATTCAATCAACTTTAATTTATTTATTCCGCATCCAAATGGGGATTGACGATTTTTTTAAATATATTACGTTTGAATTAATTTAGGCTATTTTGAATGAAAATTGGCACTTCTGTACTGAATTGGAATTCTCCGAATTCGAATTGCCCTCGTTTCTTTGATGCTTTCTGGCTATTCTGAATTCAAATTGTTTCTTTCCGAATTTTAACGAATTTTACTACTTCGAGTTCAAATTTTCTTTCATGTTTTTAATTAAATTTAGTTAAACCACTGAAAGGTTTAAATTTGATTACTCTGATTAAAAATTGTTGGTTTTTACTTCGATTTGATAACTCCGAAAAAAATTGAATTTTTTACTTCAATTTGATTACACCGACTAATACTTAATTTTTATTAATCGATATTCAAATTGAGGTTTTGTGAATTAAACTTAGCATTCCTGAATTCAAATTGGCACTTTTCGAATAAAATTTGGCTTCACCGAATTCAAATTGGTGATTTTTTATTTAAATTTAAACGCTGCAAATTCAAGTGGACATTTTCTGATTGCAAAGAGACTCTTAGAGACGCCATTTGGCTCTTCTGAATTAAGTAAAATTGGTAACTCCGAATTTCCCTACTTTCAGTTTAAACCGACTTTTATTGACTTAATTTTCTCTGATCGAAATAGAAATGCGTGCCTTGTGGATTGGATTTTGATTAACTTGCATTCAAATTGGAAGTTTCTGAATGGAATTTAACTACTCCGAATTGAAACCGATGCTGCGCACAATATTTTTTACCACTTTAAATAATAATTGCCACTCTCCGAATAAAAGTTGACTACTCCGAATTAGAAGTAAGTGAATTTGAAAACTAGGAATTCTATTTGACTACTCCGTATTAAATTGATTTTCATCGGTGCGAACTCAAATCTATGCTTTCTAGCATGAATTCAAACTGCTACCCTCTTAATTCAGTTCCAGGAGCATGAATTTAAACTGACGCTAAAACGGAATTCAATTCTTTCTTCAGTGTATTTCCTCTACTAACTCCTTTTATTTAATTTTTTTTTTTGTTATGCTGTTGCATTGGTTTTTTATGTTTCTCTGTAACTCTAAGAAAAATCGCTCGGCCAAAGCGTTTTTCCTTCTGTTTTCACCATTAGAAGAAATTTATCAAAATAACCAAAAGACGGACAACTTAAAAACAAACGAACGCATTCCATTTTTGCTTACGTTCATTTCGCACACATACAAAGGCAAATTGGAATAAGAAAACAATTTTTTAAATTAATTTAATTTTTCAACAGAATATTCACAAAAACAGAATGAATAAAAGTAGAAGAAGAAGCAGAACGAAACGCCACTCTTCAGAAAGGAGCAAGAGAGAATTCGTCAGTCAGCCAGGAGCAACGGCCACAGCAATCATAGTGAGTTAAGGTTGAGTTTCAAGGCGAATAAAAAGGGTTTAAATTGCGTTGTTGTTTGTTGTCTGCAAGCACTCTGCGAAATGGAAAGACATACGTGGAGACAAAGAAAGAGAGGAAGAGAGAGATGGAGATTGTATATGTTTGCGTGGGTAAGAGGAAAGTTTATCTAATCAAAAGTAAAGCTGCTACCGCTGCTGTTCTCATCATCATCTTGGGTAGTTCCTACGTAACAACGAATATTTCGGATGGACTTTGGACAGACAGATGAACAGACGCAACGAGAGTCTGGCTCTCTGCGCCCAGCGCGCACAGTTGGCCAAAAGGATGTTATGAATTCAAATTAAAAGTATACAAATCTAATAAGTTTCATTTAAGATTGCTTTAATTTGCTCAACTCGCACACAGAAAGACTTTTTCTTTTTCCATTACTCCTCCTGCAGAATTCAGCTTGCTTCAATAGATTTTATTTAAACTTAATTGTTAAGCTTTTAGCTGCTTTAAATTAATAATTTTTGCTTTCAAAAAGTGAAGAAGGATTTAAATGCACTTTCCAAATATATTTCTGAATTATGAGCTAGTTCCTTTTTGCAATTTTGTACATTTACATTAATATGCAATTATTTTGATTTATATTTTTCTGTAAATTGTAGAAAGATCGCATCTTAAGTGCAATATTACATTCCTCACATTTATTGGTACTTACTTGTTTTTGTTTTGCAAAATAAAATATTAGTCATTGTAGAGTTTCTTATGCGTTATTTTCTATTTTTACGCCTGACTATTTAACTGATTTCTGCATTTGATGTATGAGTTCATTTAAAAAAGTATGCAATTTAATAAAGTCTCTTTATTAGGGAGTTATGCCTAGCAACTAGATCAAAAATTCATGAATTATTTTTTTTTTAACTTAAATAAAGGGTGTTTTTTTTAGAGATGTGGTTTTCAATCTGGCAATACTTTTTTCGGAGTTGGTCTCTTTGACAGCTGTCACTTGATTTATGCTCAGTTTGGTTTGTCATTTCATAATGAATAGACTTACTCCTGAACAACGTTTGCAAATCGTGCAAATTTATTACCAAAATAATGGTTCGGTTCGCGCGACGCATCGCGCGCTGCGTCCAATTTTCGGTCGAAAAAATCGCCCAGCAGAGTCGGTAATTCGAGCAACCATGGATCGGTTTCCACCACGTTTACTGTAGTGGATAATGCGCATCTTCAGAGACGCCGTACAGTGCGCACCGAAGACGCTATTGCTGCTGTGGATCAGAGTATCGAAAAAGACCCGAATGAGTCCATCCGCCATCGCACGCAACAATTGGAGCTGTGCCCATCCACTTTATGGAAGATTTTGCGGAAGGATCTTGGATTGAGATCTTACAAAATCCAGCTCGTGCAAGAATTGAAGCCGAACGACCATCAAGCGCGTCGCACGTTCGGTGAATGGCCCCAAAATGTGATGGAGCGATGAAGCTCACTTTTGGTTGAATGGGTACGTTAATAAGCATAATTGTCGCATTTGGAGTGATCATAAACCACAAGCAAAAAGTCACTGTTTGGTGTGCTCTATGGGCAGAGGGAATAACTGGTCCATATTTCTTCAAAGATGAAGTCGGTCATAATGTTACAGTCAATGGGCAACGCTTAACGCTATAGAGATATGATTAATGACTTTTTTGTGCCGGAATTGGAGGATGTTGGTGTGGACGACCTTTGGTTCCAACAAGAAGGTGCTACATGCCATACAGCCATACATCCAACGAAACAATCAATTTATTGAAGGAAATAAATTGATCCATAATCGTGCGATTTAACACCGCTGGACTATTTTTTGTGGGGTTATGTGAAGTCGCTTGTCCACGCAGATAAGCCCGAGACGATTGACGCCTTGGAAGAGAATATTCGGCGCGTTATTACTGACATACGGCTCCAATTGCTGCAAAACGTGGTCGAAAATTGGGCCTCTCGGCTGGAATTTATTCGAACCAGCCGCGGCGGCCACTTGCCCGAGATCGTTTTTAAAACATAATGGCAAATCCTTATCTTTATAATAAAGCTAAATTCTTGGCCATAACATTTAATTATATGCGTTTTATTTCTTTTTGAAAACCACACTTCTAAAAAAAAACACCCTGTACATTTGATTTGAATAATCGATATGTTCTATGGTACATATGTAGTACATATCTTGAGCAACTTATGTCAATTTGTACAGGACAAAAAAATTATATTAATAAGAACGGGTTGGCATCCACTGTTCCAAAATATGTTTTGTAAGGGGTGATTCATATAACTCCGTAAAGATTTATCTGAAATAAAAAAATATAAAGACTGCGGCGAAAAGCTCGGCCTAGGCTGTTGTACCATTCAAAGAAAAATAATGCTAGTATATGGCGATAAGCAATGATTGAGCGAAAAGGTTAGCAAACAAAAAAAGGTTAAAACAAAAACACCAAAATCAAATTTTGAAAAATTTTATTTATTTTAAATTTTAGTATCGAGTACTTTAAGTAACGAGTACTTCGGTATCGATACTTTTAAGAATCGATTCTTTTAAGAAACCTTGTTTTAAGCCATTACGGTCGTTGTTAGCGTTTCTCAGGCCACAAGTACCATCCATACAAAAAAAAAACATTTGGAAATAAGCCATACCAAACGATTGGGAAATCCCATTGATTGAACTATGAAACCCTGTGCTTGAAAAAAAATTACAAAAAACTGAGCACTTTCCTTGGAACCAAAAAACTTAAAGAAATTGATAAGTCAAATTGATATAGTCATAATATTTTTGGTTTGAAATTTCAAGATAAATTATACTGGGAAAATCGAATAGGGCTAGAAATCCAGAAATGATCTCTAGGAACATTTAACATAAGGCACTTTAAAGAACGTATGACTGTGACAAGAATAGTATTATGTATTTTCTTACAAAACTGGGAATTCTTTCTAATGTCATTTGTAGGTTTGGCAGAGACAATAGGAAATCGGCGAATGATATACTAGGATAGTGCTGACCACTTATGCATACTCTTAGATAGAATCTGGGTGATAAGCAGCTTTAAGCGAGACCGTTCAATTGAGACTCGATATATCACTCGATACATCAACATTGGCTTGAAAATGAGCCTGCATCATTCAAAGCACTTATCGGATCGGAAGCTAATGAATCCGATGCTAATAATCCTGGTGTTGCTAGACCCACCTCGTATTCGTACGGTTAAATGACCAAATAACTGTTGCTCTGAATCCAATGATATTATTTATGGGCTAGGCAACTTTTTCTGGGTCAGCTCGGTAACGAGCCCTTTAATCTTCGATTACAATTGAAACCATTAACATAATTGAACTTGATGCTCCGTAGTGCACTTCATTACCCCAATTCATTTTTCGGTGTTTCGTTAAGCGACATTATGATCAAAACAACACAACATTTGGGTTTAGCAGAAAATTTCACTTGGGCCAACACTCACCTGATATTCTTTCATGTAAAATTTATATTTTCGCTGAAGCAATGGAAAAAAAAGTTACGTTGAAACGTGTATTATACGAATGACGCCACAACTATTACAATAGTGAGCACGGTGATAACATCAATGACATATGACATACATGAGCATAGTCCGTGGTGGTGGCCACCTAAAATAATGTCGAAAAACGATTTGTTTTATTCATTCAGTCTAGACTCTTTAGTCTTGATAATTGAACATGGTAGCTCGTTTTGGATTCCAAAAATTGTGTGCGTCAGTGGGACTCCCTACAGAAGTTTAATTTTTCAGAACGTTTGGTTTAAATTTCTAACGATTTTTGTTTGAAATGTCTAGTTTGCCGAGAAACTGATGGGTGGCACATTCTATAAATGAGTATGAAAAAAGTGAGGATGCATATGTGTACACACATAAGTGATAAGCAGCGCCCTCTAGAAAAAGTGACGCTTGAAAAATTATGTGTGTACACATAATCATTTTTCATACCATACTCGATTGATAGAGGGCAATTTGCGCTGCGACGATCATTTTTTGCCGCCGGCGTAAATATAAAAAGCGATTCTAAAGAAGTAAACTGCAAAAATTGCTTTGGAACCAATTAAGTATACAAAGACTCAACTATAGCCATTTATCGTATAAGTTATATAACTAATTTACGCTTAATGACGTAAAAAAGCCAAAACTCACCCTTAAAATTGCATTTGCATTCAGGAATAAAAAGAATCAGAAATTGTAATCAACTGTGACGAATATTACCATTGATTTTTTTTCGCCTCGCAAAAAATAGATAGAGTAAAATAGCAAAATATTTTAACTGAAGCGCCAAAGAAAAAAGGAAACAATAACAAATGTGAAATGTAACCGAGGAGTGCAAAAAAAATGTAAGTTATCATACCTTTTCAAAGGCGGGAAGATAAAAAAAAAGTAATTTATTTTTGCAAAATATAAATGAGCGCGAAAAAAAATGAAAAGCGAAAAGAAAAAGGCAATAGAAAAAAGATTCGTTTCATAACAACATAAAATGCAAATTAGTACATAGATACTTTTCTTTTGTGTAGAACGCGTGTCAAAATTAAATCGCCGCATAGCTTTAGGAGTAGCTAGTGAAGGAAGTAGTAGTAGTAGCAGTAGTAAGTAGTAGAAATATTTCAAGTGATTCTCTACGCTACTGCATAAAAATAAATGAATAATAAGTAGATACTAAAATACTAGGGGTTTGCTATACACCCAGATACTTTTACAGATACTTTACTTTACGAATACAAAGGACAACAACAAAAGGAATACTTACGAGATACACAAAACCAATCAAGCCTCATTTGACAATCAATTGCTTAGTGTGTGTGAAGGAGAGAGAGAGAGAGAAAAAGAGAAAAAAGAAAGAGAGGGAGAGAGAGAGAGAAGGCAGAGGAGAGGGAAACCGAACCGAACACTTTCCGGTCTTGCAACAAAAACCACGTTTCCGACATTCTACTCATATAATTACGGTTATTTATTTGTAAAGCTAATTAATTGCTAATCAATCATGGCCATGAGACGTCGATGTTCTAAGGTCTTCTTCTTTCTGCTTTTGCAGATACTTTTAAGCTGTAGCTCCTTTTTAATGATACCATTTTGGTGTAGTGCTTTGGTGCGGTGCGGTGCGGTGTGGCGTGGTGTGGCGTGGTGTGGCGTAATTATTATACTATACTCAGTAATATGTACGTAGTTGTTGTTGGGACCTTTTTACGCCTTTTGTTGTCGTTGCTGCTGCCATGTAGTTTTAAATGTTGTCATCATCAACATCATCAGCATTTGTAATTTGCGTAGAATATTTTATTCCCTTTTTCGTTTCTTTTCTGGCGAAACAAAAAGCTCAACAAGATTGATTATATTCACTTAATGTCGCTAGCAAGTAAATAGTCAAGCAAAATGTATGTAAATGTCCTGCGGCTCTTCAATGACTCCATAAATGTACATACATAGTATAAACGACAACTAAATCCTTTCTCATCAACGCCATATTGACACTGACACAATTTTTGTTTTTGTTTCTGTTTTCTTCTTGCCAATTTGGTGACGCCAATTCGTCACCTGCTTAAATACTCACGAATATTAGTGAAAAAAAAAACGAACGACAAATGCAAATTTTTCTAATGCCGAGACAAAAGTGTCAAGGTTTTTCTTTACTTATTTGAGAAGGGAGAACGATAGAGAGAAAGAGCAGCTTAAAAGGTTTTACACACCTTTAGCCAAGAAAGTGGGCGAGTTTTATAAATTTTTATGCGAAAAGGCAAAAAAAAGAAAAACTTTAATTAGCTTAAAATCTCTCACTGTAGCCCTGTAACTTTATGCATTTTCATTTGTTAAAGTGTTCAATTTTATCTATTTACGAGTATGTTGAAAATGCGAAAAACGTGCGTCGCCATAAGCGAAACAGCTTAGCGTGCATGAACTTATTTTAACCCATCATCTGACATTACATAAAATTTCTGTTATTGCGTAGTGTATTGCCACTGGAAATAAAAAAAAAACTACATTTTCTGCGTGCATAATCATTTTTTACAATACAACATAAGAAATGTTTTACTACATACATACTTAAATTGTGCTACGGTTTCTAAGGTTTAAGACTTTCTTAATTTAAGTACATTAACCCTTATTAGCTCAACACTAGTTACGAGATACGCGATTCATATTCCAATTGTGAACTGCTAGAGTTGTATTCATTTTCTACCAACTAGAAATGAAGTTTGTGAAGATCATTGTCTAGATCCTTGATATTTCTTGCCTTTTCAGATATCAGTAACCATTGTCTGGATCTATTTTTGCTACAGAGCTCATCTGCAACCAAATTTTGTTGGAAAAGAAATATCGATCCTGAAATACGGAAAACTCTGACTGAAGACATATTAATCTCTCATCGAGAATTAGGTAGTCAATATTCATTTCTAAGATCCCCTAATATTTTTATGGTATAGTGTTGTATGGAGATTATGTATTAATAATTAGGTTTGTATACGCTGTAACTTGTTAATTTTATGAGATAAGTAACTTCGCTTCGAGGTTCAAGTTCATACACCACACAGTTGGAAGAGCATTTCGGTTGGGTCTTTAATTTCATTTTGCATGGGAGCCCTCTTAAAGGTTGGTAATGAGCTAAGTCCGTTCGCAGAACATTTTGGAGAAGGAAGATAATGGGTCTGGGTCTTATATTTCACCCGCCTACGATCACCCAGGGAGCTTGAGGAGCCCATTTCATAAAAAAGTAATATTTTGTATGGGAGTTCCCTTAAACTTAAGGGAACTTAGGGGTAAGAATTTATAATAAAAATGTTCTAGATTGCAAATTAATTGAGGTCGGTTATACATTTTAATTCTCTAGGACCGACTCTTAACAAGCTGTTGGCCGATTTTGTATAGGAACACCCTTCATGGTTGGAAATGTTAGTAAATACGTACAGAGAAAATGCTGGAGGAGGGAATTAAATTTGGGTCAGTCTTACATTTGACCCCTGTAAGATCACTCTGTGAGCGGAGGGAGTCCATTTCATAAAAATTTAAATTTGTATAGGAGCCCCCTTGTAGGAAAAATGTTGGAGAGTGGAATTAATGGAGGGTGGGTGTTACATTTTAATCATCTTGTTCCATTTCCTGACCAGCTGTGTGTTATCCGACAGATTTTCATAAGAAACCTCCATAAGGGTTGGAGATGGTGGTAAATATTTTTGGAAAAAATATAGTAGTCGGCAAAATTACTTAAGGTTTTACATTTGATAAAAGTATATTTTGTATGGGATCGTTCTTCAGGGTTGGAATTGAGAAAAATATTAGAGAATGCAAAATAATGTATATGGTCTTACTTCTTAACTTCTATGGGCAACTCCTCAGCGGCTGTGTGGTGGTAATTTGCTGATTTTCACACAAAATTAAATTTTGTATGAATGGCTGATAAGTGTGTTCGGGAAAAATTTTCGAGAGGGAAATTTTAACCCTCTATGGGTGACTCCTCATCAGCTGATGGGGTAATATCTCGATTGTCGTCGAAAACTCGTGCACTATTCGACATCTAATGGCCCGCATGGGTTAATGAGTCCAGTTCAGCACACATATTTAAGAATATCAATTGTATGAGACTTTTTTATATCATGACACATATTTCGTAAAATTGAAAGTGTCTGTGATTGTCAAATGTTATTTACTTGCTTTGTATGCGACATTTAATATGTTGTTTTTTTTTCGTGTTTTAAAATAAAACAAATAAAATGTAATTTTTTGTATGTTTCCACCAAAAGTTGTCACCGAATTTTCTATTCTATGCACAGTAGAAAAAAGTATTATTTAAAAGATAAGATGAAAAGTTTCGCGCATAATCGTTTAAGTTACGTCATAAAATTATTACGAATTACCAGCATAAAAAGTAGTAGTAAGTAGTAATAGTACCGTTAAAGAAAAGTATGAATTATAGTTAAAAGTAGTAAAAGTGATAACGTAAAATTTTAAATGGTTACAATTTTGGCACAGTATGAAATATAATGTGATTACTTGGTGGACAACAGCGGACGGTGTCATGATTGAACGGCGCTAAAAACCACAATAGACAATAGACCAATAAGTAAATTCCTAAGGTCATGATGATTTGTTTAAGTTTGATGGAACGAACGAACGTTTTTTCTCTTGTCGGCATAGACAAGTTCCAAATTTCAACGAAAAGAAAGGAAAGAGTATATATTTTTTGGCTGTCCCGAAACCATATATTTAAAGATTACGTTAATTTTATGGTATTCGTTAGGTATTAAGTCGAACTCCAGGGATCAAGCAGTTCGTTGCAGGGTAAATTGATACAAGTATAGCGTGCCCAGCCTGTACCGGGTGACTCTAATCCTACAAAACACCGCGAATCTGAACTGGGAGTTTAAATGTACCATCCCTAGATCGGGATAAGCTGTGCCCATTGGTCTTCTTTGCAATCAGGGATAACAGTACAATGAACTCCGTTTAAGTATCTCTATCTTAAGTACCATTTCCGCTTAAGTGCCTGCATTTTTGCTACTGATTTCTTCAAATATCCTCTGTCACCGGTGTCACTGGAGTAGAGCGCGGCTCCTTAGAAGTAGTACCAATGTTTAAATACTATCGGAGGTTGGATTTAGAGATGTATATACTGCAGGTCCATGTATGTGTATAGATCAAATATATATGATACATACAAAGGTGAACACCATGGCTAGAACAATAAGTCTCAGTCCTCTGAAAACTATATTTTTGATGTTCTAACGTTTATACGTGAGGGTTTCAGAAAATCGGTTGAGAGTATATTGGACTATTGAAAAGGGGTAAGGTATGACGTCAGAGACAGTTGTAAAGTACATAAATGCCTGAGTTCTGTAAGAAAATAAGTATTAAAATTTATAAATATAAGTAGAACACTAGAACACTAGTGGTCGCTGTGGCGTAGTGGTAGTGCGTTGGGCTGCTATGCAGAATGGCCGGAGTTCGAATCTCGGCACAGGCAAAATAAAAAAAAAGTAGAAAAAATATTTTTTCTACACGGCACCACCTCTTGGCAGGCAATGGCAAACCTACAAGAGTAAAAATTGCCATGAAAAGCTTTTCACTTCGCCGTTCGGATTCGGCATTAAACTGTAGGTCCCTTCCATTCATGTACAAATATAACACGCACAACATGAGTGGATGCGAAAAAGCTCGGCCTAGGCTCTCCATGGGCTGTTGTGCCATTAAAAGTAAAGTAAAGAACATTAAAACAAAAATTTTTTGAATTAAAAATATCTGATTGACTTTCTTCTATGGTACAATGGAATTTTCTGGGTTGAGCAAGTTAAGCGATTTATTTACGATTGAAGCTAGAGCTATCATTAATTGCAAAATAATACTAAAATAGGAAGGCATTGTGCGTTTTTGTTATCCAGAGCTCAAATCAAAAGTAGTTATCAAACTTAGACCAAGTTTTCACGGAATTTTGATCAAAAATTTACAAATTTGACCATAATTTGACCAAACTAGTACCAAATATTGACCAGTTTTTAATCAAATCTTCCTTTTTTTTATCAATTTTTAACCAATTTGTTCCTAAATATTGAACAAATTTTTATCAAATATTGTCAAGTATTCACCTAATTTTTACAAAACAAATTTCATTAAATTTTGATTAAATTTCTGATTGACTTTCTTCTATGGTACAATGGAATTTTCTGGGTTGAGCAAGTTAAGCGATTTATTTACGATTGAAGTTAGAGCTTTCATTAATTTCAAAATAATACTAAAATAGGAAGGCATTGTGCGTTTTTGTTATCCAGAGCTCAAATCAAAAGTAGGAATTAAACTTAGACCAAATTTTCACGGAATTTTGATCAAAAATTTACCAAATTTGACCATAATTTGACCAAACTAGTACCAAATATTGATCAGTTTTTAATCAAATCTTACCTTTTTTTGATCTATTATTAAATAAATTTTCACTAAATGTTAAGGAATTTTTATTAAAGTTTAACCAATTTGTTCCTAAATATTGAACAAATTTTTACCAAATATTGTCAATTTCACCAATATATTTACTCACGCATAAAATTATAAATCTCCTTCAAACCATTCTATTTTAAGAGTTAAGGCCATGGTAATAAAGCCGCTTAACTTGACCAACACTGAAAATTCCAATCTTGGTGTTGATCCATTCCACATGAAAAACAAATTGCCCTGGAGATGAAGTTGTATTTGACTAATGTTATTATATGAAGAGGTACATTTCAAAACCTCCATACTGTCGGCCTTCCACCTATGAAATTTATTGACCAATATTACTGAGCAAAAATAGAAGAAGAATAGTTAAAATTTTTAGAGCTTCAATTCAAAACTAAATTGCGGTTTGTGAAAGGTCTAAAGCTTAGATGATACTTGCTATAATACTCCATGCAATAATAACTACGATTGAGGTTTTTAATAGCAGTTTTCATTGAGTCATACATGATAAATAAATACATTAAAACTTAGCGCTGCTTTTTCGTGTAAGCACTTCTATGTATTAATGAAAATAAATTTGAATAGGTTTTAAATGCCATTTAGATGCTATTTAATGCATCACTAAAATGTGCATGCAACATTTCTACTCATTGTAGCGAAACAATATCACGACCACAAAACTGAAAATACCTGAAAGTTACATTGAGGATGGGTGCCAAATTGCAGCGTGTGTCTGTGATGTGGCGACATTAACTCAGTCACCTGTGAGGTAATAAATTTCGCGGTATTTCACAAGGTATTTGGAGCAGAAAAGCAGACACCGAGAGACACATGCACACGAAAGTGCATTCAATTTATTTAAATGGGAGATTGATTTTCCAACATACACAAAAAGACGAAACGAAAAAAAAGTGTAGCAAGCTTTCAATTAAATAAAGTACATGAGCCTTTTGGCAAAACAAATGCTAGCCACAAATTTATTTAACATTGTCGACGTTAAAAAGAATCGAGAAAAATCTTTTAAATGATTTTAGATTTTTGCGTAAATATAAAAAAGGGGGGAAAAAGTCACTACCATGACCCTTGTCAATATTTTTTTGTTCTATACGAGCTTGTATATTTTTTATATACAATAATTTAATGCAATAAGTGCAAACATATACAGATATATGTAAGTGTGTGAGTGTGTGTATGTGTGTTACCAACATACAATTTTGAAATGCATGCAAGACAAAAGACAACGTTCGTGTCAAAGCGAATGTCAGCGCGTAGCAATTGTCCATATTCCATATTTGTGTGGATGTATTTATGTGTGCTTTTTCGGATGTATATATGAATATATGTGTGTGCTTGTGTGTGTGTGTGTGTGTGTGTGTGTGTGTTTACTTGTATGTGTATATTTTAGAAAATGGAAATTTACGATGCACCGCCGTTGTTCAACAAAAATTTCAATGCATTTTTGTGACATTGATTTTTCAGACGTGCATGCATTTATGGCAGAAAGCTCTTTGTCTCACCACACACACACACACACACACACAGACACACACACACACTCAACAAACACTGACTCTTAAAATGACTTCATGTGTATATGTACTTTGCTTTTTGGAAAAATGTTTGACTTTTGGATATGCTCCAAAATATAACTTAAGTTTCTGGTCAAATGAATTTGGCAAGGTAACAAAATGTAAGCATCCATGCATGTGTATGCGTGCGTGTGTGTGTGTGTGTTTTGAATTCCTTCAAAGTCTTCCATGCATAGTTTTAGGAGCAGCGACACATATGGCTTCATAAGGTAACAACGCATACAGAGAAACCTAAAATTGTGCATGTCAAGTAATTTTGCCAAAAATCAAAAGAAAAAAATATAAAAAAAAAAAAAAAAAACTGAGAACGGAAACGTTTTTCATATTCAAGCTTACCAAAATGAGTAGCAGGAAGGACTGAAAACCAGAAACAAAGTAGCGAAATGGGAATTTTGTGGTCTTGTTACTGATTTGAAGATAAGAAATTGCAAACGTTTAAAGTAAACGTTTGCTGTAGTTTAAATTTCATGTGAAATCTTTGCTAGTAAATATGTATGTGTGCTCTATATTGAAACCAACTTGTTACACTTTTTCCAATCCAAATCAATAAGTAAGTGCACTTGTACTCGCGTGTAGTGCTCTATACTCCCCAAATGTCATGCATTTAGAAATCAATGCCATGCACTCACACACTCATACAATTTTCCATTGTTCGCAAACTTTTTGCTTTGTCACCTGATTTCTTTTGGGTTTGGTGTAACTTTTTATGACTTTTTGTGTTTGAGTGTGTGCGTGTGTGTTTTTTTGTTTTTAGAAAACAAGTGCATTTTGTTGTTGTTTCCGGTGTTCCATTCATACCCTCGTAAAATCAAAACGAAGTAGCATCGTAAAAATCATTTCATCAAAAAACATTAAATAGGTTTTTGACAAGCTATAAAAGTATTTGTTAGCGCTTTTTCTGTCCTTTTGTTTCTTGGTTAAACGAAAAGTTTTTGCAATTTGCCATTACGTTAGTATTACGCTAGTAACCAAGAATAAGAAGAAGAAACCAGAAAGGGGAAAGAAATGCGAATTTTATTGTCGAATTACACCACTGAAATCCATTAGAAAGTTTAAATTTTATCTTTGCATAAATATGAAACGGGAGAGAGAGAGAGAACGGAGAGAAGTGTGCATTAAAAAATTAAAGATTACAAAAACAAAAACAACTAAAACTAGAGTGAGGTAAGTTTTGGAGAAATATTCATAGCTAGAAAACACACAGTGATTCCATGCCACAGAACAGCTGGGCAAAAGTCGAAGGAGTTCACAGATCATTGTAGAATTTTAAATATAAATAAAATTCAGATTCAGTGTAAGCTACCTTAAGCTACGTTTAGACCGCCCGAACGAACGAAAGGATCTTCATTCGTTCGGTCGGTGTAAACGGCCGGAATGTTCCCTATAAAATGTTCAGGCGGTGTAAACGGTTACATGTTCGGAAAGAATGAAAAAATCTTCGCTCGGGATGATCATTATGATGATGAATCAAATCTTGCTGTTGTTGTGTAATCGTGAAAATGAAGTAAATAATTAAAAAACAACTGGAAAGTAAAAGAAGTAGAACGTAGTTGACGTACAGTGCAATGCAATACTGACAACATATGGTATTTTTCTGCATTTTACTAGGAAATTTAAGCAAACAATATGGCTTCTGATGTTTGTTCGGAGCCTGTGATCGGCCGGTGTAAACGGTATTTCTAATGAAAATTAGTTGGCTAAAATTTATACGCGAAAGTATCTTCATTCGTTCGGGCAGTCTAAACGCAGCGTTATAGTTTCGCCTTAAATAAGGCTCGAATTTGCTTTTTTTTCTTCAGTCTTCGCCGGCTAATTTTAAAAAATTAATTATTTCTTTGATAAGGTAAATAGTTTCGCTGTACTTTTTTATAATGGTTACACTTTTTTTTGTTAATTTTAGCTTTTTCCAAAAGCTTGCACATACTTTTAGGATGATTCTTATTTAAAAATAAAGTCAATTTTCAAATTGATATAATAATCTGGTACGAATTAGTTCCATTAATCTCTGGATCATTTGTCTATGGATTGACTCACAGTGGGCCGGTTCAGTCATTTTCTCTTTAAGTATGCAAGCTACCGATATTGTAGCGAGGACCTGTTAAGGCTGAGATTTAACTCAGCTTCAGAACTAAACTAAAGACAAGAAATTTATACTTATTTTGTTTATTTGTAAAACAAATTTACTTCTGTCGGTTGGATATTCTCCTTTCCAATTTCATATAATTAAGCAATCTTTACTTTACTTTTAATGGCACAACAGCCCATAGAGGGCCTAGGCCGAGCTTTTCGCATCCAATCATGTATTGCGTGTTATATTTGCACATGAATGAAAGGTAAGTAAGTAAGCCTTTATGTAAAATTTTTCATCACAGTTTATTCTGTACGATAAAATTCGAAAAAAGGGTAATTATGAAATCCTAACGTTAAGAGGTTTTAGAGATATAAAATAATTAATTACACACCAGGGACGTTTTACTTCCCGTATATATAAGGCTATAGAGCTTAAAAGTACCATAGATTCGTTATAAGCAAGGCCTTGGAGAGAGACTGGCTAGAGAGTATGTTTAACTTGCTTATCCCTTTTTTGTTATTCAGTTTAACCCATTGTCGATATTTATGCGATTTTTCGGATAGAAATTTTTAATGCTCACTCACTTGTTAACATTTTCTGATTTTCAAACTGCTTTTAAATATTTTAAAATTATAAGCACCATGTTAAAATGTCAGGTAACCTGGCATCTTGCTTGGAAAGTAGTTTTTAAAAACTATAGGTAACAAAAATATGTTAAGTATGTAGTATGTTTTATTATTTTGCATTTGAAATCAAAACATTCATCTAGATGAAGCAAACTTAATCGCGAAATTATGTATAATCTCACAGGTTCCCTCATATTTTTCAGAGACTACAGCTGATCAAACTTTTGTATAGGATATATGAAAATGAGGAAAAGTTCACGTTCAGTGGAATCTTCCTTCCACCCTCACATCTTCTTTTAATGGCAAAGAAGAAATTGGCGGAGCTTTGTGCATCCACTCGTGTTGTGCATATTATATTTTTGTACATGAATTGAAGGGACCTTCAGTTTTATGCCGAATTCGAACGGCGAAGTACCAAGCTTTTCTTGAGCAAGTTTTACTCTTTTAGGTTTGCCATTGCCTGTCAAGAGCTGTGGTGCTGTGTAGACAAGTTGTTTTTTCTAATTTTTGATTTGAACCCCGGACACTCTGCGTAGCAGGATTCTTTCTTTTAATGGCACAACAGCCTTAGATGCTTTCCGGATCCACTCATGTTGTGCGTGTTATAATTTTACATGAATGGACGGACCTACAGTTTAATGCCGAATCCGAACGGCGAAGTGAAAAGCGTTTCATAGGCAGTCTTTACTTTTGTAGGTTTTGCCACAAAGAGGTGGTGGTTTTTCTATATTTTGGTTTTGCCTGTGTCGAGATTTGAACCCCGGACACTCTGCTTAGCAGGCCAACACACTACCAACTACACCACGGCCCCCCACTCTTCAGGCATGGTTATTATCGCCACAAAATTAACTGAAATCATTTATTGATTATCCTTTTCCGACTTGAGTAAGCAAGCCGAAGTAGTTAAGGATCCCTTGTCGAAATAAGCTTTAATAAGCTTTAAGTACCTGAACCTACAAGTAAGTTTACAGAACATTTTTCTATATCTATAGTAAATATTTTCGAAGGAAACTTCCTAAATCATATTTAGTAGCTAAATTTCTTACTGTGTATCGGCTTTTAGTTTGCAATAATATCGAAAACAATTATGTACCACAGCATATTTTTCTACATATTTCTCGATATGTTTATTGTTTTGGAAGTGTGCAAACATACGAAAACAAGAGCAATTAGCAATAAATTTTATAGGTGTGCATAAAAAGAACGTATGTTTTCCACGTCTATAACCCGTAGCTCCTCTACCCTGGCACAGCGACTCCATAGTTAACACCGACAGCCAGCCACAACGCACTATCTACTTACTTCATACATTCAAGTACTTATACAAATATGAGCTAACAGCATTAAAATGGCCAAAACCATTTCATGCCATTATCTTTTCATATTGGTTGGTCACTAAATTATTGGACATACATACATATGTATGTAAACATGTACATCTATGTATGTATGTATTTATTTTCGTGATGTTATGTATAAATGAAATTAATTCCAATAATTGCCACACAGAAAAACCCATAAGCAAAACTTTTATACATGCGGGCAAACAAACAAACATCGGAACATCGAATTTTCAATATACATTCGCAAATCCAATAAATATATAATACATAAGTACATACATATACACGAGTACACAGTGGCGTAGCCAGGGGGGCCGGGGGGGGGGCAGGTGCGCATAAGGTACAAGAAAAGAATGCCGGGTAAAACGGAACGAGATATTGGTTTAACTGCTAAAAGAGAAAACAAGAGGACGATGCTTGAATGCATTGATCGTTTCTCGACAGAATTAAAGTCTCGAACCATGGCATTCAATGATATAGCCGATATCGTTCAAATTGTGAAAACAAATGACTTGCTGTTTCGCATGGATGAATATCAAAGCAAAAAAGTTGGCGTCGCACTACGATGAAGTTTTAGAAGAAAAACTTAAAGTAGAAGTACAAAGACTTCGTAGATAAATCAAGGCAGCAAACATTGAATTTAAAGTCGCCAGCAAATGGACTACGCTTGAGATTCTAACTTTTATTGTAGAATGGGACTTTATAGAGTCTGTTTCAAACGTATCTTTAGCTCTTCAATTGTTTTTAACAGTTGTAGAAGAAGAACTTAAAGTAGAAGTACAAAGACTCCGTAGACAAATCAAGGCAGCAAACATTGAATTTAAAGTCGCAAGCAAATGGACTACGCTTGATATTCTAACTTTTACTGTAGAATGGGACTTTATAGAGTCTGTTTCAAACGTATCTTTAGCTCTTCAATTGTTCTTAACAGTTTGTGTCTCTGTGGCTTCATGTGAAAGAAGTTTTTCAAAGTTAAATCTAAATTAATCATATCTTCCAAGATCTTTAAGAAGAACATGCTGCAAATAAAAATGTCCCGTATTGGTCTCATACTCGTAGAGGATTTAACTATTTTATGACTTAAATTAAGTACGTATTTATTTAAGTTCACTCATCTTTATGAATTCCTGTATTATCTGCTTACTTTTAAATAAAAAATTATTGGACATACCTACACATAGTATAATTCTTTCAAAAGAAGAGGGGGAGGGGTTTTATAGGGTGACACCATTTAGGCCCGCCCCGGGTGTCACCCGATCTGCGTACGCCACTGCGAGTACATTCCTGTATACATGTATGTAGTATGTGTGTTTGCTTTATAAACGCTTTATATTTATGCGAATGTATGTAAGTATGTTTAATATGAGAATGTTATTTAGGCCATTGTGGCGCGCACATTTTTATTTTATAACATTTTCATAAATAAGCTTGCGAAAATAAAAAAATATATGCGAAATTTCATAATGACCATGAAAAACTTAAGTTAATCGTTGGTACGAGGTCTTAATATAATAAATATGTATGGTATGTATGGTATGGGCATCCATATTCTCAATGATATGAGGTTATACTTAGAAAATAAAGTATAGTTTTAGTAATATACTTTTTGGCCTTTTTTTAATACCACAAAAACAACACGAGCATAACATTCAACAGTAATTTCAGTCGCATATGCAGATTTAAACACACACACACATACACATACTTTAATAACATTAAATTAATCCAGCGGTAAGAGAAGAGAAGCGGTATGAGAAGAGAAGCGTTAAAAAACAAAACTCCCAGCAAACAGTTTCTACCTCCTATGAGGCTCTCTAACTATACTCACACCTTACTACTACATTACTAATTCACATTCAACCTATACAACACTACATAACTAAGATGGCAACTAAGTGGCGTCTTTTTCTATTCGAAATTTATTCGTTCCTCGGGTTTAGTTGAATTTATTCCAAGAATTTTCGTATCTTATTCATGACTGGTTTTATGTAAATTTTCAGAAAAACTACACAGCTTTGAAATTGTACACCTTTCTGCACACCTTAGCTGATTGTATTGCCCCGGCCCAGCAGCTGGTGAACGCAGCTTAGTTCCGGTCGTGCCGTTTAGGTGAACGAACATTAGAAATATTGGCTCGCGTGTCTCTTGCACCCTGCGAGTTGGACAATATGTTAATGCAGTGATTGCTTCAGTTTGCAATTATTGTATGTAATTATAATTTTTTTATGTTTAATTGGTCATTACGAGTACTTGATTCTCCGAAGGAAAACGGAATTTTTTAATTTTCTTACCTAATTTTGATACATAAAATTATTAAATGAAAAAAAAAGTAGTTTTATACCATAAGAAACGGTCTTATTCTTTAACTTAAGTTTATATATAACCGACATCTTGACTGTAAGTTTTTATTTGTTCATTACCGGTATACAAGTATGAAACCGGTACACGTGTATTTAAGAAAAATGGTTATACATTGTCGCTGTGGCGTAGTGGCAGTGCGTTGGACTGCTACGTAGAGTGTCCGGGGTTCGAATCTCGGCACGGGCAAAATCAAAAAGTAGAAAACATAATTTTTCTACACGGCATTCGGCACCACCTCTTGGCAGGCAATGGCAAACCTACAAGAGTAAAAATTTACTATGTAAAGCTTTTCACTTCGCCGTTCGGATTCCGCATTAAACTGTAGGTCCCTTCCATTCATGTACAAATATAACACGCACAACATGAGTGGATGCGAAAAGCTCGGCCTAGGCCTTCCATGGGCTGTTGTACTATTAAAAGTAAGTAAAGTAAGTTATACATTCAATCTTCAAAGTAATGGCCATTGATACACATTTTTCCCATCTCTCTGGCAATTTGTGAATGCCTCGCCAAAAAAACTGTTCGTTTTTTAAGTCAAACCAGTCATCGAGCCATTTTTTCACATTTTCGTACGAATCCAAGTGCTGCTCAGCAAGTGCGAGCCCCATTGATGAAAAAAGTGGTAGTCAGATGGAGTCAAGTCTGGTGAATAAGGCGCATAGGGGAGGGTTTCCCTGCTGTATGAATCTACCAATTCCCGAGTCTGTTTTGTTCGATATGAGGGTGTATTGTCATCAAGAAAAATTACTCTGGACGTTTTTGGGCAAAGCACAACAAGTACGGTTCAAATCGGCCAATAGTTATTGGTAGCGTTGACCAGTAGCTGTTTCACCCGGTTTTAGAAGGTCAAACCAGATAACACCTCGCTGATCCCAGAAAACACAGAGCATTGTCTTCTTTCCGATTGGCTTAGGCGATTTGGCTTTGCTGTCGATTTGGCCGGTGTACCGGGCTTAACATATGATCGTTTACGTTTGGGATTCTCGAAATAGATCAATTTTTCATCGCCAATAATAATTCGATGAAGATATGACTTTCTTTTGTACCTGACGAGCAACATTTCACAGGTGGTTTTTCGATTTTCTTGCTGTCTTTCAGTCTTTCAGTTAATTCATGCGGCACCCATCTTCCCACCTTAAAAAATTATTCCCATTGCTTTTAAACCGCAGCAGTTGAGAAATGCATTGTTGGGTCACATTTAATTGTTCTGCAGGTTGTTCTTGCGTTTGACCATCATCCTCATCCCTCATCGAGTAAAGCTTTCAATTCGGCATCTTCAAACTTAAACTTTTTCGGTGCTCTTCCACGTTCTTCGTTTCTCACATCAAAATCGCCACTTTTAAACTTATTGAACCACTCGATATACTGTGTTTTGCCTACAGCGTGCTTCCTCAAACATTCGAGAGATTCCAAAGCAGATTTCTGCAATTGGTAAAAGAAAATCAATGATGTCCGCATATCGTAGTTTGTAGGCACAAAATTCGACATTTTTACGAGCTACAAAAAATATGTTGTTGTATGAAACTTGATTGTTTATGAACTGAATATTGTTGACACAACTAAATGCGAAGAAATGGTGAAAATGATTTGGTTAGACAGAACGTATAGTTTTACCTACCGACACAGAGATGTAATTGCCGGTTTCATGCTTGTACATCGGTTAAAATAAAAGTTATATTTTAGTTTGGGTGCTACCGCTACTCCGCGAGCAACGGCGTCCATAGAGAGGTGCCCATATATCGGGTTATATGTAAACATAACATATGAAAAATATTGAACAACAATTACCACAATTCACCCATATACATATTAAAGAAGAGAAATGCCTATATGCCCATGTGGTGGAAAATCAACTTCAGCTGCCAGCTGCTGGTGAGCAGATTTATTGTGAATGATAACACAATGAAGAAGAGAGTTCACAACTGGATCGTTTTATTCGCATATGTTATAAAACTAACTTCCATTTCTGTTTAGAAATATGGAAAAAATAAGATGCTTGACAAGAAAAAAAAAACAGTCTAAATTAAAAACAAACAAAAAAAACCGGTAAAAAGTTAAACCCATTCGTTGAGTAAAGTTTGTTAAGCTTGATAATTCTGAAAACAAAAACCAAATTCTTATTTTAATAAAGATTTTACTTTAAGATTGTTTTCTTCAAACTTTAAAGATGTGTGGTCTCTAGAATCAAGACCGCCCGCTCTTGCATAAACAATTTAGAGTGAAGGTCTTATTTTGAGATAGTTTTGTAATTAATTTGTTTTTGTTTTAACATTGATTCGGTTTAATTTAAAGAAATCAATTTGTATTTAGTTGCGGCCGAAAAGTTTATATACGATTTTCTGTTCAAGAATATTGTACTTCAGTTTTGATTCAATGTCAGTTTTGACATTTACCATCAATGATGAGAGGCTGTTAGGAGCGTTTGAGAGGAAGATACTCCGTAAGATCTACGGTCCAGTAAGCGTGGACGACGGGTATCGAATATGATGGAAAGATGAACTGTATGAGCTGTACGCCTCTGACATAGTCAAGTGTATAAAAATCCAGCGGCTTCGCTGACTGAGCCATGTGGAGCGAATGGAAGAAAGCGCTCCAGCTTAAAGAGTGTTTTATTCGAGGCACGGTGGAGGAACACGCAGAAGAGTACTTCCTAATTTCCGTTGGAAAGACCAGGTATCAACTTATCAACTGTCGCCCGCGAAGCATTATCTAGGCGGCCAAGACCGATCATCGGTTGTAGTGCCAGCTAAGTAAGTTTTGATTCAAAACTGTTGCTATTCATTTATGATTTTTCGGCTTTAAACGAAATAAGAAGAAAGCGTGCTCTTTTCTCTCAGTGTACAAAAGTGTTGCTAACGCCCATAAGTTGATATAAGATGATAAGTTGAAATGATTATATATATGATAATTACCTGTCGTACTGAAATATTGCAATGATCTATACTCAATATCATTTTGTAAGTTTTGCATTTTTAGATTTCTACGCAACATCAAATAATGGACTTACATTAGAAAATCGGTACTTCCAACGTTTTGATTTCGAGGCAACTTTCAATCACAATGTAAGCTAATAAATTAGAATAATAAATATAGCACGAAAGTCTGTGTATTTATGTGTGTATTTAGTGTATTTATTAGGTGACTGTGCTCCTTCGTATGCAACAGTAAAAAATTGGATTGCTGAATTTAAACGTGGTCGTACAAGTGTTGAAGATGAACCACGCACTGAACGTCCAAAAGGTGCCTCGACAACAGAAATCATTGAAAAAGTACATGTTATTGTTTGTGAAAATCCAAGTGCGACTATGTGTGAAATAGCTGATACCATAGGCATCTCAGAGGAACGAGTAAACATTTTACATGAAGAATTACATATTAAAAAAACTGCTTCGAAAAGTAGTGCCGCATACGTTAACAATTCAACAAAAACTCGATCGAAAACGAATTTCTCAGTGCAGTTTGTAATGTTTTAAGCAGAATAAAACGGATTTTAAGCGTCGTTTCATAACTGTGGTTGAGACTTGGGTCTACTATTATGATCCTAAATTAAAACGGCAACGTTTACAGTGGACTGAAGCTGGAAGTTCGGCGCCAAAGCAGACAAAGCACGAACGATCGGCAGAAAAGGCTATGGCTACTGTTTTCTGGGATACAAAACGAATTTTGTTGATTAATTATCATGGGAAAGGTAAAACAATAAACTTAGAATACTATTGTAACCTTTTGGATAAACTGGATGCAGTAATTCGCGAAAAAATACCCGGTTTGAAGAAGAAAGAATTCCTTTTTCATCAAGGCAACGCACGTCCTGACACAAATCTTTTCACAGTGGCTAAATTCAAGAAATTAAAGTACGAATTGCTTGACCATCCACCGTATTCACCATATTTGGCTTCCAGTAACTACTAAGGAGTGAGATCGAAAAAATCGGATAACTTTGAAAGACCACTGCTTTCAAACTCTTCATCTGAATGAAAAAATTCAAACAGTAGGCCTTGCGTTGGAAAAATTCTGATGAAATACACATGTCTCACATGTTTTTTGACTTGTGAACTTTCAGTTGAGTCATGGCATCGGAAGTGGAAAGACGCGATTTAGTTGTTGAATTATTTCGAGAAAATCCGCAGTGGAGCCAGAAAACCATTGCAAATAAGGCGAAAGTTGCACAAAACACTATCTCGATGATTCATAAAGAATTTAATACAGACTTAACAGTTGCTAGAAACTATGGTTCTGGAAGGAAATGCGGTTTCGTGTCTCCACAAAAGGCGAAGAAAGTCCTTGCTCTCTTAGAGAAGAATCCAGCATTGTCTAATCGAAAATTGGCGGAAAAAGCATGTTGCAGTGAGTTTTTAGTTGGTAAAATTATTAAAGATGCGGGCCTTAAACATACAAAGTGCAGTCAATACCCGTGGTCGCTGTGGCGTAGTGGTAATGCGTTGGACTGCTACGCCGGGGTTCAAATCTCGGCACAGGCAAAATCAAAAAATCATAAAGTAGGAAAAATAATTTTTCTACACGACACCACCTCTTGGCAGGCAATGGCAAACCTACAAGAGTAAAAATTGCTATGAAAAGCTTTTCACTTCGCCGTTCGGATTCGGTATTAAACTGTAGGTCCCTTCCATTCATGTACAAATATAACACGCACAACATGAGTGGATGCGAAGAGCTCGGCCTGGGCCTCCATGGGCTGTTGTGTCATTAAAAGTAAGTAAGCAGTCAGTACCCGACAGGAACGCTACTAAAAACTTGGTAGACCAGAGCCGAGCTAAAATGTTGAAGACAGATTTTTTCCAAAAATTCGTTTGCTGTGTTATGGACGATGAAACATACGTGTTGTCTAAATTTTCGCAATTGCCTGGTCAAGAGTTTTACACCGCAAAGAAACGAGGAGGAGTTGAGGAAAGATTTAGGACAAAACAAAAGTCCAAATTCCCGAAGAAGTTTCTGGTATGGCAAGCGATTTGTAGTTGTGGGCTAAGGAGTAAAAGTTTCGTAACAAGTGACACTGTTAACGCCGAAATTTATGTGAAGGAGTGCCTTCAGAAGAGATAGCTGCCCTTCATTAGAAAGCACAATGTATCAACTTTCTTTTGGGCTGATCTAGTCTACTGCCACCTCAGTAAAGTAACCCTTATATGGTTCGAAGAACAAAACATTAAATTGGTACCAAAAATCGACAACCCACCAAATTGCCAGAACTTCGGCCTATCGAGAGATATTGGGCTCTAGTGCAAATATCATTAAAGGCAACAAACAAAGAAGCTAAATCCATGGAAGATTTCAGAAATAAGTGGAATGCTGCCGCCAAGAGAGTCTCAGAAATGACAGTAAAGGCGCTAATGGCAGGCATACTGGAAAAACTGTCCGAATTCTGTAAAAAACAACAAACAAATTAGTTTTATTGATCATTTTAAATTAAATTAAATTAGAAATTAAATTTTCTTTTCAAAACTGTTTAAATTTTTTTATTTGCATAAGGTATGTCAATGCTAGGATAATTTAAAGTTATCCAAATTTTTCGATCTCACTCCTTACCTGTTCCGAAACCTAAAACAGTTAATTCGTGGAAAGTGTTTCTCGTCGAATGAAGAAGTTATAGCAGCCGTAGGGGAATATTTTGCAGACCTTCTGCAAATCGTATTTTAATGATGGGATAAATATATTGGAGGAGCGCTGGACTAAGTTTATTGAACTGTTAGGAGATTATACTGAATAAACAACCAAAAGTCAAACCAAAATAATTGTGTTTTCATATTTATGGTAGGCTAGGAACTTTTCAAGTGACATGTATTTTTAAATTGTTTCTAGAATTCTTTTGTCAATATTTCACAGAAGCTTATGAAAATCTGCTGTTGAATTTCCGGTGAATGACTTATAGTGTTTACTACTTCTAAAGGTCTGCTATTCAAAAGCTACATCCTTGAAGAAATTATATGATATACAGGAATAGGCTTTAGAATGGCTTTAAAGCAGATTTTCCCGATAATGAGTCGCATTAACTTTGTCACCAGGCTCGATGAAAACGATTGAACAGCTGCCCATACCATTACTTGAGATGGAAAATAGCTTCGGGTGGCCGTTGACAGAATTAAATAGCTCAAATTTTCGTAAGTGCGTTCAGTTAAGTAAACACGATCATATTGAGAGTTTATGAACTGCTCAATAGGGAAATTTTTCTCATCAGAGGACACAATGTTTGGAAATTCGCCACGTTCGTGCAAGCGTAACAACTCCTTTGCTCTTTCGAGTCTAAATTTTTTTTGCTTTATTGTGAGATCATGTGCCTTTTGGAACTTGTAAGGCTTCACACGCACAACATGAGTGGATGCGAAAAAGCTCGGCCTAGGCCCTCCATGGGCTGTTGTGCCACTAAAAGTAAGTAAGTAAGGCTTCACCTTGAGCTCATTTTGGAATATGCGTCGGATGCTTCGCTGGGATATTTGATATTTTCAGTTCTTTGGCCATTTGATTACCACTACGACGTGGATTTCGTTCAAGTCGATCCTTCACTTTCCGAACTATTTCAGGTGATGTTGCTGTTTTTTTCCGTTCACCACCATAGCGTTTGGCAATGTTGCCTATCATTGTGGGGTGCGATACACAAACATTTTATTCCCATTGAGATGCCTGAGCTCACGAAAAATAGCTGGTTGTGATTTTCCACTCAAATATAAAGCAATCACACTATTACGTTTGAATTCCATTGCGAATAACTTTTGTTCTATTAAACTTAGACGCAAATGGTTGTGATAGCTTGTAAACAATATAAGCAGTTGTCATTGGTATGAATTTGACATAGTTGGCAATATTGTGCTGCCAGATATACCGGTGGGAAGTTGGTAACACTTCAATCGCCTAACCCTGTATTATGTATATATTGAATTATCTCCAAAACGATTCAATTAAGTACTTTTTTTTATGACAAAATCTCGTGGGTAATAAACGAAACCGTTCAGAACGTTCGTACCTTCCTTATCGTGTGCGTTCAACGAAATTCCCTGCATGCAAATAAATTTTGTTTTTTAAATAGTGCTACAAAATAATCCCGCTGGGGAAAACAAACATGTGGCATTTTCTATTCATTTCCGGTGAAATATTGTGAATATTGTGTTTTTTTTTAATACTTTTCACGTTTATTATCATCAACATTCTTGCAATATGTGTGATCGTTTACTGAAAAAGTAACAGCAAAATAACCAGAAAAACAGACAAAAATAAAAATTATTACATTTATAATAAAATAATAATTTAATATTTAAGAATATGAATTAGCGTGATGCGTGTGTGTGAGTTTGTGAGTGTTTGTGTGTGTGTGTGTGTGTGTGTGTGTGTGTGTGTGTGTGTGTGTGCGTGTGTGTTTGTGTCTGTAATATAAAAAGAGCATCATTAAGAAGAATTTATATTTGGATCATTAAAATAAAAAGGGAGCGAAAATAATCATATGGCAAAGTATTAGGACTGGAGCAAAAGCGTAGCTGAAATGGCAGCAAGTGTGCCATAAGTCTGGCATCAGTTAATCATGGGGGAGTAGTGCGGGACAATATGTGCAAAAGAGCAAATAAAATTGTATAATAATGTCATAGTAAACAGTTTTAATGTTTTCAATATTAACAAGAAAATTATGATCACCTTAATGACTATGTTGATTTCTGGCATACTTAATCTTTTAATAGAAGTTAATATGGAATATCTTTTTTTTATTGGCTTGTCATAAGGAGTTTTAAGGGGGAAAAAGACAAAGGGAAGGCTTCCCCTCCCTTCCATGTTATAAATCATGCATACTTACGTACAAGTATGAAACAAGTAGTAACATCTCTGTGTCGCTAGGTAAAACTATACGCTCTGTCAAACCAAATCATTGGCGCCATTTCCTCGTATTTAGTTTTGTCAATAACATTCAGTTCATAAACAATGAAGTTTTATACAATAACATATTTTTTGTAGCTCGTAAAAATGTCGAATTTTGTGCCTACAAACTACGATATGCGGACATCATTGATTTTCTTTTACCAATTGCAGAAATCTGCTTTGGAATCTCTCGAATGCTTTTGGAAGCAAGCTCTAAGCAAAACACAGTATAACAGTATATAAAACACAGTTTAATAAGTTTAAAAGTGGCGATTTTGATGTGAGAAACGAAGAACGTGGAAGACCACCGAAAAGCTTTACTCGATGAGGATTATGGTCAAACGCAAGAACAGCCTGCAGAACAATTAAATGTGACCCAACAATGCACTTGTGGTCGCTGTGGCGTAGTGGTAATGCGTTGGACTGCTACGCAGTGTGTCCGGGGTTCGAATCTCGGCACAGGCAAAATCAAAAAAAGAAAAAAATGGAGTAGAAAAAATAATTTTTAAACACGGCACCATCTCTTTTAGGCAATGCCAAAACCTACACGAGTAAAAATTGCTATGAAAAGCTTTTCACTTCGCCGTTCGGATTCGGCATTAAACTGTAGGTCCCTTTTATTCATGTACAAATATAACACGCACAACATGAGTGGATGCGAAAAGCTCGGCCTAGGCCCTCCATGGGCTGTTGTGCCATTAAAAGTAAAGTAAAGTAACAATGCATTTCTCAACTGCTGCTGTTTGTAAGCCATGGGATTGATTTTGAAGGTGGGAAGCTGGGAAGATGGGAAGATGGTTGCCGCATGAATTGACTGAAAGACTGAAAGACAGCAAGAAAATCGAAAAACCACCTTTGAAATGTTGCTCGCCAGGTACAAAAGAAAGTCATATCTTCATCGAATTATTATTGGCGATGAAAAATGGATCTAAACGATCATATGTTAAGCCCGGTAGACCGGCCAAATCTACAGCAAATCCAAATCGCCTAAGCCAATCGGAAAGAAGACAATTTTCTGTGTTTTCTAGGATCAGCGAGTTGCTATCTTGTTTGATCTTCTGAAACAGGTACTGGTCAACGCTACCAACAAAAACTGGCTGATTTGACCCGTGCTTGTGCTTTGAGCCAAAAACGTCCAGAATATCAAGCTACTGATTTTTCACAAAGTGATTTTCCTTGATTACATTGCACCATCACATCGAACAAAACAGACTCGGGAATTGGTAGATTCGTACAGCGGGAAGCCTCCATGAGGCTTATTCGTCAGACTTAGGTTCATCTGACTACCACTTATTTTCATAAATGGGGCACGCACTTGCTGAGTATCACTTCGATTCGTACGAAAATGTGAAAAAATCGCTCGATGACTGGTTTGACTCAAAAACGAGGCATTCACAAATGGCCAGAGAGATGGGAAAAATGTGTAGCTACCAATGGCCATTACTTCAAAGATTGAATGTATAACCATTTTTCTTAAATAAACGTGTATTTTCTTAATAAAAAGACCGGCTTCATACTTGTACAACGGTATGCAGCATTGCTGAAAGAAATAAACGATACTTGCAGTCCTTACAACCAGGAGCTCCGAAAATAGTTAGACAAGAAAGGCTCGTACAATTGGAAAATGTAATAGACTTACAAAATATGAGTTAAAAAATTCTGAGATATAATTAATGCATAATGCAGTCTTTACTTTACTTACTTTTAATGGCACAACAGCCCATGGAGGGCCTAGGCCGAGCTTTTCGCATCCACTCATGTTGTGCGTGTTATATTTGAACATGAATGGAATGGCATAATGCAGTCACAATTTATAATTTCATTTATATGTGAAGTCTCTTAACTTTTTATTCAAGCTCTGTCATTATCTAGACCCTGTACAAATTAAAGACAATTAGTTTATCTTTTTTTTTTCATTCTCAACAGCATTTTCAAGTAGGCATTTATTTTATTCAATTATAAAATACATATATAAAATTCTAAACAAACGAAGAAATCAAAAATAGAAATTTAATCTCTGGCAAAAATCCCATAGAAGAATCTAACACAAAGTAGCAAACTGTCAGTTGATCAAATTAATCAAAATTCTAGTTTTTCAACATGGACTTGATAGTAGAACAAATACTAAATTTTTTGCAATTCGATGTAGCGAACATTTTTAACACCGGCAGCAGTTGTTGCCTTTGTTGTTTGCAAATCTCACAGCCCAAATTCAGTATGTCCTTGGAGAAATGCATTGCGAATGTGTACGAGCCACGCCCAGCTATTTTCAATAACGAAGAAGAGACATGCGCCCTTACGTCTTGTGAGGATAATGATGAAGATGACGTAATGAATGAAGGAGATGAAAATTGTGAACTCGAAGAGTTTGACTGCGAAAGTGAATCCGAATGCGATTGTGAAGCACAGGAAGCGCTGGAAAAAGCAGAAGCCACAGCAAAAGCGAAAGCTAAATGCAATTCAAACGGACGATCACAGCCCAAGTGTCCTGCGGAAGAAACGAAAGAAAACGACTGCGAACAACAGCAGCAGAAGGACCGAGAGCAGTATCAAAAAGAAATAGAGCTGCAAGAGAAAAGGAAGAGAACCGCCTGCGATATTGTGTGCAAGCAAATCGTTACGAAAATAGCAGAGAAATGCTCATCGTCCACGCTGCGTGAGCTGCAATGCATTGAGGAGCGTGCCACCAAGCTGTGGACAACGCTCAATCAACACGCCCGTCCCCCAGGTGCATTCAACGCAGCGAAGTGCCCTCACTGGTGGCACTTAAAGCCGTGGCAGAAGTTGCCCTTCTATTGGGCAGCGCTCTCAAATGAGATCCTCAGTGAGGACCCGTTCGAGAACTTCAAGCGTTTCTATTTGTGCCAGAATAACCAGCAGGCTCGACGCAGTTCGAAGCGGCAGCACGAGAGTGTGCTCATCGTGTGGCACGGACTGAATACGAAGCAGCGTATGCCCTTCATCATGGAGGCATTTATTGGCAAGGTGGGCGCTGGCAAGGTGAACATCAATGATGAGCACGAAATACAGAAAGTGTTTTCTGATTTGCAAAACAAATGCTGTTGACGTTTAAAGTTTGCGTGCAGCAGCAATTGTCATTGTTCGTGTTTGTGTGTCGTGCCGCGTGTGCAATTGTGATTGATGTAGTTAAATGAATTAGCAAAATAAAATTCGAAATGTGTGTCATGTGGAAATTTTTATCGATTCTTTTCATTTCCCCTCGCCGGCATTCAAAATTTAATTTATAAATTAAAAAAAAAAAAAAACATAAGAAATTCAATCAATCAAAGCGAATTGATTGAAGACACACCGAGGTTTTATTGTTTGCTTGCAGCTAATTGCTGCTGGCGAATGCCAAAATAAGCAAACAACAAACAACACATCAAAACAACCAAAAGAAACTAAGAAATAAATTTTAGACTCACAAGTGTTAGGCGTAAATTTTAACGGGCACAGGTTAATGAATTTTATAGAGCTGCAACGTCGAGCGCGTTCGATCGTTCGTTTCGTTCTACTTAAACAAAAACACCATAAATATTGTAGGTGCTTTTTCCTAGTCTTAGTGGAGATGAAGGAGCTTCAAGTTGTTGCAATTACATACAACAAACAATAAATAAACTGTTGGTTTTTTTTTTCTTTAAGAACACGGGCCACAGTTACTCACAGTCACGGCACTACATATTGTGGGCACAGTGAGGCAAATTGCTGAGAACGACAGTAATTAGGATTTGTTTTTTTATTTTTATAACTTCTAATTTTCCGATCAAAATCACATCGCTGGGTTAAAATTGGTGATAATTGGAGAAAAAATGGATAATTGTTTTGAACTAATCCACATTAACTACTTCAAAAGTGGTTTGGTTAATACGAATCTCATCCACATCTCATCTTCCATTTCGGTTAAAATTTGTTGTTAAAGACGCTGTCAAGTAAAAATTTAAAAATTCATGGTTCTTTGGAGAATTTGCTCCTACATCCGAAACAAATGGTCGGAAGAAAAAAAAAATTTGTTGTTGAAGATGCTGTCAAGTAAAAATTTTAAAAAATCATGGGTCTTTGGAGAATTTGCTTCTAGATCCGAAACAAATGGTCGGAAGTAAAAATAGTTCTAAAGATAAAAGTTCCTTTAAAAAAAATAATTCGGGTCGCTGTACAACAAAACATTCCAAGCCCCTTGTTCCTAAGGGAACAAGCAGCCCAGAAGCCTTCTACGAGTATCCATAAGCATAGCGTACTGTCCTAGACTATCATAAATAAAAAAATTTACTTTGAGCTATTTAACGGTTATTGAGTGCTTTATCTATACAATGGAGTAATATGTAAATTGAAATTGATCTAAAAAAAGTTAGATCAGAGCCAATGACAGATATTGCTTTAGGGAATCCACCTTCACATTATCAGTTTAAGAGCTCTTTGAAGTATAAAAGCGACTCTCTCTCTCTCTCTCTCTTTGTCTCTCTCCCTAGTGAAATACTGGGACAGTAAGAGTTCACTATGAAGCTGTGAAAAAAAATTGTAAACGAAAACGTTTTCTGAGGCGGTTGGTACCCACAAATCTGTCATGTATTTACACAAGTCTGATTTATTAGTGCCTCCGCTATCTCCTGACAGCTTGCGTGTCGATCTTGATCCACCAAATGCAAAATTTCATCGGCTATTTCAGTGACTTTAAGTGCATCTTAAATATAAAAATTTACGGAACGGAATCGAGGAAACTACTCCTGGTCGGCACGTTTTTACAGCATCTTTTCCTTTTCTACAGTAATAAAGTATCAAATCAATGTAACTTTTTACACTAGCGACACAACTATCTTCAGACAAAATATACTCTGAAATGTTACCTTTCAAACATGTGTGGCAGATTTGTGGGTACCAAGTGGTCGCTGTAGCGTAGTGGTAGTGCGATGGGCTGCTACGCAGAGTGTCCGGGGTTCAAATCTCGACACTGGCAAAATAAAAAGTAGAAAAAATAATTTTTCTACACGGCATTCGGCACCACCTCTTGGCAGGCAATGGCAAACCTACAAGAGTAAAAATTGCCTATGAAAAGCTTTTCACTTCGCCGTTCGGATTCGTGGATGCGAAAAGCTCGACCTAGCCCCTCCATGGGCAGTTGTGCCATTAAAAGTAAAAGTAAAGTGGGTACCAATACCAAAAACCGCGGATACTTTTTATATGTCACATTTTTATGCATACAACACAAATTAGTGAAAGAGCTCAAGATCTTCTTAGTCATGTTATTGAGACTTGGTGTTTAACTAGAATTGATTTTAGATTATCGTATTGGAATAACTACTTGAGACATTTTCACGAATACTTAAGTTTTTCTTGTAGGCTTGTAAAGTTGAACAGACTGGAGGAACTTCTTAAAAAATTATAGATGACATAACTTCATTTTTTCTATAGAAAATTGTTGGACCTTTAATTCGAGAAGCTTCAAATTCAAATACGTTATAAAGTATATTTTTCGCGAAAAAAAAAACTTTTGGGAGTTTTATGCATTTTGTTTTTATGTTGCTTAGATTATTGACGATTGAGGACGTGATTTTACATTGCCATTGACTGAATTTTAGTATGACTTAAACAAAACGACAAAGTTTAAATTAAAAAAAAAAAAACGTAACGCCATCGAAGTTTACCACTCTTTTAATCAATTGGCATCACTGTTCAGCACTGATGCTGCTACTACTGCAGCTTTTGCTGATTAATGAAACTTTTTCCTAATACCCAATGCTCCAAATGCTCCGCTCCGCTCACCGTTCGTCATTTCATTTCGTCTCATACTCAGCGTAAATACAATATTATTGTAATTTTTTTTATTTTGATTCAATTTATAAGAAGCAGATGTCTTCCAAATGTTTCAATTCTGGGGTACTTGTAGTGCATATGTATGTATTTTTTTAAGCTTTTTCATGTATCTCTCCTCGGTATGTATTTTGATAAAGCGAAAATTGCCATTCTTATACTACACATTTTCAAGCGTATTTCTCTTGGCTATATGCACTCGTAGCTTATAAATCTTTTGTTTACGAAGGTTTTATTCGACAGTTTGAAGTGTTTTGATGGTGTTTTTTTCACCGATTATTGGTTGTTGGTGTTGTATGTGCGGCCAGCTCATGTGGCCAGCAGCGCGATGGATCTCTTTAATTGACAGCCTCTTTAATTTTCCTAGGAATATCAACAGCATCATCGTCATCATCATCTTCTGCGACTCAATGTTTTAATTATAAACTCGAAAATTCGCGTACTTGAACTATATATTTTTTAAAACATTTTTTATTTTCTTTTCTTTTGGGTTATGCGGTTGATTATTATGCATGATTTCATGCAGCACCACAGACCGAAATGTAGGGAAATGGCACAAATGTTTTACTGCGGCTGGTGGCGTGGCATTCACACAATTTCCATTTCCCATATGAGTAGATTTAAATACTTAATTAAATGTAGTGTGATTTGATGATAGAAAAATGAGTTTTATTTTTATTTTCAATATTTATTAAAAATTTCATGAAGGTCAGACGTATGCATTTCGGAAATAATGAAATCTTATTTACTCATAAAGATCTTGTTGATAAATAAATGAAGACCTTCAGCTGCTGCATGGAACATACCATAACAAAGAAAGGAGAAAATTTTTAATATTTATTTCCAGTAAATATGTGGACTAAAACTATAACTAGGAATACTCGTCTCTGGAGGGTGCTTTTGTGTCTAGAGTCGAATTAAGTGAGACTTTTTCCGGTTTTTGGCCCTTAACTTATAAAGCGTTAGGAATTTTTACTTACTGTCTTCAGTATAGTTGAAGCTACTATCATTCTGCATAACTGTATAGTATATAAGATATCGAGAAAACGTCTTTGGAGGGTATTTTCGTGTCTAAAAAAAGTTTTATGCACCGGTAGACGAACATGCGACTAATGCCGAGAGGGCGGAGCGTTTTGAAAATGTCGCCTTGTTTCATTTCACACTTAAAAAGTGCTACAACAGTGTGGCAATCGCGCCTGAGACTAAACGGTGTCTGGTCTAACAATTATTCACTGGACTACAATAATGGGGCCAAGATAGCTAGCTATCTTTGCAGACAGTCCAGCTGCTATTAAAGCCTTAGGTTCTTCCGTCACAAATTCTAAATTAGTTCTGCAATGCAGGGAGACAAGGGCTAGAAATTACTCTAATATGGGGCGTTCCAGTAACATATCGAGTGTAATGAAAGGGCACACGAGCTAGCTTGGTTACGTTCGGCCCTTGACATCGCTACAGCGGAATCTGTGGCAATTCCGTTTAGCAGTGTTAATGCCTTGCTTCTCACTACCTCACTATAGCCAGACAGAAGTGGAAACTTCCTGCGCCACCTGCGCAGGAAAACGTAGTCAGAATATACTTAGTAGGGACATTAATACTGTTACACACATTTAATGTTATAAAATTAAAAATATATAAGTTTTTTGGACCGATTTTTTAAAATATATTTATTGATATACTCGTATATAGTATACAAAAAGCAATTACTTATTCGAAATGCCCCCCTTTGGCCTTCACGCACGCCTTAAGTCGCACTGGCCCATCATCAATAGCTGCATGCACCTCGTGCATTGGAAAAGTGCTGACAGCACGAATCCAAGCAGTCTTCAGAGAATCAATGTTGGGGTATCTTTTGTGGCGAACCATGTCGTCTAAAACTGTTTATAATTTGTAATCCAGTGTTATCAGATCAGGGTTGCCGAGCAGCCATTCTTCACAGCAAATGAAATCAGGCAAATTGTTTTGAATCCAGGTCTGGCTCGTCTTAGCCTTATGGGCTGGCGCAGAATCCTGCTTGAAACTCCACGGCTAGGTTTGGAACAGGGAATGGTTAAGCGAAAAGCTCGGCCTAGGCCCTCCATCGGCTGTTGTGCCA
The DNA here is from genome assembly GCA_958295655.1 of Palloptera scutellata. Taxonomy (NCBI): domain Eukaryota; kingdom Metazoa; phylum Arthropoda; class Insecta; order Diptera; family Pallopteridae; genus Palloptera; species Palloptera scutellata. The sequence goes on along the minus strand of OY282450.1, from coordinate 42,451,030 downwards.
TTAAAAGTAAAGTAAATAATGGTTAAGTGGTTTTATAACAGCTTCCAAAACGATTTCTTGGTAAACTTTGGCCGTAGTTTTGACCCCTTGTTCGCAGAAATGCAAGTCAGTGACCCCATCGTAACAAACACTCCACCAAACCATGACTGAAGCTGAAGCTGGGTGATGACCCTTTTCGACCGGTGGGATCAGTTCAGATGCTTCCTTAGATGACCGTGCATACACCCTATCATTTTACTTGTTAAATTTTTCTTGCACGGTAAAAATATTTTCTTCCGTAAACAAGCTTTTTCTGTATAAATTATCAGCGTGCTTCACCAAAAGACGTTTGGATTTTTCTACACTATTTTGTTCCAAAGCTGCAGTCAACAAATGTCCGGTGCGACGTTTGAAGGCAATAATTCGACACATGGACTTTTGCGTGATATTCATCTCACGGGCCATGGTTTTCTGCTTTCGGAGCGGACTTAGCTGAATTCTTGATTTGACTGCTTTGATGATTTGTGGCGTGCGAACTGTAAGTGGACGTACCGACCGATGGCGATCTTTGATAGTTCCAGTTTCATCAAAAAGTTTTATGCACCGGTAGACGAACATCGACTAATACTGAGTGGGCGGAGCGTTTTGAAAATGTCGCCTTGTTTCATTTCACACTTAAAAAGTGCTACAACAGTGATACGGTTCTCATTATATAACCACTCCATGATGAAAGCTGACGCAATATTGAATTCCCGTTACAGACTAACGCCATAGAGGTTAGCTTTCATAAACCATGTGGTAATAACAGGGTATGTTCAATTCTACTATTGGAATGGGTGTGTTCAATGTTGTAACAGTATTTATGTCCCTACTAAGTAATGACCTCGGGACAAAACAACTGATAGAGTGTTCTCGTCCCAATATCTCACGCATTATCGCTGTTCTCACAGGTCTCCCACCTTCCCCCGAAGGTGGGAGACTAAATCTTCCATTCAAAACTTCCAGTCGTAGCTGCCAGGAAGAGGGAGTAAGAGAAAGTTTCTTTCACTATTTATTTGCCTGCCCAGGTTTGGCAAGAGCAAGACCATTCCATCAAAATATTAATGAAATCTCAGAAATCGAGATAAAAATTCGACTCATATATTTGAACCTCCCAAAGTAGACATAACTTTTTGGGGTTCAGATGCAGGGACTTAAATTAATTATAACCTGACCGTTTATCAAATGACAATTAAATAACAACAAATGAGGAAAGGGGTAGTAAAACGATGTGAAAAAAACGATGTTTTCCAGATGAAATCAACCACTCAAACAACAACAATAGCAACAGCAACCGAGGTGACCATAGTTTTCTTACAACTCACGAGCTCATGCCATCAATTTCAGATAACTCTATTTTCTACACTTAATTTGTAACTTTTCTTACATTGTTATTTCTCCTCGTTTAATTTACCAATTATGTATCTAGCAGAAATATTACACAATAATTCGTGCCAAAATCTAGGGAGATCTAAGATCTGAGAGATGTTTTCAAATTTTACAATCACTACCATAATTTACAACTACAAAATACTTAAAATTAGATTTACAATTTAACAACAACTAAAGTCAAGCAAAAAAAGAAAAAAAGAAAAAAAAAACAAAAATATATGTGCATAAATTAGCAATAAAAGTTTATGTGTTAAATTTTTGACCAGAAACTGAAAACGTAACGAAAACTTTTTACCATTTTTATGTGCTTTTCTGAAATTTACTACTAAAGTTTTAACTTTCATTTGGAAAATTTAACTTGACACCCTTTTATTTTTCTTACTTGTTTGATGGGCTTTTGCATCGCGCGCTATAATTGCAAAAAAAAAAAAAAAAATTTTTTTATAATAAATAGATTTTTGAATACAAGAAATAAATGAAAATGATACAAATCGAAAGGGGAAGGGTGAAGAAAAAAAAAAAAAGTATCTCCACGGTGTTCCAAAATCACATCAGATCATCAGCGTGGTAATAGTAGGACGTCGACTGTGTCTACATACGTACAGTATTACGCTACAGCTAAATTGTTTACAACACACACACACACACACTCTCACATTTTGTAAATGTAAAATATGTAATGTGTGATATTTATTTTCCTTATGGTTTCTCAGTAGGAAACGTAAACAGTGATGATATATCTTCGGTGATAAATTTACTTACCTAAGTACCTGGATGACTCTATATCCGATAATCGGTCTTAGCTGCCTCAAAAAGGTTCACTAGTCCCTTCTTCACATTCGGTCAAGTACCTCGTCTTTTTCTGAGTACTCTAACATCATGGCTCGAATAAGTTTGTCACCTTCGTAACCGAAGCTTTTTCGTTTTGTATCCTTTTTTCCACTAGAACCACTCGACGAAACTAATTTCCCACTCTCTAGAGTATGTAGCAACAGAATTGAAGAAGTCGCAGGATAGGGAGTCATCTGGTCGGAAATCTCGATTGGTAGCAAATAGAGCGGAGAGATCAGTTACAATTTTCACTGGCGCTACTTACTTACTAAAATACTTAGATGACTCTATATCTGATAATCGGTCGTAATCACCTAAAAACAAGCTTCACTGGACCTTTACTTCACATGCAGTTAGGTCCCTCGTCTTTTTCTGAGTATTTCACCGCTGTGGCTCGAATATGTCACCTTCGTAGCTGAAACTTTTTCGTTTTGTACCCATTTTTCCATTAGAATCACTCGACGAGACTCTTTTTCCAGGTTCCTGAATATGCAGCAATAAAATTGAAGAAGTCGCAAACGAGGTTTATTGTCTGAAAACTCGTTTGGTATCAAATGGAGCGAGAGAGCAACTATGAGAACTTACTTACTTTACTTTCAATGGCACAGGTCGAGCTTTTCGCATCCACTCATGTTGTGCGTGTTATATTTGTACATGAATGGAACTACTATGAGAACTGCAGCTCTTTTAAATTGCAATCAGCTGGGCACCACAAAATTTCAGATTTGGTAGATAATTTCGGAAATCGAAATAATTGTTTTTTACGTGTTTCATGTCCTGATTTTTTGTTTTATCTTAGGTCTGCCTTTGGTTTGAATTGAATTTCAGAGCTCTACTCTGCTTTTGATCTAGACTGCGTTTGAATTTTGAGTTGTTTTAAGTCTGAACTTGGTTGCCGCTTTTGGTCTGAGTAGTGGTGTAAAAATTTTAGCCTGAATTTAGATCAGAGTTTTGATTTGACTTTTCGTCTTATTTCTGTTCAAGGTTAAAATCTGAATTTGGATCTAATTTTGATGTTTGTTTCTTGTTTTTTGGTCTAATTTGTTAGTTTGAGTTTTTACAGCAATCGAGAATTCAGACCAGATGACTCCCTATCCTGCGACTTCTTCAATTTTGGTGCTACATACTCTTGATTTTTTCTTGAAATTTCGTTGTAAATTTTTTAATAAGTAAAGGTTCTTGGTTTTTTATATTCAGAAATTTAAATACACAAATTACTGAAAATTAGTATTTCAATTTCTGAAAACAAGTGATTTCGGCCCCAAAATCATTTTTGTGCATGAAAATGACTTATTTTCAGTATTTTATGTTTTAAGTGTAGGAGAATTTTCCCTTTCTTAGATAACTTCTCAGTCAGTTTTGGTGCTATTGTCTTTATACTATTTCCTAGAGGGTGGTTACTAGTAACAAATACAGTCACTCTCGCTTTTGAGCGAAATATCATTTATAAGTTTTCTTCTTACAAAATAAAAAAGAATTTACAATAATAAAAAATGAAAATAAAAAACAACAAAATGGTAAACTATGACCAAAAACATTAAAAGAAAGGAAAAATACACAAGCAGGCATAATTTTTCAGCATCAATTCGCCACGAACTATCAAACGAGGTTTTGTCTTCAGAAGCAGGACACTGACGAGTTTGAGCATGGGGGAACGGTGGGGGGGGGGGGGGGGGGAGGGTGGGAGAGGCGGGTTGGCGCAGAGAACAGTGAAAGAGAGCAAACCATGGATTTATTGATGCTGATATTGACTTTTTATAGTTGCTATTAAATTGTTGGTCCCTAATAAAAAGAAAGGATGTCTCAGCCAAACACCTCCAACCAGCTCCTTTTGTTGTGTGCAACTTTGAAGCGGTGCACATTTTTCTAAATAAAATCAAAAAACAATTGGCATTGTTTTTGGTGTTCTCTCATTCTGTATATGCTTATTTTGAAGCGTGATTGTGTGACAAATTCACCCTTTCTCTATTATTTTTTGAGATATTTGTCTGCTGCTGCCTGTAAAAAACAAGAAACAAAAAAAAAAGAAAAGACAAAAAAAAGATTTTCCTATTTGATATTCTGAATTTTATTATTTCGACCTATGTTTGCACCTCAATTTGTCTTCGTAAATGTGAAAATTGTGGAAATTAGTTTCTGTTTTATTTGATATTGAAGCGTTTTGCTGCTTCCTGCTTGCTGCTCTTGCTGCTATTTCTTTTCGTTCTTCGGGTCATTTGTTACGTAATGTGTGCGCGAATATGTTGCTCGTGTTGTTTGCTGTTGATTTTGAAATGTTGTTTTGGTTGCGTGGAACATTTCATCAATCACTTGAAATGTCACACCTATCAGTGTTTGGTGTATGTGTTTGCTGCTGTCGGTCCCAAGCTACTGCGCTGCAACGCCCAAAAATGTCACCACCAGAATTTGTGTAGCAAATTGATAAAAAATCTTAACTACAGAGTTATGGAATTTGGTGGAAGGATTTTCAGTTGAAAACTAATATAAATTCGCGTGACTTCAATTGACACCGAGAAGCGTAATAAAATATTTAAATTTGTGAAATTAACCAGAAATCTGTAGAATTTCTGATCTGCATTTAAAGATATTTTATTAAAGGTTGAATCATTTCGTTTTACTTTACTTTTCGCTTTGAAAATTGGGAAAATTTGATTTATTCAGACTATTTTTCAATAGTCCGTTTTCATCTAAAGGATCGTGGTAAGTATTAATGAATTACGCTTCATATTTTGCTGTTGCTTTGTATACTAAACATATAAAAATTGATTTTTATTCCTGTTGCAGTATTTTTTTAATAATACTGCATGCATTCACGTGACCATTAGTAAAAGTAATGGTCATGCGCCTACACTTTATGCGCCATACTTCCTTAAAGCATTTCCTGCAAAGGCATAGCATACTTTTAGGCAGCAGCAATTAAGAGACGGGCACTCATCCATTAGGGAAATTCGTAATGCTAAAAATTCGAAATCATTTTTTACATTGGTAATTCCAGAAACATCTTCATTAACAACCCCAATGATTTTTCCTCTGTATTGGGGTAAAATTCCAATATGAAATCGATAATGGTCATCTTCCCTTCTATCTACATATGTATATACGATTACTCCTGTATATGTATGTGCGCTTCATTGTATATAAATATAATAATTTTGTATTAACATGACAATAATTATGCGTTTGCTATTCTTCTTGATTTTCTACATACAATTTTCGGTATGAACAAATAAATTCGTGGCATATCCTTAGGCTTGAATTGCTTTCATGAACATAAGCTACAGTTACACACACAAACACACACACTCACATACACACACACACACATAAACATACACATACACATACACACACATACATAACCTAATTTTTGCACAATTGACATCCTGTCGTCGCACGCCCACTGATAATTCCACCACTTCGACCCGTGGTCAGTCAGTCGTTTTACTTGCTGCTGTTGCGATTTGGATATCGGCGGCATGCATCCTGTGAAACCAGCAAATAAAGAAGAAGAAGAACATGAATTGATTTTGAATTCACATGAATTCTAATAATATTTGGTTATTTTATTTCCTCTTTCACTTTTATACTCTGCCCTAGTCTTCCATTTCTCCGCATACCATTTTTAGCCATGGTTTTATTCATGGTGGTTACTGTTCCACATAATTAATTCTACTGTATGGAGAAAGCATTAAGGAAGACATTTGGAATAGTTGGAAGAAAATGTAAGAATTGTGTGCGATGATCAGGGAAAACAAATCCAAATGAGAGAAAGAAAACATACAACAAAAATCTATAAGAAAAATTGACTTGAATTTAGCCTGGCAGTATTTTTACAAGAAAATTGAATGGAAACATTACATATTTTTATTTCATATTATTTTTCTACAATTCTGATTAATTTATTTTTGAGCTCTCTCCATACAGTATGTAAATGCTTAGATAAATATCTAGTTGTAATATCTATATATGTATGTAAATTGTATCTGTTCGATTGATTAATTATGCTGCTTAGAATTTAAAGTACTTACTTCGTTCAGCTTCTTTGACACAATGTAAATACAGGATGTGAGCAGTCGCGCTCTACCTTATGACTACTGTTATTTCTCTACCATTTGTGGTACATGCATTTTCTATGCTCACTTAATTCTTAACAAATTTGTTAGTGTCGAAATTTTAAAGAAAGTATTTTTAAAATATCCACTCGCGTATAGAATCTTATTCATTGATACATTTTTGTTGACACATTTAAAAATGACTCGCACGCTGGCAAAATCCTGTATCCTTAAAAGTTGCCTGGATGAGTGAAAATTGACACCAACATTTTTCAATTGATTAAAAATAGCTAGCATATGGCAAATGTGTTGAAATATTAGAGATTGAGTGAGATGAAATACTACTGTGGGCAAAAAGTAGTAAGACTTTGTTCATAAATTAAAATTTTTTTATTTATTCTTCCAAATCTATTTCGTCCCCTTCAAAGTAATCCCCCCCGGCCCCAATACACTTGTGCCAACCTTTTTCCCAATTCTCGAAACAGTTGTTAAAGTCAATTTCCGGAATAGCCTTCAATGCGCTTAGCGATTCATGTTTAATGTCTTCAATTGACTCAAAACGGTGTCCACGAAGCGGTTTTTTGAGTTTTTTGAGTTTAGAAAATAGCCAAAAGTCACTCGGTGCTAAGTCAGGCGAATAGGGTGGTAGGGTGGTTACGGAACGATATCAGTCGAATTTTTGGCAAAATGGTCTCGTAAAACCAATGCAGTGATTTTGGAACCAATCGTGCATTCACTCTTCTTAGGCCCAAATGATGTTTTAAAATGGTTTTCACTGATCCTTCCGATATTCCAACGATGCCAGTAAGGTCTCTGACTGTTAATCGACGATTCTCGAGCACCAATTCCTTGATTTTATTGACCAGACGTGTTGATCATCAGTTGATGTTGATGGCCGTCCTGGACGTGGTTCGTTCGTTGGTCAACGCGTTCTCGAACATCTTTGAACAATTTGTACCAATCAAAAACACTTGCTCGCGACATACAATTATCACCGAAGGCCTTTTGCAACATTCTGAACGTTTCGGCACCAGAAATTTCATCCCGCACACAAAATTTAATGGAACTTCTTTGTTGAATAATTTCACTCATTGTGAAAATCGCCGAATGCACTTTTTGTGCAGAAACTTCAGAAAGACAAGCGTATACTAAACACTAATGATTATTTTGATGCGACATTTGGCACAGATGTCACCGACAGTCATACCAACCCTAAAAAAATAATATTTAAATGAATGGGTTTCCGCGCGAAATTTAAATTAAAAAGTCTTACTACTTTTTGCCCACAGTAGTACTCGTATCTTATATTTAATGTGGGTGTAATTAATTTTGATACTATACGGTATCTATGCAATGATGTGGATTGATGTGAAGAAGCCCGAGAACCTAACCTACGAGTGCAGGACAGTTCCTCAAGCACTCAGGCTATGTAGCCCATTGTAGTTATACCTATGCAATAGATAGTTAGTTCATTGATGGCACAAACGTATTTATAGTATTGGATAGCAGCTGAAAGTGTTGGGTAATCGGCAACAGAAGTTTCACAAAAAAAAAAAAAAAAATTTAGGTATTGGAGGAAAAAAAGATATTTCGAAGAAACTTGCAATGTGAATTGGATCTCTTCAATCTAAAAAGTTAGAGCATGATATAAATAGCAAACTAATTTCCGGAATTTGCAATAGTTGAAGTCACTGAACAGCAATATAATGGTAGCCCCTTGTTTCAAGAGGAAAATTGTACTGACAGAAAATATATATCATGATATAAAAAAATATTTCAGTGTGTGCCGTTAAACACTAACGAAGTGAAATATTTTTGAGAGGATTTTTTTTTCTAGATACAAGAGGTTACTGTTATTTTGTGGTTCACTGACCCTACCTATTTTTTTCTAAGAAATATTTCTTAGTTTATTGTTCATTTGTAGCTGGTCTAAGCTTGGTTTCTCCAAAAAAAATTAACATTTTGAAAAATAATTTCAAAAAAAGACCATTAACAATTGTCAACTTTTTGAAATGTTTCTTTTTTTGTTGCAGGTTCACGATTTTTTTCTCACTGAAAATATGAACTTTATTATATTTTCTTCTCTTAAAATAGCACTTTTTGAAGTTTTTAATGAAACCTTTAAGTTCTTATGTACAAACTTAGAAAAGATGCTATCAACTAGAGAAGAGTAGATACTGTATGCAAATCACTACAGATTGGACAAGCCGTAATTTAAAACCGTAACCTAAAGCCAGTAGTGTGTAAGGGGAAAAAGTACAAGAAAATTGCTAAATCTCAGTGAAAAAGTAAAAAACTGAATGAAAAAGTACAAAGTACGAAGTACGAAAAAAAAGAGAAAATGCATGAAATGTAAAGTGGATAAAATACTAAACGCAAATGCGACTGCGACGGCAGGCAACTGCACAGCCACAGAAGAGCAACACACATTTTAATAACTTGTAACAGATCCTTCTACCCCCGCCCCCACCCCCCTCTCTTTCCCGCGCGCCACCGCTCCTCCCAGCTCCACTATTCCGCCACAAAAGTGAAACGACATAATTTTACACGCAAAGTGCTTGTTGAGCTGCCAAGCAAAAAAAAAAAAACAAACGCAGAGACAAGAATAAGGAATATCCGTGAGTATTTTGTTACAATGCGCACACAAATAATAAAGTATGTATAGTGCTCGTGCATATCGCCAGCGATAACGTCAGCGTTAGGAGGAACGCGCACGCGGATTTTCACTAGCGCTCGCTTGTTCGCATTTTAAATGCAATTCGTGTTCGTTTCGCACAGGCAAAAGGCAACAAAATTTAAAGTAGATTAAAAAAGAAAAGCGCAACACATATTCGTAGTACATTTACTGGGTAACTTGCGCGACTCAGCCTTTACATACCTACTTCCTCTCCTTCGCCCAAACGCTGTTTGCGAAAAGCTAAAGATGAAGCTCCTGTAACATAAATCCGTGCACGCTGAACATTCGTGCTAAAATTTATGGCTTACTACACCAGCTCTTTCCCATCACTTCTTATCCTCCTCCATCTCCTCTTCACTGTGTAGGACTTGAGATGAGAAGTGGCATAGCAAAAGCTTTCTTTTCAGTATACCAGTATATTTGGTTGGCGTTTTCAATGCAGTTCGTTTCGGTTTCCTTGCTCGTTCGCCGCCTGCGTCACGAGTATTTATGACCGCGGCATGACCTGCGAATATAAATGTGAATTCTGAATTCTGCCCTCATGAAGAGATAGATGCCACATTGCCAGGCAGAGTGTGAGTATATGACAAGCTGTAAACGTGTGTGGCTTTATTAGTTAAAATTCAACAGATATCCAATTTTGAAAGTATGTACTTATATGTATGAAGGTTTTACTTTTTTTCTAGCATGCGATTTATACGAGCCGAGCACGAGTATCTACATGAACATGCAAATTGGATTTTTGCTAACTCGCCGCAAAACAGAAAATCATTTAATACCACTCAAATATATTAAATTAGAATTTATGTACGAAATATTCAAAGCGATTTTTAATATGCTGATAAAAAAAAAAAGAAAAAAAAAAAAAAGAAAAACTGGTAAAGTGTAAATTTACATTTGACATTTTAGATTAAAAGTTTTTGCTTTGGAAACTTTTCGGTTCTTCGTCGTAAGTTAATCTAGAATTTGCTGATAATGTCTTGTGGAGAGTGAAGAATGTTAAGCAATATTCTAGAAATGATATTAGTTTCAAGATGAGAAACCTTTTAGGATTTTAGGTAGTCATAGGACCTTGGGTTTTAGATTCAGCTTCATTTTTCAAAATATATCTGATCTACCCATATATAGAGATATATTCTTCTATTGAAGAATTTTTCATTTTCAAAAATCAAATTTAAGCTCAAACACAAATTTAAGCTACCATAAACTTTTTATCAGCAGACTTCAATTATAACTTCTGTCACCAAGCAACAGAAAAAGTAGAATTTATTGAATCACTCTAAACCGCATCTAAAATGTTCAATAAGTGTCCAAAAAGGCTGTTCTAATGACATATGCGAACATCAATACATATTCATCCCAAAAATAAAACACACACAAAAAAAACTACAACCGCAAATATTCAAATTCAATACGGCAAACTGTTTCCAACAACGTACATATGGCGTCGTTTCTAGCATGAGACACGCTGTGTGACAGGTCAAAGTGCATTGCTTTCTACTGTTCGCTTTATTGCATAACAATTTGTGGTTTTGTGATAGCAAACAAGTCTAAAATTCAATAAAAAAAATAAACTATAAAACACTAACTGAGTATACAAAAAATGGGGGGAAAAATGTCGGTTTTTATTGACACTTTCACAGTTTAAGATTTAGTTTGTTTTTTTTTTTATAGCATGCAACACAAAATGCTGCCAATTACTATGCAAATTGCCACAGAATACACGAAACAGTTTTAAATTATCACAAAATTAGCTGGTTAAAAGTATTCGAAAAGTATTTTTTAATGAAGGTAAGATATTTGAGTAAGTTTTCGTGTTTCGAGTGTGTTTGTGATGTGACATTTGAAATGTCTGGAACAGCTGCAATGTGTCCAAAAATTCATAAAGGTATTAATTAACTTGTTAATTTTGCATTTGTTGAGGCAAACAGAATTTCGCTGCCTGCGTTTATTGCACATTTTCCGTGAAAAAGGAGAATATAACAAAAATAAAAGCGACGTGTGATGTGATACAGATACAAAAACATTTACATATACATATACACGTATATATTGTATGGCTGTTTTTGTAGTTACAGTAATGGCAACCCTGCACTGCAATCAACTAGCCCAAAAGCTAATTAATAAGCAAGCTCAAATAAATAATTAGCACTAGTTCATTCCTCGATCTCATTTACACGCAACATAGTGAGTTTTTTTCACGCTGATGTCCTACGAAAAGAGTGTGTATCTTTTGAGTCAGATATTCAATTAAATAATAAGTTTCACTAAAGTGTCTAACAAGTTTAAAATTAACTAGTTGAGGACTAATTTTTTTTAGAATCAGTACAACAAAAGTACATTCAAAAATTTAATATTTTTGGAATTTACTATAAATATTAAATGCTTCTATAACTAGTGCATACAGTCGTGTCTGGGTATAGTGAACACCTCGATATAGTAAACATCTAAATTTTTACATGGAGTACTTTAAATAGTGAACAATTGGAAACCTCCAAATAGTGAACAAAATTCAATTCAATGCAACAGAGGCAAATAAAAGCGAAGATGAAAACGATAATGCTCCTTTGTGCTTACTTTACTTTTAATGGCACAACAGCCCATGGAGGGCCTAGGCCGAGCTATTCGTATCCACTCATGTTCTGCGTGTTATATTTGTACATGAATGGAAAGGACCTACAGTTTAATGCTGAATGAACGGCATAGTGAAGTGAAAAGCTTTTCATAGCAATTTTTACTATTGTAGGTTTGCCATTGCTTGCCAAGAGGTGGTGCCGTGTAGAAAAAATATTTTTTCAACTTTCTTTTTTTTTTTTTGATTTTGCCTGTGCCGAGATTCGAACCCCGGATACTCTGAGTAGCAGTCCAATGCACTACCACTACGCCACAGCGACCTTTGTGCTTACTTCGAATAAAAATATTCCAGGAAAAATATAGAGAAATCCATGACATACAGAGTTTACTGCAATTTGTTATAACGGAGGTAAGTTTAGGAAACCTACGCTGAAATCGATATTCAAAAATGGAATGCAAACGAAGACGACCAACCGAGTTATTTTGAGAAAGATGCCGAAAATATTGCAGAATCTGATGACGACAACCAAAGCGAAATACAGATCATAAATCCTGTAAAAGCGCTACTGAAGTTTTTGAAAGTTTTGGCTGGAGCCAAAACTACTGATTATGCTGAACGCAAGAAGCAAAAATCTTTTCGCGAATTCTTTCAATAAGCATACAGTTCTATTTTACTACAAATATATTCTAATACAGTGTTCGACATCACTCAGCTCGCGGAGCGCTCTCTCAATAAAATAAGTAGCCGAGCTTGCACAAGCAACACACGATGGCTGCCGAAATATTCACACGCATGTGGAAATTGAAAACCAAAGAGCGTATCATTCGACATTTGACAGCAAAGTAATTTACTTTACTTTTTAGCTTTTCACTTCGCCGTTCGGATTCGGCATTAAACGGTAGGTCCCTTCCATTCATGTACAAATATAACACGCACAACATGAGTGGATGCGAAAAGCACGGCCTAGTCCCTCCATCGGCTGTTGTGCCATTAAAGGTAAAGTAAAAGACAGCAAAGTGCACTAAGAAAAAATATGGCGACTCACACAACGACAACTGTTTGAATGTGTTATGCCGAACACTGTTCTAATGATCTCTTGCAATTACATACAGAAATGTGTATTTTGAGCAAATAAAATGAGTTTTTGAACAAAAATTTTCCACATTGATATGGTGAACAGCCTGGATACTGTGAACAGTCCTTGCAATAACTAGTTCACTATATCCAGACACGAGAGTAAGTAAAGAAATAGAAAATAATAATTCAAGAAAGTGGCAACTACTCTGCTTCTTTTATCTTTGTCAGAGATCCCTTAGTTATTTAAAAAATCAATATAAGTGAAAAATATTATAAAGTATGTATATGAGAATTACATGACAATATTTACACTGAATAAATAGTATCATTGAAAGAAGCTACAACAAAAAGCCGATGTAAAATCAAATTTTTTGGTGTAGCTAGTTTTTGGCTAAGTAATTTATAAGTACTAGTCAATTTGTGAGACTAACTCATTTTTGCACTGCAGGGATATGATAAATGCACAACGTGCGACATAACGTGAACATGTGTTTTATTTCGTAATTATGTGTGAGGTGAAATGTTTTTGCTTGTTTAGTTGTTGGATTGTCTGATGGATTGCAAAAGTGAAAGAAAATAAATAAATAAGTAGAGTCTTCACTCACAAGTGCTGAGAGTTTATTATTAAATAACATGAGTAGAAAAAGTAAGAAGCTAGATAGTCTTCTATGTATTTTGAAGAAGAAGTCTTTCACTTTTAGACTATGAGAAAAGTTCCAATACAATTTACTTATTTAACTGGCACTAAAACCGATGATCGGTCTTGGCCGCCTTTATAAAGCTTCGCCAGTCGCCTCTGCTATGCGCGCGCTGGCGCCAGTTGATAAGGCCAAGTGCAGTCAGGTTGCCCTGCACCTGGTCTTTCGAACGGAGATTAGGACGTCCCCTTCTGCGTGTTCCTCCACCGTGGTTCGAATAAGACACCCTTCTAGCCGGAGCGCTTTCTTCCATTCGCTCAACATGACCCAGCCAGTGAAGCCGCTGGATTTTTATGCGCTTGACTATGTCATACAGCTCATCGTTCCATCTTATTCGATACACGTCGTCTACGCATACTGGACCGTAGATCTTACGCAGTATCTTCATCTCGAACGCTCCTAACAGCCTCTCATCATTGATGGTCAATGTCCACGTCTCTGCGCCATACAATAGGGCGGGAAGGATGAGGGACTTATAGAGCGTTATTTTCGTCCGTCGAGAGAGGGCTCTGCCCTTATTAACACCTGTTGGCAAGAGTTAAACTCCGCTTGATTTCAAGGCTGACATTATTGTTGGTGTTTATGCTGGATCTGAGATAGACGATCCTTGACGACTTGAAAAGTATAATTGTCAACAGTGACATTTTGTCCAAGACGCCGTGACTCTTTGTTTGTTGACACAAGGTATTTCGTTTTGTCCTCGTTCACCACTAGACCCACTCGACCCACTCGACGAGACTCCCTTTCCAGATTGGAGAATGCTGCACTGACTGCTCGCGCGTTTTTGCCATTGATGTTAATATCATCAGCGTATGCTAGCAGCATGACACTCTTGTAGAAGATAGTGCCAGAGATGTCGATAGTCGCAGCTCGAATTATTTTCTCCAGCATAAGGTTAAAGAAGTCGCACGATAGGGAGTCACCTTGTCTGAAACCCTTTTTGGTATCAAATGGCGCGGAGAGGTCTGTCCCAATTTTCATTGCGCTGGTGGTGTCGGTCAGTATCATTTTGCAAAGACGAATGAGCTTTGCAGGGATACCAAAATCAGACATTGCGGCGTACAAGTGATCCCTAATCGTGCTGTCGAAGGCGGCTTTATAATCGACGAATAGATAATAGGTGTCGATCTGTTTTTCTCGGATCTTTTCCAGGATTTGGCGTAGTGTGAATATCTGGTCGATGGTAGATTCACCAGGCCTGAAGCCACACTGATAAGGTCCAATCAGTTTGTTGACGATGGGCTTCAGTCTTTCGCACAGTACGCTCGATGGAACCTTATATGCAATATTAAGAAGGCTTATCCCACGGTAGTTGGCGCAGATCGTGGAATCATCTTTCTTGTGGATTGCGCAGAGTACGCTGAGGTTCCAATCACTTGGCATGCTTCATCCGACCATACTATATTCTGCATAGAAGTTCATGCATGCGTTTTTTGAGCTATTCGCCTCCAGTCTTAAACAACTCAGTAGGCAGGCCATCTGCACCTGCAGCCTTATTGTTTTTCAGCCGAGCGATGGCTGTTACGACCTCCTCATAACGGTACTAATATTACGAATTATTTTGGATGCCTTAGACACTTTTGATCATATTTTCCCACAAATAGTAGGAGGCATTTCAAAATATTTTCCTTAAAGAGAATTTCTTCAATGAAGCCACGATGAATTTAGACCATTAATCAATGTTGCCCTAGGGTTCTTCTACCTTTGCTGTTATTCATCATTCATACTCTTAAGCTTGTGTTATAGGAAGGACGAAATATCAACTGAAGCGCTCAGATCTGTTGGATAGTTTTGGTTAAGCTTTTTGCTTACTCGCTTACAAATATACAGCATGTTGGTTTTAAAAAGGCGGGAAGGAAAAGCTATGACTTCGTTTTACCTTAGCTTTATTGATCTGTTATTCGTTTTCTCCAACAACTTGTAGTTGTTGATTGATACTGCGTTCTCAAAATACCTTAATAAATCATATTTTCTTAATGTGATTGCAGTTCTTGAATATCAATCACAAATTATGATGTCAGCCGTTTTTTATGAAATCATCAACTGATTATTAATTTATTAAAGTGTGTTTTGTTAAGTCATGATGAGAATGCATGCCTTATGACTTCAAAATGATTACTGCTTGAAGTCACTTAAAAACCGTTGACCGATTCCATTATCCAATTTTTTGTGGTGCACAGTGTAAGTAATTTGTGATTGTAGTTCTTGAATAAGTATCAGACTCCAAAATACAAAATGAAGTCAGCAAGTAGTCTTTTACGAAGTCACCGACTGATTATTCATTTATTGCAGTCGCTTTTGGAGTCAGGTGAATCAAATCTTTTCTTGAAGTCATGATGGGAATGCAAGACTTTATGACTCCAAAATCATTAATGCTGTGAAGCTATTTGAAATAAATTGGGTCTGGAAGCCATTTGAAATCGCTTGAAACACTTCGTCGAATGAGAATTGAAGGGTTCTATGTTGGGTCTTAATAATTTCCACTTCAATTGAGTAAAAATGACGTCAAGTGTCTCCAAGTCACTCTAAGTGAGACTTCAAATTGCTGCAAATTCCAATTGATTACAATTGACTTCAAGTGAGTCCAAGTGTATATAAGTGGCCTCCTCAAATAACTTCAATGAAATCGTGATTTTTAATTCAACGTGATTTAAAACAAAAAATATAAAATTTTCCTGATTCCTAATAAAATTTTATTAAATTAACAATTAACAAACTCTGAAAAAATCATGCTTATTTTTGGAGTTAAGTTTTTGCAGGGCATAAATATGGGCTTAGACCTTCCAATTTACAGTTCAATACTGAGCAAAAAGAGACTCTTGTTTTAAATAAATTGCCAGTCTTTAGGATCGATTTGAAATTGCCTCCATGGATTCCTGTCGTTTTAAAATAAGTACTACCGTCAAAATGATTAAACCTAACCTTAACATACAGTTTGCGAAGAAAACGAAAAGCTGGAGAAGTAAAATGAAACATTCTTTCACAAATCAAGAGGGTACGATATGGTAAACATTTAACAACATCACCCTGTTGTAATGAATATTGAGCAAGTAAAAGTTGCACCTGTCTTAATTATGCATGCAAATACGAAAATGAAAATCTAGGAAAATAACCACAAAATTGTTGAACATTTTAAAAACATGCCTCAGAAATCATAACAAAGTATGCAAACGTACGTGCTTCGAGTGAGCAGCAGCAGCTCATTGCGCCAATATCATCAGAGGCATAGCATTCATCTATGTATCTCCATCATCATGATCATCATTACTAGCAACAACAATAAAAAGTAATAAGTAATAATAAAAATATCTGTACCGTGCACTATCAGCACTAGCACCAACAACAACGCCACTGCCAGCCACACCACCTTCTGCGTCCATACGCGTGGTTCCGATCTCAAAAACCGACACGTTTAAATCCTTTTGATCATTATTATTTTTTACTCTGTGTTGTTGTTTTGTGTTTCATGCGCGCACTTGCAAACAACAAACGCTTGCAGTCGCAGTATGTGCATGCCCGTGTGTGTGTGTGTGTGTGTAGACACCTATTTTTGGACTCCCCCCAGATAGCTAAATCGAAAAAACAACAAGACGAACACAAAATATCTCAAAACTGCAACAGGAGATCATAAACAATTTGAAAAACTGATCGAACGTGTGTGTAAACAAACGACGACGAACGGACGGACGGACGGACGGACAGGCCGACGGATGTTATGACTTATCAAAATTATTACTATGCCCTATGCTCATAGCACATACATATTTACATAGTTTCCAAACACACGCCAATTGCTTGGACTTTGGGTGTTTTCTTAGATTTAGCCCCGTGTGGTTGGCGGGCAGGCAGCAAGCAAAGCGAGCTGGGCTGATCGCATTGCTGCAGTGTGATCAGCCAGCAACTGTTGCATGCCTATTTTGCTACCTGGTAATTACATATGTATTTATATGCATTTTTAGTTTACAATTTTGCTTCTTGCTCTTGGTTTTAACTTTTACTTGGTGTAAATTTAATTTTTGTGCGTGCTTCTTTTGCTTTGGTTTAAGTCTGGCAATTAAAATTTACGCTGCTCTTGTCAGCAAAATGTTTTAGTATTTACATATGCGTTTTTTTTTCTGTTGATGATAAATTCGTTTACGTTGTCATTTAACAAATTGAAGATATTTGTCAACATATTAGGATTAAGAATGCATAATAATAAAATTACAGGTCGTTTGTCTTACGAGTGGGCGTTTGTCTTACGAGTGGCCCTACAGAGTGGGCCAGAAATACTGACGAATCAGTATAGGAGAGAATATTTTCTCTCTAAGTTTCAGACTGGACATGACTCTTTACTTGACTTCGGGGTAGTAGAAAATTAACGGGCATTGGTGAAGTGAACATCAATTAAAGATTTGGCTAAATCTATTGTCTCAGGACTTGAAAACCATAAATCGGAGATGGTACAGCCAGACTTACGGTACTTGTGGTTCGGCAAGAAAACCTAAAACTGACTAGATGTTTCTGAGCTAACTGAAGTTTTACGAGGTACTCACTGGATGGTGCTTATGTGGCAAAAAACCGTACTTAAATACCCCACAATACTGCTTATGGCAGCTTCAAGACCCTAGCTGAGTTACATTAAGTGGATACATTTAGGTCGACGATGGCACTTTATAGTACTACATGCCTTACTTTCTAGAGTCTTTATTACTCAAACTCACACGCACAAGGCTACCGAGGTTCCAGGAGTCTCAGATTCGGTTCCCAACGAGGACTTTGCTATGTTTTAAATAAGTCATCTCATTTAACCGATTCCAAATGGGACATGTCATTTAGAAAGTATTGACCTAGGCACATAGCCAAGGATAGGCAGGAACAGAGTTAGTGCGATAATGATACCATCTCCTCCTCCTTCTATCCTGATTCTGATGGCGCAACCCTTCTAGTGACATGTGTGTTCCAACGAAGCAGTGGCCAGACATTACTCTCATCACTGAACGCTGTTGCTTTCTATGTAGGAATATTAGCTTTTCAGAGCGTTGGGAGTCTTTAATGTTGGTATGTGAATATTGAATAACTTAAAAAAGAAATGATTCCAAATATATGAGGTATTTTTATTTAATTTGGTCCTTCATTTGGACTGGTTTTTGAATACAACATCAATCAAGTGGCCGTAGTTATTGACAAAAGCAAAACGTGTAATTTTTGCTGCGTTTTCCATCACTTTTTCAAGCTCTCGGGAGGTATAGCGATGATTTCGGTACGAATGTTTGCCTTGAGGCTTTGCTAGTGTAACCTCGAAAAAAAAAGTGCGGAGGGGTCAAATCTGGAGATCTGAGTGGCCTGTCAATGTCGCCATTTCGTGAAGGGAATTTTCGTTGCAGAGACATTGCATTGTTTGATTTGCAGTGTGGCATGGCGCACATATTTATGGGCAGACATAATGAGCCAACATCTACCGATATCGATACCCATCGACTGTTTCGCCTTCTCTGAAGATAAACGGCCCAATGATGGTTTTGGCGCAAACGCCGGTCCAAGCAGTCACTTTTTGGTCATGCAATGGTGTTGATTCTCCGTTCTCCAACTGCGGCCATTTAGTTTGTTAACGTTGACAGAGAGTGTGAAATCGGCCTAGTCGGTCATCAGAATGCCCATCCAAAAATTAGGCCATTCGAACGACTGTTTGGATGTATTCGAAGCGACGTGGATGGTCTGTCGGCAATATTTTTTGAGTCAATTGCACTTTATACAGAAACAAATGCAAAACATCCTTCTAAATGCAAGGTGGTTCCACTGACGCCAAAATGCTGAGAACGGTGACGATACGACACATGTGTGTTCTCGGCAACACTATCACCGCTTCAACCAGTTCATTGGATTGTTGCGGGCGTTGATGAACGGCTTGCCGACGATCTACCACTGTCCCGTTCGCAACAAAATTCGACACCAAACGACGAATAGTCTTGTCAGACGGTGCTTGTTGACCATGATATTTTCAACGATATGCATGTTGAGTTAGCACAACTGAACGACTATTTTCAATGTACAGAGTCACTATATCGGCGCGTTGTTTCGGTGCGAAGCGATTCACGGTTAAAATTGTACTGAATTGACGTTTCAAAAACATATTTACTCAATCAGTTAATAAATGTAAAATTATTCAATGTTTACATATCGACATAAGAGATGCCGCACCCTGTATATTGTCATAGCGATATTTTTATGCTCAAGACTACATGATCTGCATAAGCACCTCTCGAGACCTGCAGTGAGATCGTTTACTTATAGGTTCCGTAATATAGTATTCCGCATAGTTGGTAGTAAGCTGGTCTGCAACGCAGAGTGTCCGGGGTTCATATCTCTGCACAGGCAACATCAAAAAGTAGAGAAAACAATTTGTCTACATAGTACCACCCCTTGGCTGGCACTGGCAAAACTACAAGAGAAAAAATTGTCTATGAAAAGCTTTACACTTCGCCGTTCGGATTCGGCATACAACTGTAGGTCCCTTCCATTCATGAACAAATATAACAAGCACTACATTAGTGGATGGAGAAAGCTCGGCCTAGGCCCTCTATGGGATGTTGTGCGTTTAAAAGAAAAGAAAAGAAAAGAAAGGAAAGAAAAGAAAAGAAAAGAAAGGAAAGGAAAGGAAAGGAAAGGAAAGGAAAGGAAAGGAAAGGAAAGGAAAATAAAGGAAAGTAAAGTAAAGTAAAGGAAAGGAAAGGAAAGGAAAGGAAAGGAAAGGAAAGGAAAGGAAAGGAAAGGAAAGGAAAGGAAAGGAAAGGAAAGGAAAGGAAAGGAAAGGAAAGGAAAGGAAAGGAAAGGAAAGAAATGAAATGAAATGAAATGAAATGAAATGAAATGAAATGAAATGAAATGAAATGAAATGAAATGAAATGAAATGAAATGAAAAGAAAAGAAAAGAAAAGAAAAGGAAAGGAAAGGAAAGGATGGGAAAGGAAAGGAAAGAAAAGGAAAGGAAAGGAAAGGAAAGGAAAGGAAAGGAAAGGAAAGGAAAGGAAAGGAAAGGAAAGGAAAGGAAAGGAAAGAAATGAAATGAAATGAAATGAAATGAAATGAAATGAAATGAAATGAAATGAAATGAAATGAAAAGAAAAGAAAAGAAAAGAAAAGAAAAGAAAAGAAAATAAAAGAAAATAAGTACCCGTCCCTGATAAATGTAGAATAGGAAATGGAATAAGAAAAAATATGAAATGGCAAAGAAAAAAGAAACCTTTATTAAGATGAAAAAAAAAAATTAAAACCCTTCTTCCTAAAGTTTTACAATTGATAAGGAGTTTCTGCATTTTTTCGCTGCAAAAAGACGATAACGACACACGGCCAGACACATACACACACCCATTCACACACATACCAACTCACTGCTAATGCCCTGCATCCGATAGATATTTGAAAAATGTCAATTTTAAACCAAACTTCCGTTTCCTAACAATCCACATTCTGCATGCACATAAAGCAGCAACTATTTAAACATGCTACATTTCTCCTTCAAACTAATAATAAATAAAAAGAAAAACCAACAACAACAACAATAGAACAGCGATAGGAGGAAATTTGAAAAGTCATAAATTTTAACCGAAATAAAATTAATTCAACTTGTGTGCCTTCGATACTTTCACTCCCCGCTCTCCCCTTATACGCACACAGGCCATCGATGCGTTCACTCTCGTATTTGTTGTAAGTATGAATGTATGTTTGTTCATATGTATGTGTATAAAATGCACTCGGATGTGCGGACCATGCGTGTCCAATTATTGAAATACGATTTTAATTGAATTTCGATATATAAAATTTGTGCAATTTCAATTCAATTCCGCTGTTGACAAAAATTGTGCGTTTTCAATGTATTAGTGTGGATGTGTTTGTGTGTGTGTGTGTGAATGTAACTACAAAAGGACATGTCTATATTTATGTTGCTACAATACTAATACAATTTTTACCCTCTGGCAACACCGTCGTCGTTGTCATCAAGGATCATCGTCATCATCAGCATCAATAAAGTAGAACTAAAAGCGGCAAACAAAACGATTTTTAGTTTTTTTCTCTTTGGCATAAATTTTCAATAAATTTATTTATATTTTTGTGCGTGAGTTTATGTTTCCAATTTGTTACAAATACTTGTACATGTTCTTATTATTTCTATTATGTAGTATTATTATTATTATTACTATTATTATTGTCATTTGTATTGTTGCTCTCTTGTACTTGTTGTAAAATGTTGCCGTTGCTGTTGCTGTTGTCGTTGCTGTTGCTGTTGTCGTTGCTGTTGCTGTTGCTATTTGCCATTTGAATGTCGCTCTCAATTGATTTATTAGCAACACCAGCAACATAAATATCAATACATATTTATACAGAATTATATAAATATTTTGTTATTGGCTTTTGTTGTTTTCAAATTTCAATTGTTTAAATGCGAGTAATGATTTTCCATAATTTTATAGTAGATTGATTCTTTTCTCTTGCACAACAAAAAATAATTTGATTGGAAATGGAATTTAATATTTGGGGTGCCATATAAAATCTGTAATGAAATATTTTAGCAAAAGATCACATTTGCCGCATGAGTAACTGAGATAATCTTTATAAGGTTTAGCAAATCAATTTTGTTATTTTCAATCTACAAAATTTTAATTAACACTCAGGCAAAGCTGTCACACACACCTGCGACTGACTCTAACACTATTCTTTGCTTTTATGTAAGCATTACGATTAAGAATTTTTGTTAAGAGTTATCTGCTTTCCAATTATGATATTTTACACATTTTCGCCTTCATACTTTTGCTTCAATTCATTTGGAGTTAAATACAAAAAACTCATTTGAAGGGCATAAATGTTGTTGTCTTATGAAAAGTTGCAACATAATTTACTTTCGAATAGATCAAAGTGTTCAATTGCGGTTGATCTTCAACATATATCAAGCTGTCAATTTATTTCTGCGCGTTTTATGAAATTTATGAAGAAAATCTCAATACTTCGTTAGCATAAAAGGCAACGAGTGATCGAATGATGACTGTGTGTGTGTGTGTGTGTGTGTATTAACCTTAGCAGGCATACTTCTGGTCGCTGTGGCGTAGTGGTAGTGCGTTGGACTGCTGCGCAGAGTGTCCGGGGTTCGAATCTCGGCACAGGCAAAATCAAAAAGTAGAAAAAATAATTTTTCTACACGGCATCCGGCACCACCTTTGGCGTATACTTTGCTTTTCAAATAACCCCACAGAACGAAGTCTGGAGGGATGAAATCTGGAGATCTGGGTGGTTAGTCAATGTCGCTAATTTTTGACACCACACGTCCTGGAAATTTTCGTTGCATAAACTGCATTGTTTGAATTGCAGTGTGGCTCACCGTCTTGTTAAAACCAGACCTCTTTCACACATTTTGTGGGCAAACATCATGAGCCAACACCGATATCAATTCCCATCGATTGTTTCGCCTTCTCTGAAGAAAAACGGCCAATGACGGGTTTTGGCGCAAACTTTTTGGTCATGCAATGGTGTTTCATGGATCTCGTGTAATTCTCCGTTTCCCAAATACCGCAATTTTGCTTGTTAACGGCGGCAGAGAGTGAGAAATTGGCCTCGTCGGTCATAAGAATTTCATATCAAAAATCAGGTTCAGTGTCAACCATTCGAACGACTGTTTGGCTGTATTCGAAGCAACGTGGACGGTCTGTCGACAATATTCTTTGAATAAATTGCACTTTATACGGAAACCAATGCAAATCATCCTTCAAAATGCGCTCCAAGGTGGTTCCACTGACGCCAAAATGCTGAGAGCGGTGACGCAACGACACATGTGGATTCTCGGAAACACTCTCTCTTACCGCTTTAACCAGTTCATTGAAACGTCTTGGGCTTTGATGAACGGCTTGTCGACAATCTCCCACTGTCCCGTGATTCGACACCAAACGACGACGAATAGCATTGTCAGACGTTTTTTTGGCCACGATATTGTCGACGATATGCACGTTGAGTTAATACAACCGAACGACTATTTTCAATTTGTAGCGTCACTTTTTTCTTTGTGAAGCGATTCACGGTTAAAATTGTAGTGAATTGACGTTTCAGAAACATATTTACTCAAGTCAATCGGTTGATAAATGGTAAAATTATTCAATGTTTACATATCGACATTAAAGATTATAGTGATGTTGCATGGTTTGAGTATGAATATTTTAATGGAAACGATGATTTTCCAGAGGGCATTGCAAGCATTGGAAATGCAGTTAAACCAGATTTAGCACACCTGGGATCAGAGAATCGTGAAACTGAACTAAACAAAGTGTGCATAAATCAGCACATAAACAATTTAAAATCATGTTCGATAATAATTCCTTCGGCCACGCCTGTAATGTCTGCGATGGACTCTGGTTTTTATAAGATTACTAAACCTAACCTGAAAACCCAAAACCAAACTTTCTGAAGAAGTAAACTTCTGTAGGGCGTCCCACTTACGCACACAAATTTGACCATTACAAACTCAAAATTCCAGCTTTTAAAATATCATCCAGAAGTTTTGGAAAAATTAGAAAAAAATTGATTTTTTATAAAAGTGCGGTATGTTATTTGCGCTTATGTTCTCCAGTTTATCTGAAAGATTTTTTTTGTTAAATAAATTTTTTTTAAGTACTGAGATTTTTTAACGAAAACTGGTAAATGTTACCTTTACCTTTGATTACCTAAAGTTTTCATCTCTTTCATTTGGACCGCAAAAAGATGATGTGGCCTCTGTCATAAGTTTAGCGCGACTTTCCACGTCTTGCATGGACACGAAAAAATTCTCAAAACCCTTAAAAATTACCTCTAGATGATTTCTCTTAACTCATTGTTACTGAATTTCAACATTTTTCAAACAGTCTAATTAACAGGAATGAAATAATGTCGAAATTATCGACCAAAACCGAAATTTAGATTAAATGTGCTAAATGTGCCAGATGCCTGCGATTTTTGACATGCACTCTAGGGTTAATGAAAAACAAACTACAAATTGTTTATTAATTTTGAAATCTTACGAATTGACAGTTGGATTAAACACTTGAAATTGATATTTTTCTCAGAAAATTAAAGCAATTCAAAGAAAATTTTATTTTGAGAATTGCATATAAAAGCGTATACCTTACGGGTGGCTGAGTAAATACGTAGGGTCTTAAGACCTTTGCTCTGTGTATATGTTGATAGTAGGCAGGGAAATAGCAGCTATAAGAAATTAATTGAAGAATTCTTTTAATTATTTTAGTAGGCAATATCAAGTCAATATCAACAAAATTCATTTTACGTTACTCCAATACGAGCTTGAACTTATTTATATTTATTACAAAACCCTTTCATTTATGTATTTTCCATGAAAAGCAATAAATCAAATGAAATTATTGCCAAAAACAACAACAACAACAACAGCAACGTGAAAAAGTCAATCCTTTGTGTGTTTTGCATTTGTATGGATGCAAAATCAAAAATCACCTTTACAAGAACAACTATTTATGTACGCACCATATACCACCTAGTCATAGTCAAAATGTCAGTGTGTAGCACCCGCTGTGCGAACAATGACGCACAAATCAACGAATTATTACAATAGGCCAAACAAAAATGAAAGGTGGCTGGCACGCACACATGTAAATCTTTGCAGAGGGTGGAATTGCCAGAGTGAAAAAGTCAGGCGGCAATTGTTTGTGAAACAGGCAGGACACAACAACAATAACAATACCTATAATAACGCGTGTGTGTCCAATACATTTGGCAACGCAAATCACGCAAAATCCGAAAAAGTTAAAGGGGTTTTTCGGGGCCTGAAATCATGGTACAAAGACATGCTGCGAAATTTATGCTGCATCAATGCAGATAAGCTACGAAAAGTATGAAAAACGAACAAAATATTATTGCTTAAAATTCCAACCCCAGTTTCTATAGATGCGCTGACGTCATTTTTCGAGAAGCGAGCCAGGGGCGGAATGAAATTTTTGTTATATTGTTATAAAATCATGCGGATTAGTAACACCTTTTGAACACGCCATTCAATGAGAATGTCACACATGTATCTTTGTGTGTGAGTGTGTGTGTGTGTGTGTGTGTGTGCCGGTCTCGCTCAAATTGAAAAGCTAGTTACCTTTTTCATGAATACACTTAGGAAAACTTCGGGGTTAATAACGATTACTATAATGATTTTGATTTAAGGGGTGGGGTATCCTTTTTCATAAGTCCTTTTCCGATTTGAAACTGTAGAAAAATAGTTATCATATTTATTAAGTTTTCAATAAAAAAATATAGGGAAAATTGTCAAAATTGTGGACTTTCAATATGAGACTTTCTGACTTTAAATCAAGCTTCTCCAAGCACTGTTCTTTTTTTTCACTTCTAATCAAACAATTCAGTTTTATTTTGAGTGTAGTTCTGTAAAAGGTTTCTTTATTTATCAGCGGAAGCCAACAGAAACAGCTGAATGCACTTTCAAATGAAAAATTATTGACGCAAGTTTCCGTTTCGACCTGCGGTTGTCGAAAATTGTGATTAAAATTTTATTACTTATATAGTATGTAATTGTTCCACTTGAATGAATTTGTGGGAATGCATTTAATGATTATCGTTGTGTTGCTTAGAATGAGAGAGAGAGAGCAAGAGTTTTTATCTAGTGAGCCTTACTAAGGTGACTTAATGCTCAAACTTTCTTACACCGAAATTATACAAGATATATCAGAAAGATCGCTAAATTGTTTACATTTTATTCTGCTAGTTTTTCCTTCCAGAACATCTATCAGAAGAATCAATTCTAACTCTTCATCATCATGAGAACTTCTGCATTTCGTAGACGAAATGCCAAGTTGTTCCTTAGCTATTCTTTTCACACATTTCAAACACTGCCTTGGGGTTTTTATTGTATGAAAGATGCCATAGTTCTTTATCGTCAACCTAAGTCAGGGGCAAATCTAGCTTTTTTTTAACATTACTTTTAAAAAATAACAAAAAATTGTGAAATTAAATTATGTTGTATTTAAAATGAAAAATTCATCTACTTAGATAATAAAACTAGATATGTAAATATTTATATTACAGTTCCCCTGATATTTTTCAGAGACCATCAGAGATTGATCAAATATAAAGAGACATTTTTTGATATTTAGTTTTTGACGTTTATATTTCTGACAGTTCACGCGTGATTCTTGACATGTGTCAAAGTAAAAAGTGCTCAGTTTGGTTTACCATTTCATCATGAATAGACTTACGCCTGAACAACGTTTGCAAATTATTGAAATTTATTATCAAAATTCGTGCTCTGTGAAAAATGTGTTTCGCAAGCTTCGTCCATTTCTCATTTTTGGCTCAATAGATACGTGAATAAGCAGAATTGACGTATTTGGAGTGAAGACCAGCCAAAGGCAATTCAGCAGCGATCAATGCATCCCGAAAAATGCACTGTTTGGTGCTGTTTATGGGTAGGCGGCATCATTGGGCCGTACTTTTACAAAGAAGATGAAGCCCGGAATGTTGCGGTCAATGCGGTCAAAAGATACTGTTCGATGATAACAGGCTTTTTTTCCGAAACTGCAAGAATTGGACTCAGAACTTTACGGTCAATGGAGAAAGATACCGTTCGGTGATAACAGGCATTTTTTTTGCCGAAACTGCAAGAATTGGACTTGGAACGTTACGGTCAATGGAGATACCGTTCGATGATAACAGGCTTTTTTGCCGAAACTGCAAGAATTGGACTCGGCCGAGGTCGTTGTATAGCGTAGCGGTAGTGTGTTGGACTGTTGCGCAGAGTATCAGGGGTTTGATACTTGGCACAGGCAAAATAAAAAAAAAAAGATAAAAACAAAACAAAACATAAAAGTAACAACAACAAAATTTATACACGGCACCACCTCTTGGCAGGCAATAGCAAGTGTAAAAATTGCCCATGAAAAGATTTTCACTTCGCCGTTCGGATTCGGCATAAAACTGTAGGTCCCTTCCATTCATGTACAAATATAACACACAGAACATGATTGGATGAGAAAAGCTTGGCCTTTGGCGCTACATGCGGTCATATTCGACACTGATAAAATGAAGTTCATTGTGGTAAAGGCATAACACTTGCCACAGTGGCTATCTATCTCTTTATTGGTGTCCTGTGTGATTGCATTCCCTCTCTCATTCTCCCACCTTCTTCCTCACACCAATCAATCTTCCTTCCATTCAACATAATGTTCTGCATTCATAGGGGTACACCCTACACGTGTGTTGAATGTATCAATAAAACAAATAAGTGTCTCTGTAAGTCTCTTTTCTAAAGGGACAAGCTAAACACGATTGCTGCTTTGGAAGCTAACATTCGTCATTGCGTCATTGGTGAAATTCCGGCCGAAATGTGCGAAAAAGTATGCCAAAATTGGACCTTCAGAATGGACCACTTGAAGCGTAGCCACGGGCAACATTTAAGTGAAATTATCTTTAAAAAGTAAATGGCAGGAATTGATTTTTCAATCCAAATTAAAATCTCATTTACTTTTGTAAAATTTCAGTTTGTCTTAATTTTTAAATACCAAGGAAATTTTCTAGATTTTGCTTCCTTTAACTTACATATGTATAATTGTAAAATAATATATTTTATGGTCGCCGTGTTGCAGTTCGTAGTGTCCCGGTCTGCTATGCTCGGATTTAAATCTCGGCACAGACAAAATTCCATTAAATTTTTAATAATTTTTTAGCAATGTCTTGCTAGGCAATGTTAAACCTACAAAATCAAAAATTTTGTACAAAGGCTCAGATCTGCCATAAAATTCTGGGTCCCCGACATTCGTGTAAAACTGAAACGCGAACAACATGAATGGGTGCGAAAAGCTCAATCTAAGTTAAAAGCTTTAACACTTATTCTTTAAAATTCGTAAAAAAAAATAAATTATTTGCAAAATGTATTTCCATTCTAAAATATCATATTGAAACCGTATGCAAACAGTACTTTAAAAATTTTCAGAATTGGACAACGGCTTCTGGTAGCGGATTTAAATGAGTGAACTGTAATTTCAAACTACAAGTCTTCATTCCCAACGATTTTCAGATTTGGCATGTTGAATCGTCGAATAAGCCATTGCGCTGCAAATATCCTCATTCTTGCCTCTTGTTTTTACAGCATTTAAGATTCAACATAACCCAGTTAAGCCGTAATTATTCAGACTGGTTATTTCAATATTACATACAAAAGAACAGCCACAAGAAAGTAAAAAACCAGATGAGAAAGTTCCATTTTCGTAATTGAGTTTTTCAATTTTGCAGATTGTTTTCGTGCGATTGTTCACCTACTTAAGCCTAAAAAATACTTGGCAATTTTTCTATAACATCCACGCACACACCAACACACACTCTCAAGGCTTTAGTGTGGCAAATGTTTTTATAGCAATAAGCCCCGAAGATACCCTGTCCCCATAAAACTCGCTCCGAAAGACAAATTGTCATGTGTGTCAACAGTTCATCGAGGCGTCAATTATTTTGCATAAATCGCCTGTTCTGGGATTTGGGACAGTTGATCACATGCCCACACAAACACACACACACACACATACACTTTCGCTCGCTAACATAAATAACGCTACTAATACAACTAATGAATTTTAACTATTTCCTATGTGAGGCTAAACGTGCCTGCTGCCTCCTCTGACAACACAAATGCGATTGGGGGTCGAAGAGAAACGTGTACATATGACTTAATCTCCTGTTTCGATACTTAAGCGTTAAAATGTCCTTTGAAAAAGTACTAAACAAGATATGCAGAAAGAAAGAAAAATAACCAAAGCAAACGAAGATATCAAATTTGTTTTTTTTTTTTTCTTGAGAGTCCTTTTGTACTTTCCTTACATCCTTCACAGATTATTATCCGTTTATTTATTGCAGTCGTTAAGATATTTTCGGTTAAGTTTCTTTAGTTTATCTTAGCGGAGAAGTGAAACAAAAGGAACTCGGCGGTATGGGGCGCAATATGCACATGTGAAGAAACTGTTAAACAATGCGTAACTGCCATATGTAGGGGTACTCGTATAAGTACACATACTAGTACATAAATATGAATAAATATACATATGTATGTGCGTTCGTTGAGTTACAGCAGGCAATTTTCATAACGCGAATTTTGTAGTTTTTGCACGCTTACTAATTTAATGAAATTCTATGACTTTATGCAGAGATTTCTTTGGATTCTTATTGTGTTCTTTTATTTTTGAGATTAGTCCGTGACAATTTAGAAACTTTTAATAAAATTAAAATTATATAAGTGTACACTTGTTTTCATTCCTTTGAGTGATAACAATTGTATGTAAAAGTATTAATGTTTCATGGCGGTCAGTCAGTCTATGGGTGTGAGAAACTAGAAATTGTAGGGTACATGCCTACAACATTTATCTCTTTCGAGAGTATTTCGAGTATATTCTTAGGCCATAAAATTATAGTTTCGCGTGCAGTGTGGCATGTGGCACCGTCCTGTTGGAACCATATGTCGGCCATGTCCAATTCTTGCATTTTCGGCACAAAAAAAAGTCTGTTATCATCGAACGGTACCGGTACCTTTCTCCATTGACCATAACGTTGCGGCCTTCATCGCTTTTGAAGAAGTACGGTCCAATGACGCCACCTGGCCATACCATGCCGCCGCACTAAACAGTGCATTTTTCGGTATGCCTTGGTAGCTGCTGAATTGCTTCTGGATGGTCTTCACCCCAAATACGGCAATTCTGCTTATTCACGTATCCATTGAGCCGAAAATGAGCCTCGTCGCTGAAGTAAATTTTGCTATAAAAAAAACGAATCCTTATCCAGCTTTTCTAAGGCCCATTCACCGAGAATTCGACATTGTGGTAAGGGGACCTTCTTGCACCATCCGTATTTTGTATGGCATTAATCCGAGATCTTTGCGTAAAATCTTCCAGGTGGTCGAATTACACAAACCCAATTGTTGCGATCGGCGCCGGATGGACATATCGCGATGTTCTTCAACACTGGAGGATACAGCAGCAATATTCTCTTCGGTACGCACTCTATGGACACGATTTGGTGGACTGATGTCCAATACTGATGCGAAATTTGGTCACAATGAGCTGAATAGACTGCTCTGTGGATCAATTATGACGACCATAAAACGGGCGTAGCTTGCGAAACACATTTCTCACAGAGCACGAATTTTGATAATAAATTTCAATAATTTGCAAACTTTTTTCAGGCGTTAGTTTCTGTTTATGATGAAATGACAAACCAAACTGAGCATTTTTTACTTTGACACATGTCGAGAATCACTCGTGAACTGTGAGAAATATAAACTTCAAAAACCAAGTAGCAAAAATATCATCCTTTACAATGACGGATTTGAAATGGAAGAGAGTACTGGATCTGGGATCATTTTCGATTCACTTGAAATCATGGAGTCCTACAAACTCTCTGTTTACTTACTTACTTAGCTGGCACTACAACATATGACCGGTCTTGGCCGCCTCTATAAAGTTTCGCCAGTCGCCTCCTTTGATAAGGCGAAGTGCAGTCAGGTCCCGCTGTACCTCGTCTTTTTAACGAAGATTAGGACGTCCCCTTCTGCGTGCTCCTCCATCGTGGCTCGAATAAAACAGCCTTCCAGTTGGAGCACTTTCTTCCGAACTCACTGTTTACTGAAGTGTTTTTCAGGCAGATATCTTTTCTGTTGGAAGGAATTAACGCAAGAAACCTTATTACTTCAAGAATCACGGCCTCTGTAGGCAGCCAAGCGGCAATGAAAGCACTGGAAGAACGACCATGAGATCTAAAACAGTATTAAGCTGTTTATGTAAATGCACTTATGAAAATAAACAGTATTCATTAGTAAAACTCTCTGCTGGGTTAGCGAACACACCGATATTAAAGGACACGACAAAACAGGTTAAGCAAGAATGCGAGCAGCTTTAAGTCCAAAAATTATCTTGGCGTTACTAAACACACCCTTAAAAATGGTAAAATTATGTTTAGACCAGAAAGCAAGGGACACAATCAATAGATCCTGGAAAAACAAAGAACGACTGTACGATGAAGTTTATGGTATTTTCTTGATATGCAATAAACCCAGAGCTTCTTTTGCCTGGAGAATATGTTGTTGTTGTTTTTTGGTGGCCATCCAGGGATAAACTTATGGAAGAATTTTTAGAGGTGCCATTGGACGCAAAATTTGGAAATTTAGAAAAATAACTCCTAAAGAAATTTGCCTATTTTTCCATATTCTTGTTAAAAGTTTGGCAAGCTGTAGTCTGAGTAAAATATATTACGTACTTACTTAGCTGGCATTACAACCGATGATCGGTCTTGGCCGCTTCTATGAAGCTTCGCCAGTCGCCTCTGCTGTAGGTATGCTGGCGTCAGTTGATAAGGCCAAGTGCAGTCCGGTCGCAATGTATCTGATCTTTCCAACGGAGATTAGGACGTCCTCTTCCACCGTGGTTCGAAAAATATATGTAAAATATATGGGCAAATGTAAAGTTATGATATCTGCAAAATATTTTTTATTCTATATACAATTTTTTTTTTATTTCAAATGAAAAATAAATAAATTTACGAATTGTTTTTGATTTTGAAAATAACCTTCGAAGCAAGCATGTTTGTTGCCTTGGCCTTCAAGCAAGATGTGATCTAATAATTTAAAATTATATAAATGTTATTTGAAAGCCAGAACATGTGAAAATATTAAACAGTGTTTATTTTAATTGTCCGAAATGAAATGTGCAGAATGGTTAAAAAGTATAACGTCTGAAGACTAAGCTCTATGTGCATATTTTACAAAACAAGTGCATAACAATCGCATCTGGTTTTGCGTATGATAGCTTTTGTGAATCAAGTCCCTACAAATGAAAATATTCTTTCTCTGAAGAACTATTATTCATGCGCTCTTTCTGCAGCCTCAAAAGCATAATTACGTCAGCATCCTTTATACTTTCAATTAATGAATAATGGACTGAATCTACCAACTTTTATTTGTAAGCATATTACAAATAAAAGTTGGTGGTGCGACCATGCATATTTTTGCTCCAAACATTTTTAGCAATCTTATATTTGATCTTGCAACTCTACTGTGCAGAATATCTCCACATATCACAACTTTGAGGTCCTTTATTTGCTTTTTATGATTACAAGATAATCTGCAAGAGCTTGAGTTGGGTGTTCACTGCTTCCACTTCACTGCGTGCGTTGATTAGCGAGCAGCTAACATTCTTAACCAGCATATTAACAGTACCGCTATTGTTTTGCCTGATTATATAGCCCGTAAGTGGCCATATATTTTTTTCCACCCGGGCCCATATATTCTCTCCACGGTCTCTCCGATTCAGAACGGCGTGGTAGCACTGACAATTGATGGTTTTGCCATTGCCTACCAAGAAGTCTCCATTTCTTGTCGGAAGAAATATAAGAAGTTTGTGAAAGTTAAACATCAGACCAAGAGGAGAATCAAACCCCGAACATCCCGGTATAAAGTCTAGACCTCTACCCACTAGAATATCGAGATCGTCCTCTCTAGAAGAAAGATTCTCGAATTTTGACTGGAGTGCTCATAGACTTTTGTTGTTCAAACATAATGAAGTTGCAGCAACTAATTACTTACGAGTATACTATTAGAAGCAGCGAAATTCAAGAAGAAATTGAAAAAATTCGACCATACATATTCTCTGCGAATGTTTCAATCTTCAGATCCGTCGACTACGATTCTTGGGAGAGAGACTATTTGTAGAAGTTAAGGACCTGACAGAGTTTCTGCAAAAAAAAAACCATTCAAGTTTATCAAGATGGCCTAAGGTGGAAACAGAGTGATTATTTAAAGGCACTACATAGGGACATTACAATGGACAAATTTTTACTCCGTAGACGCTTATACCTTTCTAAGCACTTCTCATTAACCTAACCTAATTGCATATCACTGGAATATCAGCTGTTTTTTTTAGTAACACTAGAATATTAGGAATACACTAGATTTTATCACTGCTTTATTGAAAAATGCCTGCGCAGAAATAGTTCAAAATATGTTGAAGATCCTTCAATGTATTTTTATATGGGATGAGGCTAGGAGCTGGGAAAAAGAAATAACTCAATGTTTTTTCTTTTATTTTACAAATTTCTTTATGTTCTTAAATTATTTTTGTGGTGATTCTTTATAGACTATGAGTTTCCATATATTGAAAAAAGTTTGCTTAATTCAAACTAGAATAAAGGAGTTCCATATTATGTACTTAAGTACTATCTCATTGATTTTGCTGTTTTTGTGAATGCGTTTCTCCTCTTGAGAATCGAACCACTGGCTGGCAACAGGAGAACATCGGTTAACCACTAATTCATCAAGTCACTAAAGTGTCAGACTCGTTTAGAACGAAAAAACGATTATCTACTTTGGCAATTTTTCACTATATGGGAATCGATTCTGAGGCTACTGGAATTCCATTTTAGCACCCATTCACTGGAACACCAAGGTGATGGAAAACATAAAGCAGTGTCATATAACGAGTACTTTCTATAATTCGAATTTTTATCCCTTTTCTTTGAATATCTCAACTTCAATAGAGTAGCACCGCATCCACAATTTCTTTCTCACAAACCAAATTGCCTACTTCCGGTGCAGCAGACTAAATCCATTACGAAACTCTTAGAAAGTCAATTTGCTGTGCAGTAGCATCATAAAAATCAATTTCAAACCGACATTTCAATTAAGTAGCCGCACTCCATGTACCAACAGCGCAAAAACTACGAGAAGGAGGAAGCTACCTAAGCTCAAGGTATGACAAATTCTTGTTTAGAGAATAATTGTTGTGTGAAATGTTCATTTCCGGTTTAGAAGCGAGTATGGGATATAGTTACACATACATATGTACATACTCGTATACATATAAACACACATATGCGAACTTACTATATGCTTTTACTATTACTAGTCGTATGTCATCATGACGACTTCTTGACGAATCCCAGGCAGGCATGCAGACAGGCATGCAGGCAGGCATGTAGGCAGGCAAAAGTAAGAAAAATTACCTAATGTCTACAACATTTTGATAAATGATGCTAACCAAGATTACATAAGTTGGTAATTTTCTAGTACATTTATTTTAGCCCAAGCCAAATCGAAGAAGAAGCCCATGTGAAGGCATCTCATGTAAACGCTACCTACGCACACACATTAGTTACGTGCAGTGGGACAGATAGCTAGAAGAATGTATAGATTGCATAAGCAGATGGACTAGACAAGCAGAAAAGTATCCATTTTTGTTGTTGTTTAGTTTGATGGACATGCGATGTTGATAAGGATATGTGAACATTTCATCAAAAGTGGCGGCCGTTGAAGGTTAACCCTCAGGAGGTTGACGTATAATACATACATTGAGGGCTCTCTATATTATAAGTAGGGAATAAAAAAAAGGTAAAATTTTTATACGTTGACATTTTTGCTTCCATTTGCCTGTGGAATGTGGGTGTGAGAGTGTTAGTTGGAGTGAGTGAGTGCCCCTTTGCTAAAATTAGCAATTAATCATTATCTTTCAAAATTTACTTGGATATTAGCTTTGAAGTTGAAGGTAATTTAAATGTAGTAGATGATGCCACATTGATGAGGTTGTGGCTATTAGTATTGAAATGATTTCGTAAATACTTCAGTCCAATATACAATAGCTAAGGCAGTATACCTATAATGTTAGGCAATTATTTAGAGAGCAAGAGAAAAGGGATCATATTTTTTGTGGTTTGGAAAAATAAAGAAAACTTAAAGCATTCAATTTGCTTTTAGATTAATACATTGAGATTTTGAGGAGTGGTCTTTAGCATGTTAAATTTTGAGTGAAGAACTCTGATAATGGGAGGGATTTGAATCGGGGTTAACGGGTATAATGTCACGTCTAGAACAAACCTCTTATATGAAATTGCCTGTCTAGAGTTCGTTCTGCGTCAGAGTTCTTTAAGTTCAAATTGCTATTTTAAGTAGTAAATTAAAGTGCATAAATGTGATTTTGAAAATAAGTGCATAAATGTGATTTTGATGTTACCAACGAGGAAAAGCTTTACCAAAAGTAAAGGCTACTTATAATCTGATGTTTACACTGACGCAAGCATGAAAGACTGTCTGTAAGAGACAGATAGAGAAGTAAGGTAGTAAGAAAGAGATAGAAGTTTTGCAGATAGAGAAGTAAGGTAGTAAGAAAGAGATATAAGTTTTGCGTCTTACTCCTTATTTTGCAGTTCTGCCTGTTTCTCTCGTACAATTTTTCACGCTTGCGCCAGGGTAAATATTCAGATTATAAGTAAAGGTAACTTCTTTTCGCTGGTGAAATCAGAAAGGTTTTTTTTTGTACAAAGTTGAAAGTGTCATGAACGTGAACATAATCGTGTAGTTAGAGCACACTTTTCATGTGTATATGTAAAATTATATGTGTGGCCAATAAAAAATTGAGGGAAATTGTCATTACAATTTCAACGGGATTGGAAAATAAAAACGCCAAAACTTATTTAATACATACAGGGTGTTTTTTTTTAGAAGTGTGGTTTTCAAGAAGAAATAAAACCCATACAATTTAATGTTATGGCCAAGAATTTAGCTTTATTATAAAGATAAGGATTTGCCATTATGTTTTAAAAACGATTTCGGGCAAGTGGACGCCCTGTGGATTATGATCACTCCAAATGCGACAATTTTGCTTGTTAACGTACCCATTCAACCAAAAGTGAGCTTCATTTAAAATTTATTATTTTGGTAATAAATTTGCACGATTTGAAAATGTTGTTCAGGAGTAAGCCTATTCATTATGAAATGGCAAACCCAACTGAGCATAAATCAAGTGACAGCTGTCAAAAAGATCAACTCCGAATAAAGTATTGCCAGATTGAAAACCACACTTTTAAAAATAAACACCCTGTGTAATTTAATTAACTAAATTATATTCCGACCTTTATTCTTTTACATCCAGCACAGTCAAAACCTAAAACGGAAAGGAAAGATTTACAAAAAAAAGTGACTAAGTTGGGCTTGATAGCAAAAGAAGAAATGGCGATGTGTTTAGCGGAGCGTGTGTTCAAGAAACTACATTTAGAGTATAGAAAGAGCAGGGTTGCATGTACTCTGTGACTATATTCATACTTTTCACTATTCCTGGCTGGGGTTTCACCTTTGAACGCTCATAAGCTTTTTCCCTCACATAGTTGTTCAAGAGTATCAGGATTCATATAATGGCATTCCACGGTCAGTGTCAGACACAATGTGGTTTCCTATTGTATAAAATTCTGATCACTATATCTTTATTAAGAAATAAGAAATTGGTTGTAAAGGCCCTTACATTCAATTTCTGTTCGTGATCAGCGTGAAAAAATTAGTCCAAATTATTTAATAGGTTCCTATAGTGTTGCACAGCTTGTCCTCGTATGGTAATAATTTTATTTAATTATTTACCATACTTAGTCCCAACTCAGATCTTTCAAAATTTGTTTAGTAGTCGGAATGAGCTGTCTACATACTATTTTTTCTCTTTGACAATTTTCACTTCATAAATGTCATTACAATTTCAACGGGATTGGCATCGGGATTTTTTGATGTTTAGTTTAAGATTTCTATCCCATTTTACTCTTTCCAACTCATGCAAAAATAACTTCAATGTTTCATATCATTACCTTTTGGCATGATTCATTAGTGACTTTTGGTACCATATAAAGAATCTACGTGGTCTCTAGACCACGTACTTGTATAGCTTAACTTTATATGGAGGATCTATGGAACGCTGTGGCGTAGTGGTAGTGTGTTGGACTATTACGCAGAGTGTTCGGGATTCAAATCTATGCACAGGCACAATCAAAAAAGAAGAAGAAGAAGCTTCCATGTTTCGGGTAAAGGTGATCAATTGCCAAATCCAAATAAAAGAACCTGTGCATATATCATTTCTATATCAAGTTTGAAATTTTACTTATGCAGATGTATTTTTAATTACAAGTGCAAAAGAATTAAATTTACTAAGTTTTGTTTCCTCTATTTTTCCGGAACCGTATTTTCTCTCCACGGTCCTGTTCAGCGCCGAATGTGATGCTACTCCAATCACAGTCTTGCCTTGTCGAAGTTACAAGTCTTACTTTACTTACTTACTTCACTTTTAATGGCACAACAGCCCATGGAGGGCCTAGGCCGAGCTTTTCTCATCCACTCATGTTGAGCGTGTTATATTTGTACATGAATGGAAGTCAGTAGTTTAGCAACATGTTTTTCAGTGAGTAATGGTTTCAAGGTCACGCTCCTCTTTTAAGTTATGTAAGTGCTTCTTATGGTGCTAGATGCAAAATTTTCATGCAATTCTTAAAAAATTGGGAAACAATTCACGAAAAAGCAAACTTTTAGGGTAGAAGGAGTGTGGTCGCCGTGGCGTAGTTGGCAGTGCCTTGGATGCTACGCAGAGTATCCAGGTTCATGTTCAGATCTTGGCACAGGCAAAATAAAAAGAATTTATTCACGGCACCACCTCATGGCAGGCAATGGCAAACCTACATAAGAGTAACAAAAGTGCCTAACAAAAGCTCTTTCACTTTACCATTCGGATTCTGCATAAAATTGTCCCTTTCATTCATGTACAAAATGTAAATATAACATCACAACATGAGTGGATGCAAAAAGCATCCAAAAAAAGCATGGGCTGTTGTGCCACTAAAAGAAAGAAGAAGAAAAGGTAGAAGGAGTAACATTCGCCCCCTTTTTTGTTATACTGTTGTTTAAACTAAACTTTTAACTTTCATTTTTAGGTAGCCCAAAGTAGTCCAAAATCGTGAAATTGCCCCACCCATTAGGTACATTCGCCAAAGTAGTGGGGCATAATCGCCAAAAAAAAGGTATTCTTACTTTTAAATATTTTTCAGTAACTCAAAAAAAGATAAACACAATAATTCGACTGAACGCAATAATTTGTACAGTAAAATTTTCAAAGTTGGAGAGATAAATGATGATCGCTAGAAGCACAAATTACCGATTGATTGACTTCCAAAGCTTTCTTAAATTTGAAGATTAGTGAGGGTGTCGTAAGAGTCTCAGTGGCGAATTATCTCCCTACATGATTGATCGAGTGTCCTGGAGTTCTTTTAGAAACGCAACTAGATCACCTTAACTCTTTGCTTTTGCGTCACCATCATTTCCGGCAAGCTTCTACTACCTCAAGTCCATCCCTGCACTAAATTTTAATTTACTGTCTACATATAAAAATATTTTCGCTACTAGTCCAACACAAATAACATAATTGTGTAACAAAAAAAGGGAAGATGTCTGGAGAAAGAAGAGAAGTATAATGAAAATCTGCATACATTTCGTTTTGACCAAATTGTATTTTACTACCAATTTGACAGTCGAATTTTTATTGCAACTACTGGTATGCACTTACTGCATACAAATACAACATTTGTGGAGAATTTTGGAAGAATGACCTTCTGTCATAAGCTCTGCATATGACAGCTGAAATTTTCATTAGCCAAAATTGTGAAAATTTGTGGCCAATTTCAAAATGCTTCATGCTAAAAGTTATAAAAGTTTTTATTAACGAAAAAATGTTTGATTTGCAACATTGTATCTATTGGTAGAGCGAGCATGACCAAGTGCCTTAAACGTTAATCGCTTGTAAAAATTTACAACGAAATGAGTGCAAACTGATTTACGCAGTTTTTCCTAAGCGCTTTTTTTGCATTTCATAAAACTTACATAATTTTTGTAAAGTGTTTTTCATCGTCATTTTTTTTTATCCTGCAGTGTCAAAATGATATTCCAGGTTTACATTATTTATCATAGTTTGGAAATTATTAAAAATTACTAAGTACCGAAATTCTGAGGCGGTGGTCGCAAGTTTAAGTTTGAAGAGAATCATGAATTTTATTGAAAAATCACTGTCAGCGATGAAGCTCATTTCGGGTTCAATGGATTTGTCAATAAGAAAAATATGTGTTATTGGACAGCAACAAACCCACATGAGCTTGGGTTTGGACAGTCATGTTGTGGTCCATAGAATTCGCTATCGTGCCATGTTGGAACTATACTTTTGGCCAGAATTGGATTTACTTGACATCATATGTGGTTCTAATAATATAGTCAAACTATTGATCTATTGAAGGGGCAGTTCGGTAAAAGTGTAAGCTCAAGAAATGGTCCGGTCGAATGGCCACCTCGCTCAAGCGGGATTATGTTAAGTCGTTAGTTTATGCCAAGAAGCCAACAACATTAGAGGAGCTCAGGAACAATAACGAACGAGAGTGTTGGAAAATTGGCTCCAATGAATTGCAGTGGTAATATGACCGATATCGAATTCCATACCTAAATTTAACATGTGTACTATATATGGAATACAGCCCGATATCTCAAATATTCGGTGTTTTATTTAAATACAAAATTGTTTTGTTCCTATTGGAAGACCCTTTATGAAAATATGTATGTATGCTACGAATACCATTGAGGTTTATGGAGGTCAAATAATAAGAACAGTGAAATTTATGTAGAGAATTGCTTTTGGACAAAACGTTCTTGCAACGAGGGACTGCCACGCGATCTGAATGTTATATCGTTTCCGACTGACTCGGAAAAGAAGCTTCTGTATGCTTACAACAATTCAATTATAATACGGAATAACCCCACTTCATGGCCCTGATACATTTCTCCAAAGACATACTCGTATTTTTTTCT
This sequence comes from Palloptera scutellata, assembly GCA_958295655.1. NCBI lineage: Eukaryota > Metazoa > Arthropoda > Insecta > Diptera > Pallopteridae > Palloptera > Palloptera scutellata. The sequence goes on along the minus strand of OY282450.1, from coordinate 42,411,063 downwards.
CTTCATGGTAACACTCGATCTCTGGGTTAAATGTTAAAAAGTGTCTAAAGTTTTCTTAGCTATTACGATAAGGGTGTAATTTTGAGGTTCGTTCGCTATATTAGTACGGCATTATTCTAAACCATTCCTACCCTCTATCAATATCTTTTGAAAAATGTTCACCAAATTGAAAGGGTTGGTGGAAAAGAGCACAGTAGGACTATCATTAGGTTCAAGATATTTCGCATGCGTACACGAAATATGTACTAGTTTTGCCCATAAAGATCGTGCATGAAAGTTTCATAGAATTGTCGCAAGTTTCATCGACGAGCAAAAGATAGAAACGTACCAGAAACATTGTTGAGGCCACTGTAACTCCAGTCCACTTTTAAATGTCCGCAAAACAAATCGCAGCGGATAAAAAATTTAATTTGTATTTCTGTGTAATACAAATTCTTATTTATATACGTGCATATAAATATTTATTTGTATTTACATACATTTTTTTGAGTATTATTTGACAATTGGCTTTCGAAAATTGCTCAAAATAAGTCAATAATTATAGTTAAAAAAAATTAACTAACTAAAAGTTTTGTTTCACATTGCACTTCTGTTCCTTAAAGTTCCTGTAGTATTTATACAGCCAGTGGGTATAAAAGCTGGAAAGGCATGGGTAAAGAGAGAGCTAAAGACGATAAAGACGAACAGCAGGATCTGAACATTTGAATACAAAACATATGATTCTTTATATTCACATTCAATTTTGTTTTTCACAGCCATCGATGTTGGTGGCGGAAAAGCATTTAACCCGAAAGTTGATTATGAAATCATTTTGGGCATGCTTAGAAAGGAGTTCACAAAGATGTGGGCAGATACGGCTCCATCACCGGATACTGGCCTTGATGGTTTTGACGAATTAGCAATTCTGGGTGCCGGTTCATTTGGCAAAGTTGTATGTATCATGTTGTATAGACTTTTTCAATTGATTACTCTTGAAAATTTTTTGGTTGATGTGCCCAAAAAGAAACTGGTCAAAGAAAAGAGCACTGGCCATTATTATGCCGTCAAGATATTAATAAAAGATCAAATTGTGAAAATGAAACAAGTTGGCCATGTCTTCAATGAGAAACGTGTACTGAAAAGTATTAAATTTCCATTCACAATAAATCTGGAATTCTCAAGTAAAGATAATGATTATCTGTATCTGGGATTGCCGTTTATTAATGGTGGGGAACTCTTTACATACCATCGAAAGTAAGTGAAGGCACAAATGAAATAATCGTAATAACTCGTAAACTTTGATTTGTGAATTGAAATGGGAAGAGTGGAATGATCCCCGAACTTTGAAGGAGCTTCATTGAGGTTTCACTTATACTCGTACATGAAGTGAATATTTCTTTTTAATCTTATTATACTAAAATAATGCATGAAAGTTTTGCCTTCAAATGAGTTACGTGGGGCTCATACTGAAAATAAAAGAGCTTCATAATACGTTGATCTTGCCGTCGTTTGTTTGATTTTCGGTAACGACTGATTGTTCGTTAACAAAACAAGAACGGAGAAGTGCTTATCGTTTACTCTTTATGCGAATTGTGGATAATCGGGCCCGCTGCCATAGTTCATCATGTTATGGAAGGCGTGGCATGGCGTAGACTCAGTCTGTTTCTAGCTTAAAGTTGGCGTATGTTCCAGTTGGACGAGGAGGGAAGATCTATAAAGTATTTTGCATTTCAATCCCGGTTTACTAAAATACAACATTTCAAAACATTATTTTACTAAATTTTTTGCAAGTTTCTTTAGCTCAGAAATTTACGGAATTTATATACGATACTTACTTACTTACTTACTTAGCTGGCGCTACAACCGATGATCGGTCTTGGCCGCCTCCACAAAGCTTCGCCAGTCACTTCTGCTATGCGCGCGCTGGCGCCAGTTGATAAGGCCAAGTGCAGTCAGGTTGCCCTGCACCTGGTCTTTCCAACGGAGATTAGGACGTCCCCTTCTGCGTGATCCTCCACCGTGGTTCGAATAAAACACCTTTCTAGCCGGAGCGCTTTCTTCCATTCGCTCAACATGACCCAGCCAGCGAAGCCGCTGGAGTTTTATACGCTTGACTATGTCAGTGTCGGCGTACAGCTCATACAGCTCATTGTTCCATCTTATTCGAAACACGTCATCCACGCATACTGGACCGTAGATCTTACGGAGTATCTTCCTCTCGAACGCTCCTAACAGTCTCTCATCATTGATGGTCAATGTCCACGTCTCTGCGCCATACATTAGGACGGGAAGGATGAGGGACTTATAGAGCGTTATTTTCGTCGGTCGAGAGAGGGCTCTACTTCTCAATTGCCTACTGAGCCCGTAGTAACACCTGTTGGCAAGAGTTAGTCTCCGCTTGATCTCAAGGCTGACATTATTGTTGGTGTTTATGCTGGATCCTAAATAAACGAAATCCTTGACGACTTCAAAAGTGTAGTTGTCAACAGTGACATTTTGTCCAAGACGCCGTGACTCTTTGTTTGTTGACACAAGGTATTTCGTTTTGTCCTCGTTCACCACTAGACCCACACGACGAGACTCCCTTTCCAGGTTGGAGAATGCTGCACTGACTGCTCGAGCGTTTTTGCCAATGATGTCAATATCATCAGCGTATGCTAGCAGCATGACACTCTTGTAGAAGATAGTGCCAGAGATGTCGATGTTCGCAGCTCGAATTATTTTCTCCAGCATTAGGTTAAAGAAGTCGCACGATAGGGAGTCACCTTGTCTGAAACCTCTTTTGGTATCAAATGGTGCGGAGAGGTCTGTCCCAATTTTCACTGCGCTGGTGGTGTTGGTCAGTGTCATTTTGCAAAGACGAATGAGCTTTGCAGGGATACCAAAATCAGACATTGCGGCGTACAAGTGATCCCTAATCGTGCTGTCGAAGGCGGCTTTATAATCGACAAATAGGTGATGGGTGTCGATCTGTTTTTCTCGGGTCTTTTCCAGGATTTGGCGTAGTGTGAATATCTGGTCGATGGTGGATTTACCAGGCCTGAAGCCACACTGATAAGGTCCAATCAGTTTGTTGACGATGGGCTTCAGTCTTTCGCACAGTACGCTCGATAGAACCTTATATGCAATATTAAGAAGGCTGATCCCACGGTAGTTGGCGCAGATCGTGGAATCACCCTTCTTATGGATTGGGCAGAGTACGCTGAGATTCCAATCACTTGGCATGCTTTCATCTGACCATATTCTGCATAGAAGCTCATGCATGCGTTTTTTGAGCTCTTCGCCTCCGGTCTTAAACAACTCAGCAGGCAGGCCATCTGCACCTGCAGCCTTATTGTTTTTCAGCCGAGCAATGGCTGTTAAGACCTCCTCATAGTCAGGCGGCGGTACTTCAACGCCGTCAGTGATTGGGGTTTCCGGAGTGGGTTCCGCAGTGGCGGGATTATTGCCGTCTTCGCCATTAAGCAGCTGCGAAAAGTGCTCCCTCCATAATCTCATTATGCCCTGGATATCTGTCACCAGATTTCCATCTTCATCCTTGCAGGAAGAGGCCCCGGTCTTCAAACCAAGAGTCAGGCGTCTTATTCTTTCAAAGAATTTTCGGACCTCGTTCCTGTCCCGCAACATTTCGATATCATTGAACTCGCGTCTTTCTTCATCTCTTTTCTTGCGCCTGAAAAGACGTTTCTCCTCCCTCCTCAACTTTCTGTATCGCTCCTTAGCAGCTCGCGTTGCAACTGACTGCAGGGTGGCTCTGTATACTGCGTTTTTTGCTTCAGTAGCATCGCGACACTCTTGGTCGTACCACATATTTCTCCGTCGACGGTGGTAGCCTAGCACCTCTTCGGCAGCCGTACGCATAGAGCGGGAAATGTGCGTCCACTGTGCGCATATATCATCAAGTTGAGGGGTGTTTTGCGAAAGGAGAAGTGCAAGTTGGTTGGCAAAGACTTTGGCTGTCTGTTGTGATTGCAGCTTTTCGACATCCAGCTTTCTCTTTGTACCTATCCGTACGCGATTTGCTACACATATACGTGTGCAGACCTTGGCTGCAACCAAGTAGTGGTCTGAGTCGATGTTTGCACCACGTATTGTGCGTACGTCTAGTACATTGGAAGCGTGCCTTCCGTCGATCACAACGTGATCAATTTGGTTTCGTGTGTTTTGATCAGGGGACAGCCAAGTGGCCTTATGGATATCCTTATGTTGGAATCTGGTGCTACTAACTGTCATGTTTCGTGCCGCGGCGAAGTCGATCAGTCTCATACCGTTATCGGTGGCTTCGTCGTGGAGACTGAATTTTCCGATCGTCGGACCAAAGAGACTCTCCTTGCCCACCTTGGCATTAAAGTCGCCTAACACGATTTTAACATCGTGGCGGGGGCAATGCTCATAAGCTTTGTCGAGGAGCTCGTAGAAGTCATCTTTGGTCGTTTCATCCTTCTCATCCGTCGGGGCATGGACACAAATTAGGCTGATGTTGAAGAATTTTGCCTTGATGCGGATAGTGGCTAGGCGCTCGTTCACCGCTGTGAACCTCGAGACTAGATGACGCAGTCTCTTCCCAACCACAAATCCAACACCAAATTCGTGTCTCGACGCATGACAGCTGTAGTAGATATCACAGGATGCTCTTTTGGAGCAACCCTGTCCCGTCCATCGCATTTCCTGTACAGCGGTGATGTCAGCTCTATATTTTTGGAGGACATCCACCAGCTGGATAGAGGCACCTTCCCTGTAGAGGGTTCGGACATTCCAGGTGCATATCCGTAAATCGTTGTCCTTTGGGCGTTTGCGGGAGTCGTCAATATTAGAGGGGTTCATCATCCGAGGCTTGTTTGGAGGTTTCATTGGAGGGTATTTTAACGTGGTGGGTTCCAAGCCCGACGCACAACCATTCATTCAAGGCCATGGAGAAGCCCGCCGCACACATTAGTTAACTCACTGACGGTTGTCAGATCGCTATCCAGGGGACGCCACGAGGAGGCTGTGTGTCGACTTGAAACGTAGAAGCGCAAGGATCGACCATGGACGCACCTGCGACTGTCACGAACTTTACCTTGTGTCCTACGCCCCAGGCCCCCCATTTATATACGATAAAAGCAGAAATTTGGCAATGCAGAATTTGTTTGGTAAAGACTTTTTTTGTGATTTTCAGAATATTATGACTCAGAATTTTGGAATACAGAATTTCGACCTGATCCCTTTTCTCATTGCTGCTCTTATACAAATATAAAATATACTACATTATTATTATTATTCTGAAATCACACACAGATGCCGCAAATTCACTGAGAAACAAGCACGTTTCTATTCAGCGCAAGTATTTTTGGCTCTCGAATATTTACACAGCATGCATTTGCTGTACCGTGACTTGAAGCCGGAAAATATTCTCATCGATATTCGTGGATATATCAAGATCACCGATTTCGGATTTGCTAAGGTTAGTTATGTTATGAGAGTTACTTGTATAAAGTCGAAATAATTGTAATGTCGGCAAATGTAAGAGCATTAATTGTGGACGCTTTTACTCTGTAGAGCAGAAGGAGTTCCTACCATGTAAATATCGTAAATACCGTAAATACTTGATTCGATTGTTTCTTTACACCAAGCAAGCTTTCTGACATGATATTTTGTTTATTTTCCGAATTTGTTCAACATTACAAACATTTCAATTCGAGAATTCCATGTTATTTATACATACAGAAATGGCTAAACATATTTAGATATGTGAGACGCGAGCGCTGACACTATGTGGCACCCCTGAATATTTGGCGCCCGAAATCATACATGCAAAACCCTACGGCACAAGTGTGGACTGGTGGTCATTTGGTGTGCTGATGTACGAGCTAGTGGCGGGCCGTTCACCATTTGCAACGCACAATCGTGACGTCATGGTGATGTATGCGAAAATCTGCGAAGGCTCTTATAAAATACCATTATACTTTTCATCAGCACTACGCGACTTGTGTGAGCACCTACTGCAAGTTGATTTGTCGAGAAGGTAACATAAGCAACATCAACTTTTTCTCTCTACTAAGTACTTATAGTTATTGCCAACAATTTCCACTTTACAATTACAAATCTCTGTAGATATGGAAATTTAAGTAATGGCGTTTTGGATATAAAGAACCATGATTGGTTCAGTAGCATCGATTGGTATGGACTGCTCAATCAGGAGATAAGTGCGCCATATGTGCCCAAGATCACTCATATGGAAGATTTATCGTGTTTCGATAAAATATCTGAAGTGAAAGCTGCCAAATCAAAATTATGTCGACATTGTGAATCATTTATTGACTTCTAAACTAACTAACTAACTAATTAGTTATATATGCATATACGTATGTATATGTACTAGTATATATGTATATGTATGTATGTATGTATGTATGTCGATATAAATATATATTATGTATATTGGTGTAACAAATTATGTTGTATATCACGCAGTGTGTTAGTGTGTGTGGGAGTTTTGTCGTAGCTGCAATCTTCCAGCAACACAGTTTTTGGGGTTCACTTGGGAGCCCCTTATTGCATATATTAACTGACGAGAATCCTAACTAGGACCTTCGCTTTAGTCCACAACATTTAGTGTACAAGATTCTGATGCAAAACTTCGGAAAAAGTTTGTTGCTCCAAATCATCAATATGATGTGACACATTGTCCTTGGCATTCAAGGAACCGCGGGTGTGCCCGGGCAAATCAACGCGCTAAGGTCAGTTATTAACCACATCAATTCGGAGCAGTTGACACAGATACGTGAATTTTAGTACACGAGATTATTTAAAATACTAATAGAGGAAATAAAAAGAGAGGGCCGGTTAGGAGTTTGGAGGGATGTTGCCATACAAAGTATGTAGTAAAAGTCTGTAAATTAAAATAATCGTTAAATATTTCAATTCAAGTTTTAGAAGAATACTTTGTTCAGAGAGTTATAATGGAATTTTATGGAGAATATTTCGTTAGAATACATTAACCCTCTATATTCCTTATTAAAGGGCTTTTTGTGTCTCATGCTAACAAAATGACACATAATTTAGGTAGATAGAGGGTTAATATGCAATAATAAAATTTGTTAGTTTAATTGGCCAAAATTGTATAAAAATATTAATATTAATAATAATAATAATTTTTAGGTTAAAACAAAAATAAATGCTTTATTGTAAATTGAACTTATAATACAGTATTTTCATCACCAGTAGCAGCCAATTAATTTTTAAGAATGTTTATGAAAGTTTCAGCTATTATCTAATAATAGCTACTCTGCCAAAGTGGCTGAATTAGCTCTTCAAAAAGTCTATTTTTCAATTATTAATATAAACACGAAATTTCTTAATTTATTAATAACTAAAATTTCATCTAAGCTGAAAAAATTTATTTATAATTGCATCGGTTTTAATTGCATAATTAATTAATAAAATTCTATTCTTAAATACCTCCCAATCAAGGCTGAGGCCCACGCCATCAGGGTCTGAGAATTTATCATTATTTCATATACATTTTAAAATTAAAATTTATTGCAGTTACATCACCTGGTAACCAATTTCATAAAAATGGATATAAAGAGAAGAAAAATAACTGACGTAACCCAAAAAATCTGCATACCGAATATAGCGTGTTCAGCGACCCAAAACACAAACATTTTCTACCTATTATCATATCTGATGGGGTTTGTTGTACAGTGTAAATTTTTCCCGAAATCTTGCATTGATCTCTAGAGACTAATTTACTCACGACAGCGAGAATACATTTGAGGTTGAGTATTTGCGACTTTGTTGTCACCACCTCGACAATGACCGAACAACATCGAATTAATTAATTATTTCGACTTTTCAATTACCATTCATTATTATCAAATAACAATAACAATTAATAATTTAGAATGTTGATACACTTATGCTGTAATTATGCGCACTCCCGAATACTTGACATCCGAGATTCTATAATCGCAAACCCTACGGTACAAGTGCGGTTTGGTGGTCACCACAATCGTGGTGTAATTGTAATGTATGCAATAATTTGCGATGGCGATTATAACATACCACAACCGTTTTCACCACCGCTAAAGCATTTACATATGCGAGAAAACTTAATCGAAATCGATGTAACGAAAAGGTAACGTTCTTTTTCTAACTTTAAATATTATAATAAATATCATATTTCAATTTGCAATTTGTATCTAGGCTTGGAAATTTGAACAATGGCAGAAGTGATGTGAAGTGATGTTAAAAACAACGAATGGTTCAGTCCTGCCGAATGGTTTTCGGTACTCAATCAGGCGATCAATTCGTCAGATTTATCGAATTTGGAAAACAAAAGAAGTCAGCTCTCGAAAACTGTATATATATATATATATATAAAAAAGCTCGGCCTCGACCCTCAACGGTCTGTTGTGCCATTAAAAGAAAAGAAAAAATGAATATACAATTTTATTGAATAATTGAGTGTTGAGCTTAGAAGATAAAATGATCAGAATAATTTCTATGTATTCATTGCAGTAGTTCGTTCAATCGTGCTCGTTCTACAGTCACGATCACGATCGATTCGTTAGCACCAAATTAATTTCGCAATTATTTCGACTTTTTAAACCATTCATTATTACCGAATAATAGTGAAAACTTTAATTTACTTTAACAATTAATAATATATAGAAAGTTGAATCGCGTACGATGTCATTATGTGGCACACCCGAATATTTGGCGCCCGAGGTCATACAAGCGAAACCCTACGGCACTAGTGCCGATTGGTGGTCATTTGGTGTGATGTTGTACGAATTTGTTGCGGGCTATTCACCGTTTTCAGAATTTCATAATGATGTAATGGCAATGTATGGGAAAATCTGCGAAGGCACCTATAAAATACCATATTTTTTCGCTCCAGATCTAAAACATTTACTTGAGAATTTATTACAAATTGATTTATCGAAACGGTAACAAAGTTTTAAGCATATATTTTTACAATATTATTCTATTTGTCGTTACGTTATCTTTACAATGAATTAGACTTGGAAGCACAAGTAATGGCAATAAGGACATTAAGAATCATCATTGGTATGCTGAAGTCGATTGGAATGCTCTGCTCAATAAAGAAACTGAACCAGAATTTGTGCCTGAAATAACCGATATGGAGGATTTATCATACTTTGATAAAATCAAAGACAAATCACACTCGAAAGGTAGAACTTGTCGGCATTGTGAGATGTTTGAAAATTTTTAAGCTAACGATACTAAATTGTACAAAAATACTTGAGAACAATCCTATCCATGTACTTATATTAGTATGTATACCATGCATTACGTATGAAATAAGTGAGTGTGCCTAAAGCACTGATAAAAATTATAAATTAAAAATGATTAACGTTAATTAACCGAACGTATTGTCTTTTGTAATTTATTTTTCGAAATTTGAGAAACACAGATTAACACAAAATATATTAAGTATTTTTGGAGGTATGTTCCCAACGACAGAATGTACACTAACATGAACAATTTCTATACTCTTCACACTCTGTGTATAGGGTAGGTATTTTTATTGTTTTTGATTGAGTAACGGTTGTTTGTATCGCCCATAATTAGGCGAAAATCAATGGTCTCCATAAGAAAAATTGGATTGGAATCGATCGTGAGTCAGTTCGCCTGATAGCGAAAAATGAACTTGAATTCAAAGAAGAAACAAGCGCATACGGCTCCCGATAGTACATAAATATGTCAGGCCACAGGAATTGATTAAGAAATATTGTTTTAACAGTAGGGAAGCTGTTCATTCATGTACAAATATAAGACGCACAACATGGATGGATGCGAAAAGCTCGGCCTAGGCCCTACATGGGTTGTTGTGTCATTAAAAGTAAGTAAAGTAAGAAGCTGTTTATTGTTGAACAAAATTACCCAAGATAGTCAACAGAGGCTCCTGGGCCTGTCTCATTCATCATTCAATGTCTCCAAAATTCGTAATCCATCATGGTATGGCACAAGATTGGTGCCGGGCTCATTTTTCTAACTTTATTATATGTAAATATGTCAAGAATGGCCACCATACCCACCGGATCTAAATCCAATTGATGCTGGGTATATTCTATTTTAAGAACAAGAGTCTCTCTCGTTGCAAAGAGCGTGGCGATCTTTTCTCTTTTAAGTTTGATTGTATTGTAATGACTGCCCTACAATGATTTACAATATAAGTACATAGTACTGAGATTTAGTGCAAAAAGACGTTGTTTGGCTATGTCATGCTGTAACTGAAATTTAGGAGGTATTGGAAACGGTAGTGGGGGGCACCTACCATATAAGCTATATTTTCATTATGGGATATTTCACTAGTATAGCTCTGAAATTTGGTAAAAAAAAACCTCATTGAAACCTTTGTGGTAGAAGACAAATGTAAGAAGGTTTGGGAAAGGGGATGGTGCACCTCCCATAGAAGTCATTATATTCATTATGGACTATCTCGAGAACCTGTAGCTGGATCAACGACGGGTATTTGATAAAATTAAATCAAATCATAAATTACTTAATTTAACAAGTTTCGCATGTGTGATGTGAAACAGTCAAAAAATCGTTATATGAGCAGTCGTTGCGTATCGATCTTGCCCCACCAGTTGCAAAATTTCATCGGCTTTTTCAGTGACTTTTAGTACATCTTTGATATCGAAATTTACGGAACGAAATCGACTCACAGCATCCTCACCGTAAACTGCACAAGTTTTTCGGCATATTTTTGCAGCAGTTTTACCTTTTCTACAGTAATAAAGGATCACATAGCGTATTTCTTCAGATATTTCGCTCATTGTCAAATCAATGCTACTTTTTACACTAGCAATGAATTACATAACTATCTTTACATGTAGCCTGAAATGCCACCTTTCAAACATGTGTTCGTTTGACATAATCGGACAAGTGTTGCCAGATTTGTGGGTACCAACAATCAATCATACCACAATCGAAGAGAGCTTTAAGTGATCAGAAGAATTTGGCTGAGATGGCAAAGCACGATTTAAAAAAAGAATAAGAAAACATATTTCGACAGAGCATACGAAAGTTTAAAATGGCGGTTGTTATCTACGTATTACAGCTTTAGTTGTGTCGATTTTAGTAATGGAATTCGAGAAAAATTCAGTAAGGCAGTATCTAAGTGGTCGCTGTGGCGTAGTGGTAGTGCGTTGGACTGCTACGCAGAGTGTCCGGGGTTCGAATCTCGACACAGGCAAAATCAAAAGGTAGAAAATAATTTTTCTACACGGCACCACTTACAAGAGTAAAAATTGCCTATGAAAAAGCTTTCACTTTGCCGTTCGGATTCGGCATTAAACTGTAGGTCCCTTCCATTTATGTACAAATATAACACGCACAACATGAGTGGATGCGAAAAGCTCAGCCTAGGCCCTCCATGGGCTGTTGTGCCATTAAAAGTAAAAGTAAAGTATCTTTCTCTTAAGTCATTCTAAATATTGCTGACTTTTTTGGTGAAGCAAACAAAGAACACGATAACTGAATTAATGCCAACACTTTTCGTAAAAAGTTGCCTGCTGCTTGTGATAGTTTTACAGTTTTTATGCTGGCACTGTGAAAACTATTTTTTTTACAATTCATTAGAAAAATATTCTTTCGGTTTAATTTCAATAGCATGTGACAATGAAGTACAGCAATTTCATTTAAGTATTTTTAGTATAAAGTTTTCAATTTCACTTCGGGGAACCTGTTCTCTTATAGCGCACATGTTTTTCTGTTCCAATTTCGTTATGCCCCCCACCCTAGCACTCGCTACTGCCTCACATGAGCATAATTCACATTAGTTGCGGCATCATTGCGACGTAGTAAATTGTCAAGCAAACACAGACATTTATTTGGAGCACACTGTAATAACATCAAGTGATCGCATTGCATTGAATTTTTTTTCGTATCTAATGTAATTTTCACACAATTAATTAATTTGGAAATTTCTTTTGTATGGAAAAACAGCTGGGGAATTTCGTTTTTGTGGTACTGCGTGTCATTCTATAAAAACGCCATAAATCTTTGAAATCACGAAGTGTTCTTCTGTTAAATAAATTTTGTTATGTGTGAAAATTCTAATTTTCATGATTACGTTGTACGAATATTCTCCCTCAAGATCGTGATTTATTGTCTATCAGTGTCAAAGAAAACAGCGTTCTCATTTCTCAAGCCCACCACTTGAACTTTAGTTACTGGAATGTACGGAAATTGTATCATGGAATTGCATCACTGATCTTATGAAAAGTTGCTCAGATACACAATTCAATCTAATAATTGGAAATGTTTTCCACTAAATATACTATTTCATTTTATTGAATTAAAACGGTGTGTGGAGCTCTTCCCATTGAAGGAGTTTGTGTATTAGGAGAACTTTTAAAAAATGAAAGACAAACATGCCATTTTTGGAAACTACTATATCTAGATTAAGTGGATATTGTATATACATACTTTCAGTCTGATTTGAGTTCGATTTTACCTAAAAGAAGTCGACTTCATGCTCGAAAGAGGAAGGACGAAAGGAGACTGGTTTTTTTCTGCTTTCGCCCACGAACTCAACTTTACAAAAAAAAAAACTTTTTGTGTGTAATTGGGGATTAAGTACCTACGTAAAACATATATAGTTTAGTTTCAGCGTAATTATTTCTTATAACACTTAAAGTACCTTGAAACCCAAAAAAGTCGGCAAAACACCAGTGTTGAAGAAGATCGCGATATGTCCATCCGGCGCCGATCGCAGCAATTGGGTTTGTGTTATTCGACTACCTGGAAGATTTTACGCAAAGATCTCAAATTAATGCCATACAAAATATAGCTAGTGCAAGAACTGAAGTCAGTCGACCTACCTTACTTACTTACTTTACTTTTAATGGCACAACAGCCCATGGAGGGCCTAGGCCGAGCTTTTGGCATCCACTCATGTTGTGCGTGTTTTATTTCTACATGAATGGAAGGGACCTATAGTTTAATGCTGAATCCGAACGGCGAAGTGAAAAGTTTATCATAAGCAATTTTTACTCTTGTAGGTTTACCGTTTGCCATTGCCTGCCAAGAGGTGGTGCCGTGTAGAAAAATTATTTATTCTACTTCTTGATTTTGCCTGTGCCGAGATTCGAACCCCGGACATTCTGCGTAGCAGTCCAACGCACTACCACTACGCCACAGCGACGAACAGTCAGTCGACTTACCACAACATCGAATTTCGGTGATCGAATAATCGCAAAATTGTCTTCATTGGGCCGCACTTCTTCAAAGACGATGAAGGCCGCAACGTTACGGTCAATGGAGAAAGGTGCCGGTACCATTCGATGATAACAGACTTTTTTTTGCCGAAAATGCAAGAATTGGATTTGGCCGACACGTGGTTCCAACTGGACGGTGCCATATGGCACATGCCACACTGCAAGGAATGCCTCGATTGGCGGTGCCGCGAGGGTCAATTAGGACAGAGTGACTCAGGAGGTGGTATTAGTACGTAGGTACACTGGAGTGTGAATCGTGCATGCTGAACAGTACGGGGCTGCCAGTATCTATGAAGATTTACCATACCTTGTCGCACACACAAAAAAAAAAAAAAACATGCCACATGCCACACTGCACGTGAAACCATGCATCAATTAGACTATTTTTTGTGGGGTTATGATAAGTCTCTTGTCTATAAGGACAATCCAAACACGATTACTGCTTTGGAAGCCGAAGCCAACATTGAACGCGTCATTGGTGAGATTCCGGCCGAAAGGATGTCAAAATTGGACCACGGGCAACATTTAAGCGAAATTATTTTTAAAAAGTATATGGCAGGAACTGATTTATCGATCCAAATAAAAATTCATTCATTCACTTTTGTAAAATTTTTGCGTTTTTTTTGAATTTACAAAAACCAAGTTCTTAAAATATCGCCCATTAATATAAAAAAAAGAATGAAGTTTGTTTTTTTTATTCGTTTTCAGAATTCCCATCCGATCTTACCTAAATTTCGTACGCACATTCGTGGTTAATCGGAGTAAGTCATATGATATACCTACATATGTATATATGAAGTAACTAGAAGTGGTAGAAGTGGGCATGGTGCCTCCTATACAATCCTAATGCTTTTTTGCTTAGTATATCTCCGAAGCCATTGACAGTATAGTTCTGATATTTGATACAAGGAGATTAGTTGACAAGGTCAAAATAAAATCTTAAGCTTTTTAGCTTGAAAGTGGAAAAATAAAAAATGGAAAATTAGAGTTCTTCCAGAAGAGTTTTATTCAAACTGAGGTCGCAAAATTGTAAGGGAGGAGTTACTTTACTTTACTTTACTTTTAATGGCACAATAGCCCATGGAGGGCCTAGGCCGAGCTTTTTCGCGAGTTGCAATACCAAAATACGAGTTTACCGTCTGTCAAAAATATAAATGATTGCATTTGTATGAAAAGCAGCGACATGCAGACAGCGTCGAATGCGAAAAATTGAGTATAAAAATTGAAATAACTTTTATATGCTTTTTGCAAAATTATTGTATAAATTTGTAGACTAAAATTTTTGTTAAAAACAAACAAAATAAGGGGAAAAAAGTGCTAAATTTACACAGAGAATATATAATAGATAGTATGAGTACCAAAAAAAAAAGAAAAGAATTTTTGGATCGGTAACTACTTATACGTATAGTCCTTCAATGCGTTATTGCAATGCAACTCTGTTTCTTTTCATACATTTTGCTTTGCATAAGTTTGTCGTTTAAGAGCCGATGCGCAAAACTTTTTATTTTATTTTTTACTGAAAATTAACATTTATAAAACATTATATATAAAAGAAAAATATGAGAATGTTTAATAATTTAACTCAAACAAATGCATTAACTACATTTGTTAAACCTTTTTTGGTAAGCTGGTGCGCAGCGATTACATTTAGGGTGGATTTTGATATTGTTGACTTTTCAAACTATATCGCAGACGCTGCATTCTGGAACTCAGCCATATATATAAAATTAAATGAACTATTTTCATGTTTTGCTATGAAATTCAGCTAATATTACTTAGAAGGAGTAGAACGTCCAGAAATCGTAATGTAACTCGTAGACCGCGAAAAGCATACCTTAACTCCGAACTCTTCGATGACGTAATTAGGTTGTGGTTATACTCGGTTTTGCTGTTCGGCGAACTCATTACGTTTTTCTCTCGTGTTTGGTCTGGTGGTTACATTGAGTTCGCTACAGAGTTGCTTTCGGTCGAAATTCAGTTATTTTTTTAAATAATATTTTGTGAGCAACAACAACTCTAAAGTGGTATACAAAAAATTTTTTAATGATTTTATCAATATGGCGAGTGGAATTAATAATATAATTATTTGCACATAAATTATGCAAACAATGTAATTTTTTGGACCGACAGCTACCGGCTGGCAAATGAGAACAATGATGTATAGGTTTGCATGTTTTCGTACTATTTTACATAAATTTTTTAACATTTTTTGTGGAATAACTCATTGTCACCCTGATTACTCGGTGTGCTTTGTGTACATTTCACCCAGCATATCGTGTTCGTTGTGAGAGCGAGTGAAAGCCCTCTCTTCGTGTTTGGTGCAACAACAATTTAATGGTGTTCGCCGAGCAAAATCTGAACATAACCACGACCTTACTATCTCTTTTCCGCAGCACAATTATTTACTGCAGGGGAAAATTAAGCAATATTGATAGTGAAGAAGTTCCAATTCCTCATTTTTATAAGTTTAGTTTATTTTTTATCATTCTAAAATAATTCTAAAATTTTAATGATTAAAATGTCATTTCAACAAATGTCAAAATGAAACTAGAAATTTTTTTTAAGCAAATAGAAAATTCTCCTCACCTAAACTTTTCCTCTCTCCACTTCCTCCTTTTACCCTGTAGACGTAAAAATGAGTCGGGTCGCTGAGGTTAATGTGAACATGGCCCTACACAAAACTTTATTTATTTTTTACAGAAAATTAACATTAATTACATACTAAATGAAAAAGAAAAATATTAGAAAGTTTAATAATTTAACTCAAACAAATGCATTAACTAAATTTTTGATACGTTGTTTGCTCAGCTGATGCGCAGCGATTGCGTTTAGGGAGCATTTTTAAACTGTTGACTTTGTCTTTTTTGTGTTTTCGATTTCGTATTTTGGAACTCAAATACATACAAAAAAGTAAATGAACTATTTTCTCTGAATTCTTCGATGGCATAATTCTACTAATGGAAATTAATGATTCAATATTCACATCAAAATTCAAAAATTCAAAAATTGCTTCAACTGTTTGAGTTCCTCTGGAATTTTATTTTGAATTTTTTTTTAATACCAGGTATACAAGTATGAAACTGGTAAAGACATCTCTAACCAAATCCTTTGCGCCATTTCTTCGCATTTAGATCTGTCAACAATATACAGTTCATAAACAATCTAATTTCATACAACAACATATTTTTTTCGCTCGTAAAAATGTCGAATTTTGTGCCTACAAACTACGATATACGGACATTGATTTTCTGTTTCCAATTAAAGAAATCTGCTTTGGAATCTCATCGAATGCTTGTGGAAGCTTACGGTCAGCAAGCTCTAGGCAAAACAGTGGTTCAACAAGTTTAAAAGTGACGATTTTGATGTGAGAAACGAAGAACGTGGAAGACCACCGAAAAAGTTTAAGTTTGAAGAT
The DNA here is from genome assembly GCA_958295655.1 of Palloptera scutellata. Taxonomy (NCBI): domain Eukaryota; kingdom Metazoa; phylum Arthropoda; class Insecta; order Diptera; family Pallopteridae; genus Palloptera; species Palloptera scutellata. The sequence continues at coordinate 42,394,434 of OY282450.1, read as the reverse complement.
GCCGAATTGCAAGCTTCACTCGATGAGGATGATGGTCAAAAGCAAGAACAACCTGAAGGACAATTAAATGTGACCCAACAATGCATTTCTCAACTGCTGCTGTTTGAAAGACATGGGATTGATTTTGAAAATGGGAAGGTGGGAAGATTGGTGCCGCATGAATTGACTGAAAGACTGAAAGAAAAATCGAAAAACCACCTGTGAAATGTTGCTCGCCGGGTACAAAAGAAAGTCATATCTTCATCGAATTGTTACTGGCGATGAAAAATGGATCTATTTCGAGAATCCCAAACGTAAACGATCATATGTTAAGCCCGGTACACCGGCCAAATCGGCAGCAAAGCCAAATCGCCTAAGCCAATCGGAAAGAAGACAATGCTCTGTGTTTTCTGGGATCAGCGAGGTGTTATCTGGTTTGACCTTCTGAAACTAGGTGAAACAGCTACTGGTCAACGCTACCAACAACAATTAGCCGATTTGAACCGTATTTATTGTGCTTTGCGCCAAAAACGTCCAGAATATCAAGCTAGGCAACACAAAGTGATTTTTCTTGATGACAATGCACCACACATCGAACAAAACAGACTTGGGAATTGGTAGATTCGCACAGCTAGGAAGCCCTCCCCCATGCGCCTTATTCACCAGACTTGGCTCCATCTGACTACCACTTATTTTCATCAATGTGGCACGCAGTTGGTGAGCAACACTTCGATTCGTACGAAAATGTGAAAAAATGGCTCGATGACTATTTTGTCTCAAAAAACGAACAGTTTTTTTTGGCGAGGCATTCACAAATTGCCGGAGAGATGGGAAAAATGTGTAGCTACCAATGGCCATTACTTTGAAGATTTAATGTATAACCATTTTGCTTAAATAAACGTATATTTTCATAAAAAAATTAGCGGTTTCATACGTGTACACTTAGTAAAACTAAATCGATGAGAAGAGGGGTTTAAAGAATTTGGAACAAATGCTTAAAGTTCCTTAAGCCGCTGTGACGTAGTGGTAGTTCGGTGGACTGTTACGCAGAGTGTCCGGGGTTGAAATCTCGACACAAGCAAAAATGAAATAGTAGATAAGACAATTTTTTTAAACTGCACCATCTCTTGGCAGGCAATGGCAAACCTTTTCACTTCGCCGTTCGGATTCGGCATAAAACTGTAGGTTCCATTCATGTACAAATATAAGAAGCACAACATGAGCGGATGGGTAAAGCTCGGCGTAGGCCCTCCATGGAATGTTGTGCCATTAAAAGAAAATAATGAAGGTTCCATGAAGTTATGTGTATCTCTTCTGTGTTTTATTTGAAACTATTCTCTTTAAAATTAAATATGAAACTTTTCTGCTAAAACTGGAAAATACAAGCTAACAAAACTGTGGAGTTGCTACATATGAGTAAAGGAATTTCGTGGTGATTCATTTATGCTCTTGAATTTAAATTCAAATTATACATTCGCTTAATTAAGCTGAGGTCTTACATCAGCTGAAAGATGAAAATTATGATACATGAAAGTTGTGAACAAGCATGTACAATTGTAACTTCAAACTCTTCGATGGCACATTTGTTGATTAAGTCATTGAAGCTGTCATGCATGTGCCCAATACAACAGTAAGTTTGTTATAAATATTGGGTAAACAAATAAATATGGACATATAAATTTAATAAAATTAAGAGCGAGTATGTAGGAAGTAGTGCCACTAAATGTCCAGAGAACATTTGCTCCTTTTTGACATTGCACTTCAGTGGTTATTCCTGCATTTATACACACACAATAAAGCACAACTATACACGTCTGACCTCAAACCCTATTCACATTTACTCATACGTACATTTATACCATACATACATACTCGTACTTACATACATAGCTAGAGAGACTTAAATCGTATACAATATTTGCAATACAAGAAGCTTTTAGTGTATTCCGGCACCAACTTCTACTAAAACATTAAAAACGCACACGTTAAATTCTGAGTCCCCCCTCATTCAACTGCTTCTCCACATTAAAAGAAACCGCCACCAGAACAGCAACAACATACAGCGAGCACAGGGAAACATCATCAGGATGTAGTATGTACATAAGTAGTAGAAGTGATACAAATACAAATACAAAGACAGAAAGCAAGTGATAGCAGGAAGGAGAAAAAGGAAAGGAAACATGCAAGCGGGAGGGGAGTAAAAGTAGATGGCGCCTGACTGGCGGGCGCCAAAAACCAGAGGTAAAACCAGGAGAGTTACTGCAGAACTATGATTATGGTGATGACGATTACAACAACAACAACGGCGAGAACAGCAGCAGCAACGGCAACAACAGCTAAAAATAACAACAGTGAAAAAACAACAATAACCGAAGGCAAACTACAAGGAAAAAAAACACACACACACACACACACATTCATAAAAAAAAATATGGAAAGTAAGAGATGAAGCAGTAAAAGACACAAACACACAAAGAAGCTGGAGACGATGATGTTTCATCTTTTCCACATGAAAACTCACGTAACAAAAATTATGATAATCATAATATTTTTCTCGTTCCTTAGTTTTTCTTTTGTGTCTTTTTTTAAACGAAAACTGGACAAAGGAAATGTGTAATATAAATTTTTCTATAAACATCAGAGCTTGGGAGGAAGGTGAAGAACGACGCTAAGGGCTGGCTGGATGCAGGCAGACCAGTCATACCAAGAAACATGAACCAAAAGTGGAAGGTATATAGAAGTTAGATAAATTTGTGTACGCATAAATCACTGTGATATGAACAAAAAACAAAATTGTTTATATATCATGAAAAGGTATAAAAGATTTATAACATTTTGAGTTAGTATTGCGGTTGTTTGTTTAAGGGTAGACTCTCTACTAAAAATATACACACACTCGCACAGATTTTGAATGCAGAACAATATGATTTAGCTCACCTATCATCATGTGATAATTGAATGAATCTACTTTACCTTAAAAAAAAACCCCCATATGCTGTGATATATCACTATACCACAACTATGTAAAACCCCGAATCATATCATAGCAATTAACTTCAGTCGTAACTCTGTAATTTAACTTTCTTTTATTTTTCTTTTCAGTGCGCTACTACTTCTCAAGAAATTTATCTGTGGTTTATTTACATTTTGTAGAAATTTCTCTCTAGGGAGTTTCACTTGTCACTGCACTGCGCTCTGCGATGAAAATAAGTGCGTGTGATAAACCGCCATCATCAACAATAACAACAAGAACAAGTGCCTCAATTAAATTGAGTTGTTTCTCTCTTTTTTTTTGCCAGTTGTTGTCTGCTTACGCTCATTATTATTTGAGTCAAAGCTAATTCTGTATTAGATTAAATCAAGAAGAAGAAGCAGAAGAAACGGCAGGGAACAACATTCACTAGCGCAAGCACCTGGGGTTGTTTTAATCTCAATCAAATACAAATTTAGGTAATGTTTGGTATCTTTTGATCTATTGTGCGGCATGTAATCAACATATTTATTTATTTGTTTAGTTATTCCTGATGAAGTATTGTGAATTGTACTTTTGATTAACTATTCACTTTGGTATTATATATTAGTGTGGATACTGATTAAGATATATTCTTTCCCCACAAGTTACTTTTTGGTAGCCTGGAAAAGCAGCCGTAATTCGTATTTGTGTCTCCAACAAGCTAAGTGCAATGAGTTCTACCTGATTTCGCCTAGAAATTCAGTTTGGAGCTGAATGAGTTGAAATCAGTTAAGCATTACACCTTGAAAAATATGAGCTGCGTTTTATTTGCCACTCGGTCTTAGTTACTATGTACAATTAGCAGCGATAGTAGTATGGTATATAACAACAAAAGCTGCAGAGACAACGCATATTTTACAGCTGTTAGGTAAGGCTAGCATGTGGATTAATATCTCTTGTTTCAATTGTATAACAACTGTACAATGAACTGTTAATAATGACAAAGAGAAGAACAGAGTCGAAAAAAAAGGAAATGTGTCAAAATATCTGGCGAAGAAAAGCAGAAAAAAAAATAATTAATTTAAAATTTTATGTGGCCCACAAAAACGAGTTAACTAATGTAATAAAGAACAGAAATATTTGTGCTTGTGTGTGTGCTATGTGATAGAAGATCAGCTCCAACATTAGCATGTTTCATTGTGAATGGCAATACAACGAAGAAGGGATTTAACAACTTGAACGTTTTATTCGTACTTGGTTAACTACTTGGCAAATAAAATGCAGTTCTTGTTAGTTGCCTTTTTTGTCCAGTTGCTGGATTTACGCTGCTCGGCTTAACCAGTTCTTTGAGGAATGCGATTTTTTATCGGTGATGGATATATATTTTATAAGTCTTTGAAAATAAAAGTGACAAGAAGTTCAGGGCACTTTCGTTGGTTAGCTTTAAAATTAGAAGAATTTGAACACTTAGAAAACCTCTCCAGTGAGACCATTTTATGGAAAAGTGTAGTAGAAGGCAACTCAAAATCATCTTAACTTATTTTCCTGGTTTGTTTGGCGATTTAGCAACTGTCTTCATTTCAGTGCTCTACCACATTATATGTAAGTAAGTATAAGAGCACCTGAAGTGGTTTTTAGTGTACTAAGCTAAATTAATAAATAAATTCTTACAAAACTTCGTAGATCTCTACCGATGTGAAGTATGTCAACTTTATTATAACTTTAGTGATACCTCCATGTGTTATAACTATGGGTCTCTCTGGTATAAGTGTTACCTCTGGACAGCTACCAAACAGACCACCAACAACACCTCTTGGTAGGCCATGGAATATCGACCAGTGATTACAAATTGTCAAGCGCCATTCGGTACCGGTATTTAACTGTAGGTCCAATCATTGTAAATAACCTCATTGTTACACACTTTTTCTATCGCTGTGGTCGCAGTGCACTACAGCCTTTCTAACAATAACAACAAAATGCTTTGCTTGAGGTTCAGGTTACCAGAAGTACTGATTTTCCAAAAAATTTACTGATTATTTTCTGAAAAATTTTAATTTGTTTATATTATATTTAATTTTTATTAATCATTGCATGCATCATCGAATAAGAACACGTAATCGATTTCTCATATATATTGTATATTATTTTTTTTCGATTTTTGTCTACCTTTTGGAGTTATGTACTTAATATAAATACTATATGTAAAATATTCTAACCTGAAAAAAAAACTTATTTGAGGTTAATATTAAAAACGAATTGCCACTGCTGGTAGGTTGACTTTTCTTATTCTCGGGTTAAAAGAAGAAGGGATGGAGGTGGGGGTCGTCAAGAGTGGGGTATAGCTTTCCCATTGGATCCATCTGTTAATCCAATTTACGGAAATTAATTCAAAAAGAATTTCCCATAACATAAATTGCCGCAGATGCGACTACCCGGAGGAAAAGGAGACTGTTTCATACTTTCTGTAAGCTGAACTCAGAGACGAACCGTGATGAAAACCCTGCGTAATCCTAATTTCAATAATCTCGAGAAACTGTGTTCAATAAGAAGAACTTTTTAATACTTCGACTTTGTCTCAAGAATCCATTCATCCATTTTTCCTTCATGTAACAAAATAAAAGGGTTTCTCAATAGGCATATAAGATTTTTGTATTTTAATAAAACACTGAATAATTGAGATATCGAGCTGAAATTTATTCCACGAGTAGTAAAACATGAAAAATTTAAGTATGGTATTCGGTATTGTTCGAGCAACTTTGCAGCAATCGATTCTTTGGGCCAATTTTTCACCAATCTTTTACACATATCACACCACGCGTCACTTTCTGTGGATGCAATGGAGCCTCTTGAAGTGCATGTGAGTTAGTTACTGTCCAATGACGCATATCTTGTTTATTGACTGCGTGGAATTCACTGATTTGGCACATTTTGAACTGAAGCACTTACGGCTGCGATATTTTCGGTACTTTGACCGGTGTTTTGTCTCACTGGTATAGGAACATTCAATAGTGAATACGGTGACACGAATTTATGCACCAAAAGCCGCAATGTCTCCAGCGATTATTACGACCGAAAACTGGAGTAAGCGCTCTTATAGTTGTGATTACCGACTCAGAATTCCAAAATGTTTCTCGTTCGTGAACTTCACTTACTTACTTTACTTTTAATGGCACAACAGCCCATGGAGGGCCTAGGCCGAGCTTTTCTCATCCACTCATGTTGTGCGTGTTATATTTGTACATGAATGGAAGGGACCTACAGTTTAATGCCGAATCCGAACGGCGAAGTGAAAAGCTTTTCATGGCAATTTTTACTCTTGCAGGTTTGCCATTTTTTTTCTACTTTTATTTTTTATTTTTTTTATTTTGCCTGTGCCGAGATTCGAACCCCGGACACTCTGCGTACCAATACAACACATTACCACTACGCCACAGCGACCACCATGAACTTCACCATGATAAAAATGTAAACCTTGAGTAACGTTTTGACATTGACAGATAAAAAAAGAAAAATATTAGGATGCGCTTGCGTTTAAATACAAAACTGTTATGTCCTTATTGAAAGGCCCTATAACTATATATCCGAGAAAAATCCAGATTTCTTACATGAATGGAAATTAGTTTCTTCCTTCCTTATCCAACCAAAACTCTAGCGGTTCCAACAAAATAAATTCTTTGGCCACTTTTCAGTCCTTTAGTCGATTATGTCTCACAGTGCACCCTATCTATCTATTCAAGTACATATTTACTTAACTTATATACTGTGTATAACGAGTTTAACTTTGAACGAGATTTATAATAGTGCAGCAGGCCAATTGTGCAAAGAGTGTCAGATCTTCTATTTTTCGCCTGATTTCCTATAAGATTTTCTTTGAGATATGGTTACTATTATGAATTTCAGAGAGCCGATATCAATTCTTTGCCTCGACAAATATCTATGTAATAATACAGGGTGTTTTTTTTTAGAAATGTGGTTTTCAAGAAGAAATAAAACGCATATAATTTAATGTTATGGCCAAGAATGTAGCTTTATTATAAAGATAAGGATTTGCCATTATGTTTTAAAAACGATTTCGGGCAAGTGGCCGCCGCGGATGGTTCGAATAAATTCCAGCCAAGAGGCCCAATTTTCGACCACTTTTTGCAGCAATTGGGGCCGTATGTCAGTAATAACGCGCCGAATATACTCTTCCAAGGAGTCAATCGTCTCGGGCTTATCTGCGTAGACAAGCGACTTCACATAACCCCTCAAAAAATAGTCCAGCCGTGTTAAATCGCACGATCTCGGAGGCCACGCCACAGGCCCACGACGCAAGATAATGCGCTCACCAAAAGTTTCCTTCAATAAATTGATTGTGATTGTTTCGTTGGCTGTATGGCATCTAGCGCCATCTTGTTGGAACCAAAGGTCGTTCACATCAACATTGTCCAATTCCGGCACGAAAAAGTCATTGTCATTAATCATGGCTCTATAGCGTTCCCCATTGACTGTAACATGATGACCGGCTTCATCTTTGAAGAAATATGGACCAATGATTCCCTCTGCCCATAGAGCACACCAAACAGTGACTTTTTGAGGATGTAACGGCGTCTCAACAATGGCTTGTGCAACAATTTTGCTTATTAACGTACCCATTCAACCAAAAGTGAGCTTCATCGTTGAACAAAATGTGTGGCGCGAACCGAACCATTATTTTGGTAATAAATTTGCACGATTTGCAAACGTTATTGAGGAGTAAGTCTATTCATTATCGAATGGCAAACCAAACTGAGCATAAATCAATTGTAAGATTGAAAACCACTTACTTTACTTACTTTTAATGGCACAACAGCCCATGGAGGGCCTAGGCCGAACTTTTCGCATCCACTCATGTTGTGCGTGTTATATTTGTACATGAATGGAAGGGACCTACAGTTTAATGCCGAATCCGAACGGCGAAGTGAAAAGCTTTACATAGCAATTTTTATTCTTGTAGGTTTGCCATTGCCTGCCAAGAGGTGGTGCCGTGTAGAAAAATTATTTTTTCTACTTTTTGATTTAGCTTGTGCTGAGATTTGAACCCCGGACACTCTGCGTAGCAGTCCAATGCACTACCACTACACCACAGCGACCACACTTCTAAAAAAAACACCTTTATTTACAGATCGGATGAAAGCAGATGAAGATTATGACCAAATGTATACTGGGCTCACAGAAATACTTTATTTTTTATTTATTTTTATTGATACATTCAACACACGGGGTGAATGAAGAGCATCGTGTTGAATGGAAGGAAGATTGATAGGTGGGAGGAAGAAGGAGGGTGAATGAGAGAGAGAATGCAATCACACAGGACACCGATAAAGAGATAGACAGCCATTGTGGCAAGTGTTATGCCTTTACCTCAATGAACTTCAGTTTATCAGTGTTGACTATGACCGCATGTAGCGCCAAAGGCCTTAAGGCCTTGTTTTGGTTCTAAGTCAAAGTTTTTTCTTTAAGATCTGACTAGACCTGCAACATGTTTTCTGTCTCGGGCAAAGTAACTCTACTCTTTTTTCATCACACCTTGCAATTATTAAAATTCTGTTGTAAATGTGAACTTTAAATCTCTCGGCCATTAAAACAACAACAGTTTCGATTGTAGCATTATAGCAATCAAACAGTTCCTCATTATGTTTGACTGAAGACAACAATAAGTAGATGGAAGTTTGCTAGGTGCCTTCAAACGATCAATTTTACCTTATCATTAACAATTTAACTAAGAGCCTAAAATCCTTTAAAAAGTGTATACATTTTGATTTCTCCTAGTTTTTCCATCAAAAGGAGGTAGTAAGTAAACCTTTTTCCAAAATCAATCAACTATAAATTCGGCAAACGTCATTGCCTCCTGCTTTTATAACAAGTTGGAAATGTTTAAATATGAAAAAGGATCATTTCAAAACTGAATTCGTTGCGCCTTGTAAACACGTGTACCTTTAAACAAGCATGATTTATACAAAAGGATACACAGCACAGGACTCTACTCATCGTTCAATTCGGTGGTTGTGTCCGCTATGCTTGAGCTGCTCTTGAGCGCGTAAACGTGTACATACTCACACTCGACAATGATGAGGCTGATGATGCCGATGAAAATGATGACACAAACTATCGTGTGTCATAATAGAACTTGTTGTTTTTGTCATTTCCTTTTAGCTCACTGCGATGCATCGTCGTGACTGCGTATTATTTTTCACCCCAACAACATTTATGATGACTTGAAACTAAACAAAAAAATTACAACATAATATACCATATTTGCCACGGTAACTTGTGAGTGAATACTTGAAATTTTCAAATTGCGCCAGCCGTGTGTGGTGAGATACAATTTTGTAATTCCAAGCAATTGATTCTGAAGGGTTTTTAATAGATTTAAAAAATTGTCAATTAATTGTTGTGATTTCAAAAATACAAAAAAAAAAAACTCAAGAGTTTTCGTGTGATGGTGGGAAAATTTGCAAACATGAAACATGAACATTCGAAATAAAAAATCGTGTGATTCTAAATTTTATCATACAAAATATTTAAGTATATTTCATAAATTTTTCTTACGTCCTAGAGAAACTCTTTGTTGTTATTCAATATTAAAAAAAAAAAAATTGTATTTCGTGTGGGTTTACTGTAGTGCCTAAGTATATATGTAACTTAAATCTATTACTGCTTCATGATGATGAAATTTATTTAATGAAGTCGTGAAAGCGATCAGGCTTTCGACTGCTCGTATTCGACCTCAATCGAGATGGGCTCATCGGTTATTTCAGGCGTATAAATTTTACCCGATGCTATAACGAAATCGTCCTCGCAATCCAGCACGAAATACAAGAATGGTCTATTGATGTCAAGTTTTTCCAAGTCTTCCTCCTTTGTCTCGGATGTACGAGCATGTGTGGTCGAGGCGGACAGACCGTTCTCGCTACTGCCTCCCTCGTCAACACGTAGACTCACGAACTGTACGATTTCGTCGACATGCAGATCGTGATCGTCGGACAAGAGACTCAAGTCGGCTTCGGTGCGCGAGAAAAGTTTCTGCAGTCCCAAATTCTTCAGCATCGATTCGGATCGTGATGTCTCTTCCACTTGGAATTTGGGCATGGAAACGTGTAGTTCCTTCTCTTGACCATGCTCCTTGGCGTACTTGAAATCGGACGTTTGTAGTTTTTCAATAACGGCACGTAGTCCTTCGGTCTCGTTGGGTAAAACAATCAACATGGAGTATTTTTTATTCTATAGTTGAAGGATATTTGAAAGTTAAATTACATTAGAAAGCAACACTTTACACTTTACCTCGTATGGCAAACATAATGCCTTAGCATTCAAATGAGGCAAATCTGCTACGAAGAACTTGCCCTTGCTATGCATCATTGGTGTCTTGGTGGCATCCTCTGCGGTCATAAAGAAAAATTCATCATCACCGTTGCGTTGCTCGAAGAAAGGCTGCGCCCAATTGCCACGGTAGTAGAGTCCGTTGAAGAGTAGCATTTTAGTTTTGGATCCCACTTCGCGACTGGTTATGGAATTGGCGCTCAAAGCTGAGGTAATATCATCCTTTCGGAACAGACTGCGTCCGCTGCCCAGAGCCTAGAGTTGAAAAATTACATGCTAAATATTGAGTACAGCTTCCAAGGACTATAATTCTGCATTGTTTCACGTCCACCCCATATCGAAACTTACCCTTCTCACTGATCTGATGTGCGATTCCAGCGCAATCATAATCTCGCCTGCCTCCTTCGTTGCAATCTCAATTGCATTCTCCAGTTTTTGCAATGGAATCGATACGCGTTCCGGTTCATTTGAGTCCAGTAGTTCCTGTATGGACACCAGCGTTTCTACCTTTTCCTCCTTTTGCATTTTCTCATCGGCCTGTACAGTTTCGTTTTCTTGGACATTCATGCCCGTTTCATCACGTTTGTTTTGTTCTTTATTTTCCAGATTTTCTTCTTGCTTATTCAACTTTACATCAGCAGCTTCGATTATATTTTTCTCTTCCTTCTCCAATTTGTCACTAGAAGTTTCTGCTTCAATATTTTTCATCTCCTCTGCCCCTTCCTTCTCGCGTTTGATCTCCTCCAATATAACTGGTTTCTCCACATACTGTTTATCATCGACCACACGATCGAACTTTGAGGCTTCCTTGCTTACCACCTCCTCCCCATATGTGTCCGCTAGCGCTTTTGTTGCTACACTCTCGTCATCATCGACCTTAATACGCTTGAGCGTTTCAAAACCTTCGACATCTTTGCTATTGCTGATTGTAGTGCTCTGCAAGTCCAGCGACGTATTCGGCTCGCTCCAATCGTAAATATCACGAGTAATGTCTTTCACCTCGACGAAGTAATTGTCGCGCACCAGCTGCTTGTATTCTTCGCGTGCACTATGATTGCGATAGATGTAGAGCCAAGTTTGGAACGAAGGCTCCGTGGTGTATTCGCGATTCTTGTACTTGGCTAGAATGTGCTTGAACGACGCACGCAGGCTGGTACGCTCTTTGGGATAAGCGAACACTTTGTTAAATTCGTCGTACGTGTCGCCGGCAGCGCCCTCCGCCAACACTGCGAGTATGGAGGCGACACCGAGCGGTGAATGAACTTGATTGCCATCGATATCGATGTTGGACTTGAGCAAATTTGTAGCAATCTTTTGCGAGGCATCGCTGGCAAAGGAGGAGATCAGCTCGGTGGGTTGAGCGGGTGCTACAGCTACAGCAACAGTGTCTTCGGCGGCGTTTGTAGGCAAGGCAGAAGTCACCGCAATGCTGAGGCAGATTAACAGCACTAGAAGTTACAAAATCGATTTAATCGATTTAAATTAAGAGAATTGATTAACACTTTTTCTTTTTCCATGTAACTAATACTTACAAGTATTTAATATGACCATGTTGTAAACTTTTTCGATTATTACAAACTTCAATAGTAACACCTTTTCTCCACTCAGCTTGAGTATTTTTTCTGTTGCTGAGGCTTAGTTAGATATGTTGAGCTGCTAACCAAACGAACGTTAAACTGCGAATGAAGAATACGAAAGTAAGCTAAAGATTTTTATGAATAACAAAGCGGCCACTGCTATATGTAAAAAGCAAAAACAAAAAAAAAAAAAGAAACAAAAAAAAAGAATTGGACAAGAACATGACCAGTTATTGTCCGAGAGACTGAGCCTGAAGTTAACAACGGGAGCAAAACAGGTTATTTGGGCACATATGGTCAGCGGCAGTTGCAAGCGAGTGAGCTCCAGTGTAGTGCAAGCAAAGAGCTCACCACTCTTCGTGTGTGTGTGTGTGTGTGTGTGTGTGTGTCCACTAAGCTCGACTTATGCAACCTAAACAAATATTCCCTAATAGGCGCCCATTTAATCGACTGACATTGACGAGTTTGGTCAGGCACTTGGCGTCAGTTTGTAAAATTTGTGAGTCTTGCTCTTAAAACTTCACTTTTTTGGGCGTGTGTAAACAATATTAAAAATTTATGTTTTATATTTTATAAAGTTACGTACGTGCACATTTTACATAGTTGCAACTGAGTAAATGAAAGTGGAAGTGGCGTGGGCTTCATTGAAAAGCACGTTAAATTTGCTGTTGTCTGCTGTCGTTACAAAACTAAACCAAATGTAATATTGGCCAAAGGTTTATGAGCTGTAAATATAGGTCATGTAAATATTGATCAAAGTAATTTAAAGCCTTCGTTAAGGTTTTATTTAATTTTTTTTATTGCTGCGCTACAATTGACCGGTGAGAAGTTTAAGCGCTAATTCGTGTTGAGCGATACTTACCAAGAGTCTAAGAGAAATAATATGATATACCTTAATGAGTGGAAGGTTAAAATCAGTTAAGTACAAAGGCGAAGCGGAAGTTTTCAGAGCTAACAATAATTGTTTCCTAGTTCTTCTGAATTGGAGATATCGAATGCATCAAATTGAAGAGCTAATTATTTTGGGTGAATTATTTGGCAACAGAAAATTCGTTTCGAATGAAATCTACTTGGAAAAAAGATTTGAAAATTACGCAGCATTTATCCAAGAACATCGCTTAGAATTCGAGAGCCGACCCGGAATATTGCAAGCAAGTCAAGTATTTACATACTTCAACAGCAGTAAAACTCAACTGGAACCGACTTGGATTAGTCATGAAAGTGTCAGCCCACATTACAGTCGAACATGCAGAACGAATCATCTAAAGTTGAAGAGCTGGAAGTTAAAGTTCGAGTGGTCGAAGTTCCGACTTATAACAAGATAAAGTTTGTAAATTATGTAATTAAAAGAAAAAAAGAAGATAATATCAAGCAAAATTACGTACGACGAAGCAAAATGAATTATTGAGAACTGAATTCGAAGATACCAAGTTAAAGTTGCTTTAGAGCTTCCTTAAAGAAATCGCGAAAATGTCAACTTAAATTAGACACGCCTATGAAAGTCAAATCGTTCGGATTCAATAGGATAGCTGGCGGTGTAGAAACTTAAGCCAAAACTTTGGAAATTATTCTAAGACGAGAACACCTCAAGTCTTTGTAAACCTTTCACCTTTTAAGACCATTTCGATCGCATTTCAGCCATAAGCGACGAGGGAGCAAAATGAATCATTGAGAGCTAAAGGACGAAGTATCAACCCAATGGTCTTTTAAAATTTTCTAGAAAGAAATCACGAAAACTTACTTACTTACTTAGCTGGCACTACAACCGATGACCAGGTTGCCCTGCACCTGGTCTTTCCAACGGAGATTAGGACGTCCCCTTCTGCGTGTTCCTCCACCGTGGTTCGAATAAAACACCCTTCTAGCCGGAGCGCTTTCTTACATTCGCTCAACATGACCCAGCCAGGGAAGCCGCTGGAGTTTTATACGCTTGACTATGTCAGTGTCGGCGTACAGCTCATACAGCTCATCGTTCCATCTTATTCGATACACGTCGTCCACGCATACTGGACCGTAGATCACGAAAATGTTAACTTAAATCAAACACGCTTATGCAATGCAAAATGTTCAGATTTAAATAATTGTCGGCTTGGTTTGGGGGAGTAGAAAGTCTTAACATTAGCCTAAAACTATCGAACTTTATTCTCAAGTATGAAGATATGTATGTATGACAGAATGTAGAGTGTTTAAAGTGTGTTCAATTCTAATGGATTTATTTTTTTTTTAATTTTTTCATGCTAGAAACTCTGATTAGAAAACTAGTTTTTATTTCTATAATTTCATTCTAAATTAAACGTGTTTGACATAATCAATGAAGGTACTGGAATTTACTTATAATTATCTGGAAGCATGCTCTAACGCAGCAAAGTAAATTCAAGCGAAGAAACGGGCAGCAATTCTTCAGTTCAGAATTCAGAATTTCACTCCAGTAAATATTGTAATAAAAAAACAACTTCGGCTTTCACAATGTCAAAAAAAAAAAAAACAAAAATATACTACAGTATACATACCTACATACAAATATTGTATCTTATTGCTTACTTCAATCTGTGAACTTCTTCACCCACACACTTGCATAAAAGTCAAGCAAATCTAGAGACTGAATGATCGAACCAAAGCAATTGGGTAGGAGTAAAATTTCGTCACATATTGTGCGTTTTTTTTTTATTTCTAAATTTTGCTGTTGTGTTGTTGCTGCTGTTGTTGTTGTTGTTGGTGAGTTGTTGAAATTATTAAGAGTTCAAGTTTCAAGTTCTTCAAAATTTAGATTAACCTAGTTTTATATGTAAATGAAACGAAAATCAAACAAAATCAACAACAATATCTAACAAGAAGCAACAAATAGACATCAATTGAGGACAGTGAACTCTGCGCGAAAAGCAAAATCAACATAATCGTATCTTTTTTCATCTTTTTTTGTTATTATTATTTGATTTCGTATGTATTTTATATTTTGTTTACAGGTATTTTCAAATCCCACACACACACACACACACACACATATATATATGTATAGCTGCATACATATGTATGTTCATTCACAGATATGAGAGGGTCTACATGTTCGGTTGGGCAAGCGCACTAACTAATGAACTTTGATGGTGGCAGCTTAGAAGAAGAAGAAGCAGCAGCAGCAGCAGCAGCAACACCGCAACAGCTTCCACATACAAAAACCAAATTCAAAAGTGTGTGGCAAAACATGTTTTGTTTGTAATTTTAATTTTTGTTTTTTTTTTGGTAACGTGACCGACCACTAACTGCGCGAACTACAAGTACAAGAACAGTGCAAAAATACTTCTCAAAAAACTGACTGCTAAGAATTAAAGAAAGCGCCGAGTGGCTGGCTGAAGCTAGAAAGAAGCTTGTACAATTGCGAGTGCAGCGAACTTTCATACTTTAAGTGGTTTCTTATGTAATTCGTATTTATTTTATATATATACTATATTTTTCTTTTAACTTAAAGCGCAAGCGTGACAGCAGTTAGTTGCCTTTGCTTCTCTTGGCATTAAAACTTGTTTGAAGAATGCTGCAATGAGATCGCAGACAAAGAGCAGTAAATACTTGGTTAATGGGAAAAGAAAAACCCGGAAACTAATGAAACTATTAGGTAAATATTTTTAATAATCTTTATATAAAAATTTTTAGTTTTCATTAGAGGCTAATATGTGAGGGGGCCAGAAAACTTTCAGGCTGGAATGAATTGTAAATTTAAGATATGACGTCGGCATGAAAAATAATTCTCACTCTGCTTTTCGCTCTACGCTCCCATTATATACATACTTATTTAACTATTTACCCACCAAGTGAGTCTATGCGCAACGCATAGACTCAGTGCCCTGAGGGTATCCAATGTGTATCGTACGGTATCGGACGACGCTATTTGCATCATCGAAAGTATGGTGCCTATTGACTTGCATGCACTAGACATGAAGCGGTTATATGGCATATTTGACCAAATACCAACAAATGCTACAATGAGATACAAAGAGGAGAGGCAGCGCACCATTATGGAGGGTCAGCGAAAGGGTCGAGAGAGTCCGAGAAGGGTCGATGGGCATTCAACGTTATTCATAACATCGAAGAGTGGATATCAAGCAAACACGGTGAATTGAATTACAACATAACGCAATTGATAAGTGGCCATGGGTGTTTCAAGCAGTACCTACATAGGTTCAATTTCGGACAGGGAGACTTGTTTTGCCCGAGCTGCTCGGAGGAACTGGAAAGAGCGCAGCATATACCATTTCACTGCCCGCCCTTCTGAAGTAACAGCGAAGAGTTGAAGAAAGCCTTTGGCGATCCTCCTTCTGAAATTAACTTCACAAAGCAGATGTGCAATACAATTGAAAAGGGGAATACCGCATGTATGGTTGCTGTAAATATCATGAATACGGTATCCAGCGGCCTTCCGACGTAATACCTAATGGTGGTTCCCGAAGGAATATTTGTACGGGAGAGAGGTGGTTTTAGCGGAGAGTGTCTCGCACTGACTGACTTCTAATGATTTCCTACTCAAAAAAAAAATATATATATATAAAAGGTATATGACATCTTGGGAAACTGAAAAAGAGTAGATGAGCTTAGGTTACGGTCCATAAAGATTCATTCTGATAAGTATCATGTGAAATTCATGTGTTCAACTAATAACTGATTTCCGAAATGCTCGACATTTGTCAAATAAATCATGGAAATCGTAAAAACTTTTATTTTTTCCTGTACGTAAGTAACAGCTGAGCATTTACTTAGGAGATTTTCATCCCTTATTACTACAACTCATACAATGATTCCTATATCGAAGACACAGTCTATCGTCTAATGGGGAAATTGCCATATAGCGTACTGATCAGTAACTGAGACCCTACTAAACAAATTAGAAAATATACATTATTTACCCTGGATTTTGAGTCGTTTTTCTTAAACTATAAACCTGGGTTTCCATTCGAAGACGCCAGAAATTTCTGTAGACTATACTTCCTTACGGTGGTTTGGTGGACATCTCTCGAGACGGGGGTCCATTGCAGGAATTTGGCTAAGGTGCAGAGAATGGCACATAGGCACTCGGGTGAACACCTTCCAAATCCCTAGAAACCATATTACACTTGCATATTACGGATGTTGTGGGAAAATATACAGAAAAAACTGCGGGCTTAAAGACACCATGGGCTCACTCTAGCTAAACGTATTATAAAATAGTACTAGATACGATTAGCTCAATTTTCAAAGATATTTACTACATACACTTTAGCAAACCCAATTTTTGTTTTTAAGTATACTTCTTTAGAATTGTTTTTTATATATCCGCCCGGATTAAAAGATGATCGTAGCTGCGAAAATTGTCCCGGAAATGAAGGGAAGCATCTTCTATCAATCGAGTATAAAAAAAATTAGGATGCATAGTAATGGGCAGCGCCCTCTACCAAAAGTAGCACTGCCCATCAGTTTGTCGTAAACGTTAGCAAACGTTCTGAAGAAGTAAACTTCTGCAGGGCGTTCCACTGTCGCACACAATTTTTTAATTAGTTTATCACGCACATTTACAACAGACTGGAATGGACGGAGGAGGTAGTTCAACCATGCACCAATTCCGTTCGGTTTTTTTTACTGATGACTCCAAACTGGACGGAAGAGTGGGAAATGGAATCTTTGAAAATAAATACTCTGGACATTCGAATAATATTTCGCCTCCCGGACCAATGAAGTATGTTTCAGGTAGGGGTATCGGCATTGAAGGAACCAGCTGGCTGGCTAAACTAGATTGGCCTATCACCATGATATATTTATATCTTCACTGATAACCAGGTAGCCATTAACACACTTCCTTCAAGGTAGACTCCAAATGCCGTCTGTCTATAAATGAGATATTTAAGTGTTTGAAGGTACAGGTCATAGTGAAAGTCCGTGTAATTGAAAAGTTGATGTGTTGACAAGGCTAGTTATAGCATTCCCTTCTCCTCACTAAGCCTAAGAGGTAAGTCTATGGGCGACGTTCAAACTAAACATACCTTGCCAAATCATTAATATAACTATCAGTTGGTGGAGAGACAAATTTAGCCATCCTAAAACTCGAGGAGGTCAGACTCTCTTGCCTCTATAAATATATCTAGCAATAGCAATAATCACGGGGTATTGGTCTGATTGGTAGGTATGCCAGAATAGTATGACTGCCCGTTAACGACTTCTCCAGGAGCTGCCTCGAAGAGGAGGAGGAGGGAGAAAGCTTATTCTTTCTTTCTTTTAATGGCACAACAGCCCATGGACGGCCAAGGCCAAGCTTTCCCCATCCACTCATTTTTATGCTTGTTATATTTGTACATACGAGTAAATGGAAGGGACCTACAGGCAATTTTTACTATTGCTGATTTGCCATTGCCTGCCAAGAGGTGGTGCTGTGTAGAAACATTGTTTATTCTACTTTTTGATTTTCGCTTTCCACCTTTTTACAATTGTCCAGCGCTTGCCACACGTATATTAGCATCTCGAGACTAGCATCAGGTCAACTGTTCAGTAATTTCAGTAACCTGCCTAGCATCGAATCTGCTCATATAAAGGATTTAGAAGAGTTTCAGCTTTCACCATGGAGTGGTCAGATAATCAGAGCCGTATCGCTGTTCTAGCTCGTTTTAAGTATGAAATGAAAAAAGGCGATATTTTCAAAACGCTCCGCCCACTCGGGATTAATCGCATGTTCGTCTACCAGTGCATAAAACTGTTCGAGGAGACTGGGGATATCAAAGACCGCCACCACGGTCGGGCCATCCACGTACAGTTCGCATGCCGCAAGTCATCAAAGCCGTCTAATCAAGAATTCAGCGAAATCCACTCCGAAAACAAAAAAATCATGGCCCGTGAGATGAATATCACGCAAAAGTCCATGAGTCGAATTATTACGGTAAAAAAGACTTGGGGCTTGGTGCCTCCAAACGTCGTGCTGGACATATGTTGACTGCAGCTTTAGAAAAAAATAGGGTAGTAAAAGCGAAAAGTTTTTTTAATGAAGCACACTGATAACTTGCACAGAAAAATCTTGTTTACGGATGAAAAAAAGTTTACCGCGTAGGAAAAATGTAACAAGCAAAATTATAGGGTGTATACCCGGTCATCTAAGGAAGCCTCTGAATTGTTCTCACGGGTCGAAAAGGGTCATCACCCAGCTTCAGCTTCAGTCATGGTTTGGTGGGGTGTCTCTTACGATGGGGTCACTGGCTTGCATTTCTGCGAACAATGGGTCAAAACTTCGGCCAAAGTTTAGCCAAAAACCGTTTTGGAAGCTGTTGTGAAGCTACTTAACCATTCCCTGTTCCAAAACCAGCCGTGGGCTTTCCAGCAGGATTCTGCGCCAGCCCATAAGATGAGGCTAAGATGACCCAGACCTGGCTTCAAAACAATTTGCCTGCCGTCTGGCAGCCCTGATCTGAACCCACTGGATTACAAATTATGGATAGTTTTAGAGAACAATGTTTGCCACACAACATACCCGAACATTGATTCTCTGAAGACTGGTTTGATTTGTGCTGTCACCACTTTTCCAATGCACGAGGTGCGTTCAGCTATTGATGATTGGCCAGTGTGTCTTAAGGCATGCATGAAGGCCAAAGACGGGCATTTCGAATAAGTAATTGGGTTTTGTACACAATATTCATCAATATATATATTTTAAAAAATTGGTCCAAAAAATTTATTATTTTTAATTTTATAACATCAAATGTGTAGTGGTCGCTGTGGCGTAGTGGAAGTGCGTTGGACTGCTACGCAGAGTGTCCGGGGTTCGAATCTCGGCACAGATAAAATCAAAAAGTAGAAAAAGGAGAAAAAATAATTTTTCTACACGGCACCACCTCTTGACAGGCAATGGCAAACCTACAAGGGTAAAAATTGCCTATGAAAACCTTTTCACTTCGTCGTTCGGTTTCGGCATTAAACTGTAGGCCCCTTCCATTCATGTACAAATATAACACGCACAACATGAGTGGATGCGAAGCAACATGCGAAAAGCATGGAGGGCCTAGGCCCTCCATGGGCTGTTGTGCCATTAAAAGTAAGTAAAGTAAACATCAAATGTGTGTAACCGTATTTATGTCCCTACTACCATAAGTTTATTAACTGCATATACCAGCATAGCTAGTCCAAAAATTCAATGTGAATACCCTGAAAAGTCACTATCCCTCTACTTTGGGCTATTTAAACCATTGAGGACCTTTTAGGAAGCTAAGTAACCCCCCTTTTCTAGGGTAATCAAAGAACGATTTTGCAATTGAATCAGACCTGGGCATTAATTTTTCAACAGCAAACATTTCAGTTTCAGCAAACATTTTATTTTTTAAAATTTTATTTAAAATAGTGAATGATTTTCAAATGATAAAAAACTTATTTAAAATAAACTTTTATTGAAAGCATTCTTTAATAATAAACAAGTTTCGCTCTCTTTAGTATAACTAATTTAAAAGTTTCTTATGTAAAAATGGGAATGGAATTTCTGTTACAAAGTTGCACTACAATATTTTATTTATATTTGCCTAAATATGGAACGTGTAAATATTTTCGTATTATTATGAGAAATGTACAAACTATAAAAACTAAAAAAGAAAAACTCAAGGGACATATTAGCATGAGAAGGTAATGCTTACAGCACCAAAAGAAAGAAGAAGTTGTTCTCGAAGAAAAAAAAAAAAAACTTTTTATACAGCAAAAAGCCAAAGTCAAGGGTTTTTGGTTGCTGCTGTTCAAGAGGACAATCGCATTCAAATTTGCCTAAAACTATAAATTATCAAGCGGCGGACATAAGTTTTCATTTACACATACACATGCAACTAAATATGTATGAAATTGTAATACATTGTGGAAATGGCCCCTCAAGAGTTATGATCTTCTTCAGTTTCTTGAAATTGAAAGAGGTAAATTTACAGTTATTACGCAAAGGCAACAGGACCAACCTAAACAAATATAAATTACAACTATATGGTACAAAAAGTTTAAGAAACCACAAATACACGCATGCACAAATAGTTTAGGTAAAATTAAGCATATGAAAATGTCACCGTGGGGAAACATTAAAATTAGTAAAGAAGTAGCTGAAGAAATAGTTAAATAGTTTAATAGCAATAGGAAATATGAGCAGAGACACAATGTGGTCAGAAAAGGGCTATAACTGTGACTAATTGTGTGATTTATTGTGAGTGTAAGTGTGAGTGTGTGTGTGTGCGTGTGTGTAAATGTGTCCTTTTTACTCATTAATTTCTTAGTAAACTACTAGCACGCAGAGGAAGAAGAGAAACGAAGAGAAGAAAGCTGACGTCATCAAGTAAAAGTTTTGGGTTTACTGTGTTTTTTCGCCTCCATAATATGAGCACGTTTAGGATTTTCTCCAATTGTTTTTCCAACTGTCAGCAAATATAAATCAAATAATTTATCAAAGGTTAAAATATGTTTGTTGCATAAATGTGTATGAAAGAGGTAGACTGATTCGCTCCAGCTCCTTAACATAACTTTGCTGCCTTTCACCTTTTTGTGACAATGCCATCGTTGCTTTAATGAATTTTGCCTGGAGCTTTACGTTCACTTTTTTTTTTTCTTTTTTCTTTTTTCTTTATTGAAATCTGTTCTAACTCCTCCAAAGTCACTTTTGTTTATTGTCAACTTTGTATTTCTTCTTTTTTGTACTAGCTTAGCTTATGAAATTCTTAATTATGTTTTATAAACTAACACATATGAATGCCTATGAAAGAAGACACCCCACATATATACATAAATACATAATGTACATATGTATATGTATGTATGTTTCTACGTAATGATGAATATCACTTTTACTTTTGCTGTCAAACATACTCCGGCATATTTACTTATGATGAGAAAATAATTATTATTTGACAATATCTAAGCCGGAAGGGGTTAAAGATGGTGTCATTAAGTGTGTGGCATTTACACTCCATATCCATCGCTCTTTTACTGAAAGACTGTCGTAAATCAGAATATTAAAAATTTTTAGTTAGGTATACAAAAATATCTGATATTTAGTGCTTAATCTTGTACAGAAATTGTGTCTGATGAACTCTTTACGTGAGAATAATATTGTATGGAGTTTGAGTAATGACATTCTTGCAGCAAACGAGCTGCAATGACCTGTTATGTGTTCCCCCTTCCAAAAAGCTACTGTTAATGACATATGACTTTCATTTTCATATCAAAATGTGAACAAATCTCGTGATTTACTTCATGTCATTGTCATCTGAAATTAAAGTGATAAATTTGAGTTAACTTTAAGGTAAAGTATATCTCACATTGGTTCACGAAATAGTTAAATAATAATATGAAAATAACAATACACCAAAATTCTTCTTGAATGCAGAATTGTTACAGAATGTAACAGTCTACATTTATGGGGTACCAATGGCAGCAACAGAAGAAGACTTGGTCCATTAGAGTTAGGACTCAAAAGCAATCACTTTAAGACCATGGAGGGATACTCAAAATAAGGTTATTATGCAGAGTAGAAAGATTATACATATATATACTAGAGTTGAAAGACTTACAGGCGACTTTTGTACCCCCACCATGACGGCGATTTTGAGAAAGGCCGGTAAATACAAGATGTCTTATATAGTTATATCCATTTAAATTTATTTTCTAATGTACTACTCGACTTCGGAGACCCTGGTATACAAAGTTTTATCGAAAGCATTCTGCTCATAGATGGCGCGTTATGCAGATTTCCGGCTTTCTTACGGTATGTTCTCCACTACTTTCTTACTTAGCTGGCACTACAACCGATGATCGGTCTTGAGGATTAGGGAATATTTTAAAGAGCCCGATGCACAACCATTCATTCAAGGCCGTGGAGAAGCCGCCGCATACATGACTTAGCTCACTGACTGGTGTCAGGTCGCTATCCAGGCAACGGCATGAGGAGGCTGTGTGTTGACATGAAACATAGAAGCGCAAGGATCGAACATGGATGCACCTGCTACTGTCACGAACTTTAACTAGTGGTCCCCCCCAGTATCACCATTTTCGTCTTCCGGTTGGTTCTGCGGGAGAAATCATAATTTCTTATTAAATTCTGCTAGAATATTCTTCGTATGATCCGCAGACGTTTGTTAATAAATATTTTGGGTGATGCTGTCTAAAATTAATCAAGTTTAACTTCCATATGTGAGCGTTTAATTTACTCATGCGTTGAATTTTCGGATTTTTATTCTTATGGAAACTTGGAATCTTTTTCTGTATACTAGCAACCATCTTCCAAAAGCAACTTTCTTTTTGCCGAATCTGTTGTTGACGGCCACCTCTGCTCCATCATCTGTGGTCATCATTTTACCTAGGCAGTAGAATTTTTCCACATATTCAGTCAGTCCACATAGCCGGTCAGTGCCGAAGATAGGCTTCTATTTTTCCAGTTTTACATGACCATGAACACGATTCTCTTGCTTACGACGTTGAAATTCTTTTTTTTTGTTGAATTCCATGTAAAATACCTTGATACTTCTGCATACAATAACGTTTTAGCAAATTGAAAAATGCTGTGAATGTCGTTTCTGGTGGCGTTTCCGCTCTTTGCGCTGCATTCTCCGATGTAAAATACTCACGCTGTACGTTTTCAAGATGAACAGCTAAATGCTGCACGTTTGGTATCGAAAATGAAAAACAAATGATTTCGTTAAAAAATATGACAATAAGAATATGAAATAAAAATACATTCCTTATGGATGTGTTTTTAAATTGAAGTGAATCCGTTGAGGGGGTCCAAAGTTATAGGCATTTTACTCTTTTTGCGGGCGTGGCAGTGGGCGGATATGTCCGTCAGAAAAGCATGTACTTTAACACGAAAGTTGAATTTTTGAAAAAAAATCGAACCGTTTCCGAGATCATTCATCACACACATAACATATCTTCATTTTTATATATATAGATAGAAAATAGATTTATCCGAAAACTAGCTGCGAGTAGCAAATGTGTGAGTGTATTTGTGATGAGTTTCTTGAACTTGCACTTGCACGTGTAAACCCAGGGTTAGTGCGCTACTGGGTTGTGGTGAAAATATAGGTATACTACACATTTGTACTCAAAGTACACTGAACTACACAAAGTATCGATTCTACTCAGTATCGATCGATAGTATTTATTGTTCGAACCACTTTTTTCATTTCCACGGAATTCTGTTTTGCTGGTTTTTGTGTAGATTGTTTGCATTATATTTAACACGCGATAGCAACTAAAAATGTACAAGTATGTTTGAATATTTTATAAATATTAACTATTGATTTTAGATAATTTTTAGTAAAATAATAATCTGTTCTTGGTATAAGTTACAATGGAAAAGAATATGCTTTATTAAGGTCATTTTGAAATAAATAAGATACTTATGTCGAATAGTTTTATATTTCTGATAAAACTATTGAACAAAATTACTGACCACCAACAGAATTTGCTAATGAAAAATGCTGGTTAATGAGCGGGAGAAAGAGCAATTTCCGTCTTTTTCTTCATTTAAATGTAACCTTAATATTTGAAATATTGGTCGCTGTGGCGTAGTGGTAGTGCGTTGGCTGCTACGCAGAGTGTCCGGGGTTCGAATCTCCGCACAGGCAAAATCAAAAAAGAGAAAAAATAATATTTCTACACGGCATTCGGCACCACCTCTTGGCAGGTAATGGCAAACCTACAAGAGTAAAAATTGCCTATGAAAAGCTTTACACTTCGCTGTTCGGATTCGGCATTAAACTGTAGGTCCATTCCATTCATGTACAAATATAACACGCACAACATGAGTCGATGCGAAAAGCTCGGCCTAGGCCCTCCATGGGCTGTTGTGCCATTAAAAGTAAAGTGAGTAAGATAAGGTAAATGGAAAATTTCTCCCTTCTAAATCCAAATCATCTGTTTTTTAGAAAAAAATGCCTTTCTTTAAAATTTTCAGAACGGCCGCACTGACCACGAGTCGTATTTTACGGTAAAGTACTTATGTTCTGAGTTATATTTATGGATCATTACAATACAATGAATCTTTTAATATAAATTTATCTTTAGTACCTTGGAGATCAGTTCATTCCATTATCATTAATTTCAATCATCAGACTTTTTGAAAACAGGTATATATTTCATAATAACATCCCAGTACTTTTCAATCGCTTTTCTCTCCTATTTCCTGCTTTTCACTTTAGCTTTCTGCAATTTTTGCAAATTGCCTAAACATTGAAATGAAAAACTGCATTACAATTACAAGAATCCCATACCTAAATTATTGAAATGATTCACTGGAGAAACCAGAATGACGTGAAGCTGCTTCAGCAACAACAACAACAAATAACTATATTTACATAAGAACACTGGCTTTTCTTAAGGTGAAATTCACAATTGAAATACAAAAGAATGAATAAATTTTATTTTTCCACGGTGAATTTCTAAGTTAACTTCCTGTGCAACATTCCAATTCATTCCTTCTTCAGTCATTCATTCATTTCTTCCATTTGTAAGTGCAGAACATTTTTATGAACTCATGCGGGATTAAGTTGTTTCGTTCGGTAGAAGAGAAAAATGTTGATTTGAAATCTTAATGTCTGAATCTGATAAAATGTATACGCTCCACGAACACGAATATACTTACACGCTTGTCTCACAGGGCAAATACAAGATGCTAAAAGTGAAATCAGCATTCAACATCGGAAGTAAAAAATCTTTGTGGGCGCCATAAGGACAACTTCAGTGAAGCATATACAAAGAGACTTGAGTTTGAAATTAGTTATTTCCCGTGTAGCAGCAGTAGTGGAAAATGCTGCTGCTATTACCGCTCCTGCTGCTGCTGATGATGATGATGGCGATGATTTGCGTTTACAGGAAACGTTGTAAAAATAAAGGTCAACGGTAGCAGGGGAAAAACGAAGCCAACTCGGAGTGAGATGAAGACGTACACGGACGACACTTGCTGCCGGAAACACGGCAGCACAAATTTATGCTATCTTCCTTCTGTTACTACCTACTATGATGTACCATATGTATGTATGTATGTACCATAGTTGAAGAGAGCGAAACAACTTCTGCTTCCTTTCACACAATAGCACAGTGTACTCCGTCTAGGTAAGCTGGTATAATAGAAGCTGTCTGCTATACGGAGGGCAGGCAATAATAAGTGGCTCCTGATGTTTGATTGCGCAATTGGGAGTATTTTCTTCTTCCTACTTACTACCAAGGAGAGAACGAAACTTTTATGCCAAATTCCATTCCATTCCATTCCATGCTACGCTTTGTAGTAGATGCTC
Source organism: Palloptera scutellata (assembly GCA_958295655.1). Taxonomy (NCBI): domain Eukaryota; kingdom Metazoa; phylum Arthropoda; class Insecta; order Diptera; family Pallopteridae; genus Palloptera; species Palloptera scutellata. Next base: position 42,368,332 of record OY282450.1, on the reverse strand, counting down.
AGTCCAAAGTGTCGCTACATATTGCTGTAGGTTTAGTTAGTCGAGCCAGAGGTCGGAGTATGTATGTATGTTTGTTGCTATTATTGGTTTGGGAATTATTTCAATTAAGGCGAATTATAATATCACAATTGTTGATGGCGGCGGCGGCAACCGTGGCGGCACACTTTGATTAGTTTCACTTCCCACACTTTAGCCTTCTTTCCTTCAGGTTGATTGCTTAACGTACGTAAACATAGTTGTGCAAAAGTGGGCGACGCTGGGGAGAAGCAAACTTTATTGCATGTCGGTGTATGAAAAGTTTTTTCTTTTTACGGTTTGATATTCTATTAAAAGTTTTATGTACAGGCACACTTACATACCTACCTACAGCTTTGATTCTGTTCAAACGCAAAAATGGTAATTACAATTCAGATTTATTACAAACATTTACATTAGCGAATTTCCATTTTCAGTTAGAGAACCTGTTATTATTACTTACTTTGTATGGGATTGTAATACCATTTCCGCTGAAAGGAACTCATCATGTGAGTGGTGGTATTGTATAGAAGCTTGAACCTTTCTAACGGGAAAGGAATCGCACCAGAGGCGTTCTTTACCCAGATTGGAGAGCTCCCATGTCAGCTATAAGCGCGATCTCTTTATTGTACAGCTCATTTAATTTTTACATTGCATGTTATAGGTAGGGGTGCACTGACATTAAGCTTTTCGGAGGCGCTGAAAGAACGCACATAAAGAGCTCTCATTTGGCTCTTACTTAGCTGGCACTACAACCGATGATCGGTCTTTGTCGCCTCTATAAAGCTTCGCCAGTCGCCTCTGCCATCCGCTTGATAAGGCCAAGTGCAGACAGACTGTTCTGCACCTGATCTTTCCAACGGAGATTAGGACGTCCTCTTCTACGTGTTCCTCCACCGTGGTTCGAATAAAACACACTCCTAGCCGGAGCGCTTTCTTCCATTTGCTCAACATGACCCAGCCAACGAAGCTGCTGGACTTTTATACGCTTAACTATGTCAGTGTCGGCGTACAGCTCATCGTTCCATCTTATTCGATACATGTCGTCCACGTATACTGTACCGTAGATCTTACCTAGTATCTTCCTCCCGAACACTCCTAACAGCCTCTCATCATTGATGGTCAATGCCCACAACTCGGCGCCATATATTAGGACGGGAAGGAAGAGGGACTGATAGAGCGTTATTTTCGTCGGTTGAGAGAGGGCTCTGCTTCTCAATTGCCTACTGAGCCCGTAGTAACACCTGTTGTCAACAGTAACAGTTTGCTCAAGACGCAGTGACTCTTCGTTTTTTGACACAAGGTATTTCGTTTTGTCCTCGTTCACCACTAGATCCACTCGACGAGACTCCCTTTCCAGATTGGAGAATGCTGTACTGACTGTATGCTAACAGCATGACACTCTTGTAGAAAGCAGTGCCAGAGATGTCGATGTTCGCTGCTCGAATTATTCTCTGCAGCATAAGGTTGAAGAAGTCGCACGATAGGGAGTCACCTTGTCTGAAACCTCTTTTGGTTTGAGCTTTGCAGGGATACCAAAATCAGACATTGCGGCATACAAGTGATCCCTAATCTTTCTGTCGAATGTGACTTTATAATCGACAAATAGATGATGGGTGTCGATCTGTTTTTCTCGGGTCTTTTCCAGGATTTGGCGTAGTGTGAATATCTGGTCGATGGTGGATTATCAGGCCAGAAGCCACACTGATAAGGTCCAATCAGTTTGTTGACGATGGGATTCAGTCTTTCGCACAGTATGCTCGATAGAACCTTATATGCAATATTAAAAAGGCTTATCCCACGGTAGTTGGCGCAGATCGTGGAATCACCTTTCTTATGGATTGGGCAGAGTATGCTGAGATTCCAATCACTTGGCATGCTTTCATCCGATCATGTTCTGTATAGAAGCTCATGCATGCGTTTTTTGAGCTCTTCGCCTCCAGTCTTAAACAACTAAGCAGGCCAAATGGCTCTTAGGTTACTAAAAATTGGTTAATATTTCTTTCCCCTAAATAATTCGTGGAAGCAAATATTTCTGAGTTTCCGAAAATTATTGAGTGCTTCTTAAAAGCATTCAGAAAAACACAAAGTCAGCTCTCCTGAAGTGCAACTTTGGGAAGCGCTCAAAATTTCCCCACTGGGTTGAAGTCTTTTGATGAAAGCGAATTTTTTAGCGATCTTGTTCGCTTTGTGGTATCGTTTGAAAATATTTGTATTGCAACGAAAACTTGCAGCCAATTTGAATAAAATTTTGAATCATTTGAAAAACCTTCCTAACCTTAAATTGAAAAATTGTAAAAATGAAAAATTTTACATTCACATAAAGAGCCACACAAATCATAAGTGAAATGTCGCAGCAAAACACACGCTCGCTTGCTGTCACATACGATAAATCAAAGGGATTTTTGCACTGTGCAATATGCAGGCAACACACACACATACACAGTCGCACACAATGAGGCAGCAAAGATTTGCGCGTATGTATGTGTGTCTATTTCCTTGGAAAAACTATGCCGCCACCATCGAGCGAACAAACGAGGAAACGAACGAATACTTTTCATGCCCGTTAACATTTTACATAAGTCATAATGTAGTCTTCTCACACTAATTCTCATAGACTAAAAGTGTATGAGTGTGTAAGTTTGTTGGTTACAAGTAACAGTAACAGCAACAGCAGCAGAAGCAGCATCAGCATCAGCTCAAGTAGAATGAACTAAAAAAAGCCATAAGTCAAAATTATCAACAAGCCTAGGCGCAGGCATTTGAAGAATTATGCGTGTCGGCTGCGTGTGATCCCCAGGCAGGGCAGCAGGCGTAAGTCTGAAAGGAAGCGAGCTCTCTGCTGAAAGATGGGTTTTTAGCAGCAACACTTGAGAACTCAAATGCCGAGAACACAATATCTATTCTATTGTCACGCACGAAACATGCACGAACAAAAGTAGCACGAGCTGGATCTGTGGAAGGAGCTGCAGTTGTAGAAACATTGCGAAAAATATGCCCATTTATGTCATAAATCAATTAGTTTTTGGGGAAACTGTAGCTGAGAATGAGATGAATCATGGCTCAAGATTGGTGGCAGATTTTTTTTTTTTAACTTCGTTTTGTTGTTTTGAAGGGTCTCTGTATACGAATTTGGCAAGTGTTTTGTTGTTGTGTTTACTTTTTCTTCTTATTTGAATGATGATGAAGAAATTGTCTGAGCGCATATAAAGTTTTTCGGCAGTTTTAAATGTTACAAATTTTTGTATTACTTTTAGGTTGCTCTGTAAGGGTGGCAGGTCACGAAGATGTTGAAGATGACGAGAAGCCAAGTGATGGTGTTGAAATGATGGTGGCCGAAATCATGTATAAAATAAGTGGCTCAATTGAAAAGTTTGCAATAAATTCCATCTTCTCTGGAGAAATGTATTTTTTTTGTTTTAACTTTTTTGTATTGTTTTAGAGTATTGAACCTAGCAGAGTTGCCACGTTTCAAAATTAAAAAAAACTTTTGAAAATATAAAACACATACTTATTTTTGCTGACTTGTGTTTAATTCTAATGTAATTTTTATTGCCACAACGCTATAATTTTAAGCAATTTAGAAGCGTTGACTCTGTTATTTTGGTGTTCATCGGAAGCACTCTATAATTTTGGGCAACATTTGCTTCCAAAAATTACTGAGAGATTAACTTATTAAACGGTTTATTTTTTAACCCATAGGTTCCCAACAGCAATGCATTTTTTGCGCTCTTTAAGCACTTTCGAGAACCTTGATGTCAACGCTCCCTTCCAATGGCATGCAATGTAAAAATTAAATAAAAGAGCTTTTTTTCGCGTTGCCATATTTTGTTTTTAAGTTATTCCTTCCCTTTTAGTACGAGCCGAAACTGAATAGAGATTCTAGGGGATGAACCGACTCTCTACCAACCGCGCTGTCTCTACTGAAAGTTTTAGCTTGACAATACGAGTTAAAGTATAAATAATTGATTTCGAATTGTGGTGAAGTTGTCTTTAAAAAAGACAATCTTCGAGATTGTAGTAACTGGATGGAAATCACGCTGCTAAATACAATCTTAAAAATCGTAGCAAAACTCATCCTTGATAGCCTGAAAACCATCGAGCAGCTGATATGTGACGTGCAAGTCGGTTTCCGGCCGCAGAGAAGTTGTGCTGACCAATCCAACAAAGTAAGAATAATGGCAGAACAGCTTGTTTAAGCCACCCTAATGCACCTTTTCTTTCCTATTCATTTTCTCTATCCTTTCTTTTCGTTCTATTTCTTTTCTTGCTATTGCTTTCTCTTAGTTCTTCTCTAGAACAATTTCACACCGGTTAAGAGCCCAACCTTTAATATATTTATTGTATAATTTTTTCATTCCAATAAATTTGTAAATGTTGTTAAATTTAAATACAAATTTCCTTGTGTTTTAATATCCCATTAATTCACTTCTGAATTAAACACAGCTCTTAAAATGGAAAACACCAATTTACATACAAGCTTTTCGACGGTTCAAAGAAACCTTTCGCTACCATTCACCGTTCCGCAATACGGGTTGCCTTAAAGAAAATATGGTAGAAGTTTCCCGTAGAAATTTAGCAACTCATTAAATTGCTATAACTTGATTCAGATCTCTTAAATCTCTACATTAGCGCTCTGGTGAAACAAGGCTCTATCCACTCCTTCCACAGCTTTTTGCAATAGCCCTCGCCGAACTGATGCTCGATATCAAATCGAGTAGTAGTGGGATTAAGTGCCGACGAAATTTGTCCTTTGTCATACAAAATCTCCAACATGCAAACAAAAACAGATCTACAGATCGCTGTGGATCGAAAAATAGGCGCAGAAACAAACATCGAGAAATCCAAAGCAATGTAAATCAATAACACCAGCGCCAATAACATTGCCATCGTAGAACATCTCTGCAGCGTAGTTGCAGCCCATGAAAGAGCCATAGAAGCTTCTGAAAGCATAATCAATTAGACTGAAAATGTTCAACTTCTTCAAAAATGGGTGTATTGATTGAATTTATAATTGTATAGTTAGTATAGTAGAATCAGAAAGGTCGCGTACTTTGACAAGGTATCCTCATTGATACGCACGAGTTATGCTCATAGGATGTGGTATCCCCTTCAAATGTCATCGCATTGAAGGAGGAATTGATCAACTGACTTCAACTCTATAAATAATATTTTATCCATATTCGAAAAAACAGAAATTAAATATTTAATTTCTTTAATTTCGCCGCATGTCAAAACAGAAATAGATTGAAGTCTGCATTAGCATCGTCGTGTCGCTGTGTCAAAGTTTTGCTGTCAATTTGTTCGTCTCCATACAAGTACAAGTAGTTAAATTTTGACAGATGTAGACTTGTCGTTGTCGCGTTCCATTCGCTTAAGTAACTAGCCAAATGCTGAAGCTTTTAATGCTTCAAAAGCTCGTTAGATTTAGACCTCAGAGGCTTTGCAGAAGGATGTAAATATCAAACAATTTCTCTTTTCTATCCTTGTAACTCACCTAAAAGTACCTGTAATTTTGTTCAGTACACTTAAATCTGTTTGTTTGTCATTAGTTTACTTTTCCCCAGATCTCTTAACTCCTTTACATCACCTTCGTTTCCTCTTAACCAGCAAACTTCAACTTTCAACCCCTGCCAATTTTGCTATTATTATTTTTCATCGTTTTTTTTTTTTTTGTTCTCAATCTTACTTATGTACGTGTTATTTATTTCTTTAATTTATTCAATTAAACGCTTCATAAATTTTTACTTTTCGCCTTTCATTCCTGCGGCTTTTCTTCGAAAAATAATGGAAAAACTTTATATCGCTATACACAATTTCTATTTCTTCACCTTTTTTCCGTCGCTCAGCCATGAAGCGAGAAAAGATTTTCATTTGTGCTATTTTTGTTACATTTGTGAAATCGTAAAGGGGTTAATTAATAGTACTTACTTACTTACTTACTATATACTTACAGACACCAGCGATTCACGATTCACCATTCACCACTCCCACAATGCACTGATTTGTTTCCCCGTCCACTTTTCGGAAATCGACGTTGGCATTTGTTTGCCTTCTTTAGTTGAAATTTTTGAAATTTTGTTCCTATTCGGCAACAACGGAGGAATTTTCTTTATTAAAAGATGCTATTAAGGATAAACTTTTTGTTCGCCATTTAACATATTTCGTGTGCGCTCATAAAATTTTATTTAAAATGTTTATTGAATTTTTTGGTTATTTTGGTTTTTGTGTGCTTTGTGAAGAAGAAGAAAATGCGAGAAATTCAGCGGGGCAATAATCGATATTAGAAAAAATTTCGAAGTATTTTTTGATTTCTTCAAAATTCATTAAAATTTTATTACGAAGAGTTTGCAAGTAAAGGGTGTTTTTTCTTAGAAGTGTGGTTTTCAATATGGCAATATTTTTTTTCTGGGTTGGTCTTTTTGACAGCTGTCACTTGATTTATGCTCATTTTGGTTTGCCATTTCATAATGAATAGACTTACTCCTGAATAACGTTTGCAAATCGTGCAAATTTATTACCAAAATAATGGTACGGTTCGCGTGCTGCGTCCAATATTCGGTCGACATAATCGCCCAGAAGAGTCGGTAATTCGAGCAACCATGGATCGGTTTCGCACGTTTACTTTAGTGGATAATGCGCATCCTCAGAGACGCCGTACAGTGCGCACAGAAGACGCTATTGCTGCTGTGGAGCAGAGTATCGAAGAAGACCGGAATGAGTCCATCCGCCATTGCGCGCTACAATTGGAGCTGTGCCCATCCACTTTATGGAAGATTTTGCGGAAGAATCTTGGTTTGCGATCTTACAGAATCCAGTTCGTGCAAGAATTGAAGCCGAGCGACCATCAAGCGCGTCGCAAGTTCGGTGAATGGACCCAAAACGAGATGGCGACCGATCCCGATTTTCACAAGAAACTTTTGTTCAGCGATGAAGCTCACTTTTTTTTGAATGGGTACGTTAATAAGCAAAATTGTCGCATTTGGAGTGATCATAATCCACAAGCCATTGTTGAGACGCCGTTACATCCTCAAATAGTCACTGTTTGGTGTGCTCTATGGGCAGAGGTAATCATTGGTCCATATTTCTTCAAAGATGAAGCCGGGCATAATGTTACAGTCAATGGGGAACGCTATAGAGCCATAGAGCCATGATTAATGACAATGACTTTTTCGTGCCTGAATTGGAGGATGTTGATGTGGACGACCTTTGGTTCCAACAAGACGGCGCTACATGCTATACAGTCATACTGCCAACGAAACAATCAATTTATTGAAGGAATAAATTGATCGTGCGATTTAAAACCGCTGAACTATTTTTTGTGGGGTGAGCAAATTTGGTCTTATGTAAAACATTTTGCTTTAGCAACTAAAAAATTCATAATTTGAAAAGGGATTGATCGTGTGCGACATAATTTCCGCCACGACCCACTGTGCGTGCAAAAGTCTATATTGCCCGTGGAGTATTTGATACCCAGGATGGATGTGGCAGTGACGGAAAGTCGATCAATTATAGCCTCAAGTAGTGGCTGAGTTGGTGTTAGTAATCGCAGTGGTCTTGACTGAGGTAATATTGGTATATTAAAATATTCCTCCATTTATTTTAAGTTTATTTTTTTATTTATTGCTTTTCTGATTAATTTCGTAGTATTTTCAAACACAAACGTAGTAAAGAGTTAAATGGCAACACTGTATCTTACACATTTTGCAATTGGTTCTAGTCTCTCGATTTACTGGTACCCTTGCGTAAAGGCCGAATTGAAAAGGAAAAGCCACGGTTTTTCAGACTGAAGTTCTGGGGATAAAGGAGCTTTGTCGTCTAATAGACCAACAAATAAGTATGATAAGTAAGTATGTAGATGCAATATAGCTAATTTTATCGACAGTTAGGCATCAATAAAGGCACTCAAATTGGCCGCCATAAAATTCAAAAGCTTGTTGAAGAGAGCTACTTAAACCAGTATGCCGACATCACTCTCATCTGAGTTCCTCAGCCATTGGAACGTTGAAGGCAATGAGAAAGCTTATGAATTAGCGCGCGCGATCAAATGCTTCTCTTGGAGAATCCTTAGCTGTACCGGTTTTAGTTCCACTGGAGGTCGTCAAGAAAAGCTTAGTGCGATGAATCTGCTTGGTTAGCTAAACCCCAGGGAATGGATTTAGTAAAAGTTTATCATCGCATTGGTGTTCGGAATGGAAATGATTTTAAAACGGCGCTACAGCGCGAATCCACAGATGTTCTGCTGTGGGTCAGTCACCTTAATCAGCCAAACAACCCTCTAATAATGAGTAAAACACATTTTGACAATTCTTTAAACTTAAGATACTTTAGATTTGGGCTAAATTTTCTCTGAAATAAACCTAATCTAACCTCTTTCCTATTACCGTGTAGTTTACCATACTCCTGCTGCACAAACACAAATATTTCCCTTTACTGTTCTGTCTTTTCGCATTAAAATAAACATCTGCATTATATTTATAAACGTGTCATGCATTTCGTGTTTAACTGTACGGAAAAATAAGGCAATATTATAAATTGTTGGCTGGCCTGGCCAAAAGCAAACCAGCAGCAGAGGAAATCCTTTTCCACTTCAAGTAAATAGTAAAATATTAGGAATAACACCAAATAAAAAACTGAAAGCAAACTCAACTAAAACTCGGCCTCGGCCTAGGTTCGGCGATGGTATAAATTTTCCGAAAAAAAAAACAAAAAGTATTTGAAATGGCAATAAACACACCAGGAAACATCCGTGCCGTAAATTCGTGTTGCCTGCAATATTATTTTGGCTAGCAAAAATTGCGCTTGCTGGCTTCCTACCTTCCGTGTGGAAGAGGCAAAAGAAGAAGAAAAACAAAAAGATACAGTGAGACTGGCACACACACACACACATACACACACACACGCATACAACTGGAAACTGGCTGAGGCTGAACTCACTACACAGTTGCAACTATTCTAACATTGTTGTTGTACCTTTTTATTGTCATAAAAAATGAAAATGCAAGAATTATCACATCTTTCACACAATTTCTGCTGCATAACCAATGCTGCTGTTGGTGGCAGCACCAGCAGCAACATTTAAAATTATTTCCAAAAGGGAGAGGCGCTAACATCGCACCAGAAATTATGATGTTCGTTTGTACAGAATTTTTGTTGCTGCTCCGCATGACAAAATCGCATTAAAAGTTCAAAGTCAGTCGCACTTTATTTGTTTTTTTTTTTGCGAGAAATTATGAATTTCAATGCGAGAATGACACACACTCACACACACACACACACACTCATTTTGTGTGTGTGTGTGTGTGTGTGTATGCAGAAAAGAGAGTTGCCAAAGCTGGAAAAAAGAAATTTAATGTTTGCTGCATATGTACTGCATGAGTTATTGGAGTTACTGGCTGAGCTTGGTGCCATCTTCAATTTTAGCACAATTTTTTTTTTACTCTTTCAAAATTGATTCAACTCAATCAAAGACAAAACCTCATCGTTGCTTCATTCTTTATGTGCTGCTGTGACATTTCACTATTTATCTAATTTAAAGAATTATTATCCTTCGATCTTTTTCACACAGATGAAATTTACATGTACTTATAAATTAATGAATATTTCTCAACTTTACGCCCAATTTCCCTAAATTCTTGTTAATATTGCTGCCGCCTGTTAGCCACTTCAACGTCGGGCGTACGGGTTGTCTACGGTTTTGTTCTATGCTTGACTTTCGTCAAGCATAATTTACACTGCGACAAATTAACTGTAGCAAATAAATTACATCAATTGACGCGACAGACTGACACAGTTAAACAAATATAATATATTTTCTCACATTCGTATATTCTTTACGAAATGAAGCTTCTGCCATTATTTTTAGCATACACTAAAAGAAAAATGTTACGGTACAGGCAGCTATAAATCGGGCTGGTGAATGAAGAAGTATGAAAAACTAAATTACATCTTCTCAAATTCTTTAACTGCAGTACTTATTCAAAGTACTGCAAAGTACAAAGTAAATGCCTAGGCACAAGGTAAAATTCACGATATTCCCACAATAAGGGCGATTCTGCGTTCGACCCTTGTGCTTCTCCGTCTCAAGTTGACACAGCCTGCTCGTGGCGCTCTCTGGATAGCGATCTGAACTAGTCAGTGAACTAACTAATCTTGTGTGGCGCGTATAGACCACGTTAAACCTCAACTAAAACTTCGATAAAACTTATGAACATGAGCTGCTGTCACGATATTAAAATCGTATTAGGTGGCTTTAGTGCCAATGTGCGCAAGGAGAGTCTCTTTGGTCCGACGATCAGTCTCCACGGCGTAGCCTCCAACAACTGTACGAGACTGATCGACCTCATCGCAGCACGGCGCATGACACTTAGTAACACCAGATTCCAACATCTCGATAACCATAAGGCCAGGTTTTGATCTCACAATGAAAACACGACAAAACCAGATTGATCACGTTGTGATCGACGGAAGACACGCTTCCAGTATACTAGACGTACGGATAATACGTGGTGCAAACATCGGCTCAGACCATTACATGGTTGCAGCCAAGGTCTGCGCACGTGTATGTACAGGAAATCGCATACGGATAGGTAGAACAAGAAAGCTGGATGTCCGAAAATCACAACAGACAGCCAAAGCCTTCGCCTCTCGCCTCCTTTCGAAAATCACCGCTCAACTTGATGATATACATATGTTCGTAGTGGATTCACATTATCCGCTACTTGCGTACGACTGCCGTAGAGGTTCTAGGCAGAGCTGGGAAAAATCGATAAAACAGAATATCGATACTTACTTTTTTTACCTTTATTGCAAAACTTTCGATAAACATCGACAAACATCGGTAATTTCGCTGATTCAAGTGATATAGGTGTTTCCATGATCTGCACCAGCTACCGTGGGACAAGCCGTCTTTTAATGGTACAACAGCCAATGTAGGGCCTAGGCTGAGCTTTTCGCACCCACTCATTTTGTGCGTGTTATATTTGTTCATGAATGGAAGGGACCTACAGTTTTATTCTGAATCCAAACGGTGAACCGAAAAGCTTGTCATATTAAATTTTTGCCATTGCCTTTTTATTTGTAATTTTTTTTTATTTTTGACATTCAAGTACATTCAACACACAGGGTGTACCCCTATGAATGCAGAGCATTGTGTTGACTGGAAGGAATATTGATAGGTGAGAGTAAGAAGGATGGAAAATAAGAGAGGGAATGCAATCACACAGGACACCGATAAAGAGATCGACAGACATTGTGGCAAGTGTTATGCCTTTACCACAATGAACTTCAATTTATCAGTGTCGACTATGACCGTATGTTGCGCGAAAGGCCATGCTTTTCGCATGCACTCATGTTGTGCGTGTTATATTTGTACATGAATGGAATGGAAGGGACCTACAGTTTTATGCCGAATCCGAACGGCGAAGTGAAAAGCTTTTCATGGGCAATTTCTACTCTTGTAGGTTTGCCATTGCCTGCCAAGAGGTGGTGCCGTGTATAAACTTTGTTGTTGTTGCTACTACGCCACGGCGACCACACACTCCGGTCAATACTAAGTCGGCCACTATATGCTATATAAATGTTCGACATTGAATAGCCTTTGAACCAGTAGTACATCAACCGAGGGTGTCAAAAACTCATATGCCCGATTCCTGATCCCGATTTACAATGTCAATTTAGAATACGATTTACATAGGAATTTTTTTCAAGAAAACATTTTCTAATTTTTTATTTTCTAGTTACCAACATCAAATCTCTTCACATCACGTTTTTCAATTCATCAATAAATAATACTTTTGAAAAAACAATTATTAATAAAAAAAAATTTAATAATTTTTTATGAAGCAAAAGGAATTTGTAGATACTTACCATTGAACAAATTTTCATTTACTTAAATGCGGATTGCTTCGAAAGTTTTGACAACGAATGTACATTCACGGTGTTGGGGAAAGAAAAATTAGAAATATAGTTTTGAAATTTTCTCAAGAATACGATAGCAACACATTTTTTTTCCTAAACAAGTCCAAGGTGGTACTTCTTTTATACAGAATTCGCCGATCGTAGTCGGTATAAAACTGTAGGCCCCTTCCATTCATGTTCAAATATAACACGCACAACATGAGTGCATGCGAAAAGCATGGACTTTGCCGCAACATGTGGTCATAGTCGACACTGATAAACTGAAGTTCATTGTGGTAAAGACATAACACTTGCCACAATGTCTTTCGATCTCTTTATCGGTTGAGAAAAGGTCCAGCCCAGACCCTATATGGGGTGTTAAAAGAAAGAAAATTTACTATAACTGTACGCAGAGAGAGTGGACAGTTTTTTTTGTTTTAATTTGAGTAGTCATTTAAAGTAGTTATGCATCACTCAGAACTGTAGCTATTCTCAAGTTACTTTTGCTTAAGATATATGTACTTGCATATACATTCGCTCTTCAGGTCACTAGGGTTTTGGGTACTAACTAAACCTGGCTTTGTATTTTTGGGACCCACACACACATATTTACACAAAAGTTGACGTTGGCAAAATTCCTCTAGACGCACAGTGCTTCGAGAGTGGAACAAATCCAAATTGTTGTCAGCGATCTTTGCAAATAAAGGTAATATGTAGTAGTCTAAGTAAAACCCGTCGAAAATATTTTATTGAATTTTAAAAAAATATTTGTTTCTACGGTAGTTGCATCTCTTCAAAGTCGATATATTTTATGTATGGTAATAAAAAAACAGTTGGTCGCTGTGGTGTAGTGGTAGTGCGTTGGACTGCTACGCAGAGTGTTTGCGGTTCGAATCTCGGCACAGGCAAAATCAAAAAGTAGAAAAAATAATTTTTCTACACGGCATTCGGCACCACCTCTTGGCAGGCAATGGCAAACCTACAAGAGTAAAAATTGCTATGAAAAGCTTTTCACTTCACTATGCCGTTCGGATTCGGCATTAAACTGTAGGTCCCTTCCATTCATGTGCAAATATAAAACGCACATCATGAGTGGATGCGAAAAGCTCGGCCTAGGCCCTCCATGGGCTGTTGTGCCATTAAAAGTAAGTAAAGTAATAAAAAACAGGGTTGTGAATAGTCATTCAAAAAAAATATTTTTAAAATGTGTTTTGATAGATAGATTCCAAATCGGTTTTTAATACATGCAAAAAACAAAAATGTAGTTGGCCAATCATAAAATATTTTTATATTTTATCTTAAAGGTTATTCCAATTTCAGCATAAAAATCGGTAAAAGCGGTATGCTACATTCCTTCAATTTTGATCAATGTTGCCAGTATAGCTAAGTATTTAGTAGCTAGATTTAGCTTCGCCTTTTCTCATTTAGTCACCAAATTTGTGTTTATTTGTGCTCCTAGCTACTTTTTTGAAAAAAAAAGAGAAAAGAAAGAATTCCATCAGTTCGGATGGAATTACAAATTTCGAATTACAGTGGAAGAAACTTTGTAGAAATGAAATTGCTTCACTTGAATTTGAAAAATTATATTAATATCACCTTTAAGCAATCCTGAAAGTGAAAGGCATTATTTTAATAAACGCTATTACAACAACACAAAGAATTAAGATAAACTTGGTTATGTTGAATTCAATATTAAAAAACTTACTAAATCGGTTATAACTAAGAAAATGTTTGATTTAAGAAAACGAAATTTTTATTTGATCACACATGGTTCTCGTACAGTGATCAATCAAGGTTTTCGAACAATGACCGCCTGTGGTAGGTGAGTCAAGTTACAAGAACCCATATGTAGCTCGTTGGAAAGGTAATAAGCACAATTTTGAGGAAAAAAGAGCAACATTTTCCAAGGCCATAATATCATTTGAAGAAACGTGATAATCATTACATTTATGTCCGTCCTTAAACTTAAGTAAGTATTTTGTAAGCTTACTACTGTGGGCAAAAGTTAGTAAGACTTTTTAATTTAAATTTCGCGCGGAAACCCATTCATCAAAATATTATTTTTTTAAGGTTGGTATGACTGACGGTGACATCTGTGCCAAATGTCACATCAAAATAATCATTAGTGTTTAGTATACGCTTGTCTTTCTGAAGTACAAAAAGTGCATTCGGCGATTTTCACAATGAGTGAAATTATTCAACAAAGAAGTTCCATTAAATTTTGTGTGCGGAATCAAATTTCTGGTGCCGAAACGTTCAGAATGTTGCAAAAGGCCTTCGGTGATAATTGTATGTCGCGAGCAAGTGTTTTTGATTGGTACAAATTGTTCAAAGATGGTCGAGAACGTGTTGACGACGAACCACGTCCAGGTCGGCCATCAACATCAACTGATGATCAACACGTCAATAAAATCAAGGAATTGGTGCTCGAGAATCGACGATTAACAGTCAGAGACCTTACTGGCATCGTTGGAATATCGGAAGGATCAGTGAAAACCATTTTGAAACATCATTTGGGCCTAAGAAGAGTGAATGCACGATTGGTTCCAAAATCACTGCATTGGTTTTACGAGACCATTTTCATCAGCCAAAAATTCGACTGATATCGTTCCGCAACCACCCTACCACCCTATTCGCCTGACTTAGCACCGTGTGACTTTTGGCTATTTTCTAAACTCAAAAAACATAAAACCGCTTCGTGGACACCGTTTTGAGTCAATTGAAGACATTAAACATGAATCGCTAAGCGCATTGAAGGCTATTCTGGAAATTGACTTTAACAACTGTTTCGAGAATTGGAAAAAACGTTGGCACAGGTGTATTGGGGCCGGGGGGGATTACTTTGAAGGGGACGAAATAGATTCGGAAGAATGAATAAAAAAATTTGAAGTTATGAACAAAGTCTTACTACTTTTGGCCCACAGTAGTATGAATATGAGTTAAGTCAGATTGGGTTGACGAACCTAGGGTTCATATTTTTCTTATTTCTCAATAAAACCTCAATAAAATCGTATGAAAATATTGAAAGGTGTTAGCACTTTTATACCGGCTTCCAACATTTATATTTGCGATAAGTATAATCATTACTTTTACATACTACAATCAATTTTCCTCAGCTGTTTTATTATTTATTTAAATGTCAACGGAGAATCCGAGAATAGTAGTCTCCGTGTAGCCATTTTTCTGTAATAGTCTAGACCACCTAGTTTTACGTAATCATGTAAAAATAATTTGTTAAAATTAAAATTTCGGAGATAATGTGAGGACGTAGGTAGGTAACGACAGTGCAAATTTGTGGCCACCAACACAAACACACACACTCAAAATTTATGCAAACCAACTAAAACAAACCGTTTAAAAAAGTTTACAAGTTGTGCGAAAGAACCAAAAAAAAAAAAAAAAAAATTTAATAAAATTTGCCACAAAAGCATTTTGCGGTTTTATTTTTTTTTTTCAGAATATATTTTTCACTTGATTCATTTTTGCTCATTTATGTATGTTGGCCGACAACAACAAATAGCGAAACGAGAAAAAAAAAACATTAAAAAGAATGAATTAATTTGCAACATACCCAAGTAATGATATATAGTAGAGGCTATATGTATGTATGCATGTACCTATGTACATACATCATGTCCCTGTGCTTGTGACCCTGAACATGTTCCAGCTCCTGTTTTTCATTGCAGCTATTCTGGTTTCATCCTTTCCTTCTCGTTCGTTCAATGCGTTTCGTGTATGTTAATTAAAAAATCCTGTTTTTTTCGTTGATTAATTTTTTTAGTATCTACTATGTTTGAAACCACACTGCCAACGAATGAACTTTAGTCTAGTGATAGAGAGAGCAAAAGTGAAAGAGAGAAAAAATCGGGGAAAGGAAATAGAAAATACATACATAGAAAGCTGTAGAAAATTCAAATTAATTATCGCGTTGCGCGTGTGCTGCATACCGTGCAACACACACACATATACATATTTTTGTGTGTGTTCCGCTGTATATCAAGCTACACATACATACATACTTATGTACATACATGTGACCACCTACTGTCATTCATTCATTTGAAATGCTGCAAAAGAGTTTCGTATTTTCCCATTATACAATATGAATGCAGATATGAATAATTTCTATGACACATGGAATATTTTTCATTTTTCCATTTGTGACAGTTGCATTTTTTTATTCGTGGAAATTTGTGTTGAAACTAATTTGCTAGCTTTTCATTAATGCAAGCTTATGATTTTTCGCATACTCTTTGACTACATTGAAGGTTCGTAAACATAAGTTTTAAAGAGATACAATTTTTTCCAATAGTCAAATTATACTGCATATGTACATTAGCTGGTAGAAAGAAAAAAACACAGAAAAACTGTGAAGTAAATATTCCCTATCGATAAGTAAAGGGTGATTTTTTAAGAGCTTGGTTTTTGAAAATCAAAAAAACTCAGAAATTTTACAAAAGTGAATAAAATTTTTATTTGGATTGATAAATCAATTCCTGCCATTTACTTTTTAAAGATAATTTCACTTAATTGTTGCCCGCGACTACGCTTCAAGTGGTACATTCTGATGGCACACTTTTTCACACATTTCGGCCGGAATCTCGGAATTTTACCAATGACGCATTCAATGTTGGCTTCCAAAGCAGAAATCGTGTTTGGCTTGTCCCTATAGACAAGAGGCTTAACATATCCCCACAAAATGCAGTCATAGTATCACGGAGTCAAATCACACAGTCTTGGTTGCCGATTGACTGCACCAAAACGTGAGATTAACTGCGTATTAAATTCGACTTTCAATTGATGCATGGTTTCGCTTGCAGTGTGGCATCTGGCACCGTCCTGTTGGAACCACATGTCGGTCAAGTTCAATTCTTGCATTTTCGGCAAAAACAAGTGTGTTATCATCGAACGGTACCGGTACCTTTCTCCATTGACCGCAACGTTGCGGCCTTTATCGTCTTCGAAGAAGTACTCTATGAATGATGCCGCCTGCCCATAAATCGCACCAAATAGTGCATTTTTCGGGATCAATTGGTAGCTGCTGAATTGCCTCTGGCTGGTCTTCACTCCAAATACGGCAATTCTGCTTATTCACGTATCTATTGAGCCAAAAAGGAGCCTCGTCGCTGAAGACAATTTTCAATAATTTGCAAACGTTGTTCAGGCGTAAGTCTATTCATGATAAAATGGCAAACCAAACTGAGCATTTTTTACTTTGACACATGTCAAAAATCATGCGCTGAAATATTAACGTCAAAAACTAAGTATCAACAAAATCACCCTTTATTTGTGAATACAGAAGATCAAAGTCAACCAAAGAGTTTAAATTGGTTTAATATGTTAATGAAGAATGAAAACGTCGAAATTTTTGAAAAATGTTATGAGGTGCTCTTTGGGGCAGCCAATTTTTATCAATTCAATAAATAGGAACAACATATGACATTTCAGTAATCGTTCGAGCAGCACTGAATGTGGGACTTGAAAGTAGAATTCTTTACAAAAATTGACTTCGCACATTCACATTGGACCTACTGCCATATAAAAATCGAATAAAATAGAATTTTACGCCTCTTAGCGGCCCAATTACTTCAAATAATTTTAGCAAAAAGCTTCAGTTTCAAAAATTTATTTAGAAAAGTTTTGTATTGCCAAAAAGATAATCAAATTTCCAGCTAATTTGCCCGGCCCTGTGCTGTCACAGAAACAAGAGAAAGCTTTATCATTAAGGCTTTAGACAGAAGATATTTTAAAGTTACACGGAACCCAAAGTCGTCTCTACTAGCTACTAGTCGTATACTAGCTCAGTAATCACATAAATAGCAGTGATGGGTTTAGTTCAGTGGTCGCTGTGGCCTAGTTGGTAGTTCGTCGGTCTGCTACCGGGGTTCGTATCTCGGCATAGGCAAAATCAAAGTAAAGAAAAACAAATTTTTTCTACACGGCACAACGTCTTGGCAGGCAACGGCAAACCTGCAAAACCTGAAAAGCTTTTCACTTCGCCGTTCGAATTCGGCATAAATATGTAGGTCCTTCCATTCATGTACAAATATAACACAACACGCACGACATGAGTGGATGCGAAAAGCTCGGCTTATGCCCTCCATTGGCTGTTGTGCCATTAAAAGAAGTTAAAGGCAGATTTGTTTGCAACTTGGTTTTTTTCGTATATATTTCTGACAGTTCGCGCGTGATTCTTGACATGTGTCAAAGTAAAAAATGCTCAGTTTGGTTTGCCATTTCTTCATGAATAGACTTACTCCTGAACAACGTTTGCAAATTATTGAAAAATTAAAATTCGACCCGTTTTTTATCGCCAAATTGTCTTCAGCGACGAGGCTCGTTTTTGGCTCAATGAATACGTGAATAAGCAGAATTGCCGTATTTGGAGTGAAGACCAGCCAGAGGCAATTCAGCAGCTACCAATGAATCCCGAAAAATGCACTATTTTGTGCGGTTTATGCGCAGGCAGCATCATTCATAGAGTAAATGAAGAAAGGAACCGGTACCGTTCGATGATAACAAACAACAGCCTTTTTTTGTGACGAAAATGCAAGAATTGGACTCGGCCGACAAGTGGTTCCAACAGGACGGTGCCACATGCCACACTGCACGCGAAACCATGCATCAATTGAGAGGCGAATTTGGTGAGAAGTTAATCTCAGGTTTTGGTGCAGTCAATTGGCCACCAAGATCGTGTGATTTGACCACGTTAGACTATGACTATTTTTTGTAGGGCTATGTTATGTCTCTTATCTATAGAGACAAGCCAAACACCATTGCTGCCAACATTGAACGCATCATTAGTGAGATTCCGGCCGAAATATGTGAAAATGTGTGACAAAATTGGACCTTCAGAATGGACCACTTGAAGCGTAGCCGCGAGCAACATTTAATTGAAATTATCTTTAAAAAGTAAATGGCAGGAATTGATTTATGGATCCACATTAAGATTTCATTCATTTTTGTAAAATATCTATGTGTTATTAATTTCTAAAAACCAAGCTCTTAAAAAATCAGCCTTTAGGGAGGCGGGCATATGTTACAAATACAAATTAATTATTCCAAGGCCTGGGTATTCCCTCCAGACCTGCAGGAGTCTGTGGAGGGGCCCACGCTTCAATGCCTCTGAAAGCAATATTTGGAAATTTTATAATAACTATTTTCCATATGATTTTAAGAAAAGTTTGGTCAGCTATAGTCCCTAAGAAATATATGGAGACCTGTGAGGTTCTTACGTGATTCAAAACTTGATGTTGTTATTTCATCTGAATGGATTTTCTATTTTAAATGGAAAATAATTAGGTTAAATGTTTTTTGTTGATTTTGAATTCCTAACACCTTCCCAAAAAAGCTTATCTGTTTAGTTGACCTTCCACCAAGTTGGTATCTAAAAATTTAAAATTCACTAAATTCAATTTCTAAGTCAGGGCAGATGAAAATATTGAACAGTAATTACTTTTGGCAATAGTTTGTTAATGGATTTTTAACGAATTTTCAAAATATTTGTTCGAAAACTTGAAGACTACACTTTATGTGCACATTAAAGTAAGGGGCCCTTAAGTTGAACATCCTCTTTTGCCCCCTGAGCACGTATTTTTCTTTCCTCGGCCCTGATTACCCTGTACTGTATCTACTCTTTAATATTTGAAGGAATTAAAAACCATATCACACACACACACACACACACACACACACACACACACACACACACACACACACACACACACACACACACACACACACACACACACACACACACACACACACACACACACACACACACACACACACACACACACACACACACACACTCTTTCACATCCTTTTATGGTATTTGTGTAACTTCCTCATATACTCATAGACATGTTGCTTTCAATTTAGCCAAATAAAAAGTGAAAGCAAGGTAATTACTAAAAAACAATATCATCCCCCTAAAAAGCCTTCACATGCCCTTACCACCATTTTACCTACATACACTACCTCCACTGCCTTAACTTTTCCCCATACTATTTTCTCCGTATGCCTGAAATTAATGCTTCGCTGCTTTGCGCGACGCGGTAAAATATCATCATCGTCGTCATCGTCGTCGTGGTAGGCAATTTGTGGAAGGATTACAATAATAATTATGCTAGATTGTGATAGCATACATTTACAAATCCACACATATCCACCATGCTTGTGTAGTTACATGTATGCCAATGTAACATACCACCAACAACAAGTACATACTAAGTAATCTACAGTATGGTATGTGTCATGCGAAACAAAACCTCATCCTCCTTCCTGCAAACGAACAAACAAACACTGAAACAGTGAGATGTGTTAATTAAGTGCCAACACAAATTTCAACACAGAACAACAACAAAAACAACACCAAAACCAAAAACAAAAACGCAAAATAAAAACAGAATAAAAACATTGTAAATATAAGCAATAATAATTTTGTATTTTGCTAGCAGCAATTCATAATTCAGATAATTCAGAGTGTAAAGAAGTGAGAACATTTAGCTGGATACATTTGGTGAAAAGTGCGAAAAGTTTTGCTTTGGATTTCTGCTTTAAGTGTGTGTGTCTCAAAAGTTAAAGTGACTTTTGATTGTGTTAGACACCGATTGAAAAAACTCCACCCCAAATCGGTAGATATCGTATAAATCAAAATTGAATGCATGTATTTTCATATAAATGAAAATTTATGTAAAAATGTTTTTTTTTTTTTTGTTATTTGTTTCTTTTTTCTTGATTGCTTTGTGTCCATTCGGTAGTTTAATATTTTTCGTCACCCTGCAGCTTAACTTTTTTCTCTGTAGTTTCGTTTATATGGTATTGGCAATATTCTTTGTCATCCTGCTCGTTCTGAGCTTTCTTCTTGCTACGCCAACGTCATTGTCCTTTACAAAGGTAAATTTTTGGTTTATGTATGTGTGATTTATTACATGTTTGGCATAAATATGAATATAAATATGAAAATATTTCGTTTCTTTGTTAAAAAAAATCACGCATGATATAAGTAAAAAAAAAAAATAACAACTAGAAAAGCGAATGTCCTGCATACTTATTGCCCTTTTGTTGTTGTTGTTCAGTTGCTTGTCATTTCAATGATGTTTTGATTTCGATTTCTTTATGATTCGATTTTTTTCTTTTGTATTTGGAAAAAAAAACTCTGAGTTTTGTAAAGAGGACATTTGAATATGAATACGATTTATGTTAATTTTACGAAATAAATCCTTGCAAATATTAACGAGATAGTTTTTCTTCTTCAATTTTATTGTATCACGAGGCAGTGAGTGTTTTTGGAAGTAGTGCAAAGAATTTCAATAGTTTTTGGAAGGAGTCAACTGCCTACGCAGTTACTAGCCGGAGTGGTCCGTTTGAATCAAGTTTAGAGTCACCAAGAACGCTGTTGTAAGTCATCACTAAAATTTGTATGACTCGGAGGTCTTTTTGAAGTTTCCTGATCGTCGCAGCGAAAATTGTTACGGAAATGATGGGCACCGCCTCCTGTCAATCAAGTAAGAAAAAAATGAGGATGCATATTACATATAAATGATGGGCAGCACATATGCATCCACATGTATTCACGAGTATGAACGAAACATAATTGATAGAGGGCGCTAATACGCGTAAGCTCCAAACTTTATTGATAGAGGGCGCTGTTTGGATTCGCGTTTGATTCAAACTTGATTGATAGAGGACGCTGATTCACATTATCTTCAAACTTGATTGATAAATGGCATTGATTCGCGTATGATCCAACTCGATTGATAGAGGGCGCTGTCCATCAGATTCTAGTTAAAATTTTACATTAAAACAAAAAGAAATTTACATTTAAAACAAAAATCGTTAGAAATTCCTAGAGCTGAAAGAATGAGCGAGTATAGACTGAAAAACAAAAACACAAACGTCAGGCACACACAAATGGCGATTGTGTTACGATAAAATCTCCAGCAAAAACTGCGGATGAGAGACAGCGATAATGTAGATTACGTCAGAAAATGGAGGCCGAACAAAATTCAGATTCTGCTGTTGTGAAAGAAAACCCAAAAACAAGCACCGAGAGATCGCGAGAGTGTAGACTTCGCAAGCAACTTGAGGCACAACAGAATTCGAATTTCATTGAGATAAAACTCGAAAAAACTAATGCGGAGAGACATATTGAATGGCAAAAAAGTTCATTAAAGCAAATAATTTCATCAACACTCATCGTCATTTAGTCCCGACGAAGGTCGTCAGATTATACAGCACCAGACGGTAATTGAGATGGCCGAATTCCCAGTTTCTTAACGAAAGGAAAGGGCGGGCGATTTACTTCAAAATTGGCTTGATAATCTTCCCTCCGTGGAAAGAAATCAACTCGCATCAACACAACAAAACATAGACGAGATTTTCCAAGTTTTAAGTCAACCTCATAATATTCACGAGTTCTCAGACGGACAAGTGTCAAATTTGCTACCCTATTGAGATCATCCAACCGCAATATTTTGATGACGATGATAATGATTATAATGATGTTGACGCTCGTTGCATGCATTGGAAATACAAACGATTAAAAGGAAGTTAATCCAGATGTAGCACACATCGGATCAGAGAATCATCAAACTGCATAAATCAGCACATTGTTAAAAATTCGTTCGGCCACGCTTGTAATGTCTGCGATAGACTCTGGTTTTTACAAGATTATTAAACCTAACCTGAAATCCCAAAAGAAGTAAACTTCTTTAGGGCGTCCACTGACACGCACAATTTTTTTATTTTAATTTTTTTGTACGTTCGTAGGTGACAACTTTTATATAAGTAGATACAGCAGAACGCCGTGTATGTCTGATTCCTATTGACTGAAACCACCTACTTTCTTCTTTCACCAGTTACCATTTGTAAGCAACCCTGGCGCACAAGCCTTTAAAATTGCGCAGGCGAATGTAGGTGGTAACCTTGACACGGTGTAATCATCAGTCTCTCTCACGCGCTTTAGACATACGGTCGATCCCTGACATTATTAAATTCATACATACATTATTCTAATAACATTAAATTATTACTCAATAAATTGATTTCCTTATATATTTTATTAACAACAAACTGAAAGTGTTTTCATATTAAAAATATGTAAAAGGGCCTTTCAACTCAGAAGTGGGATATTGACGAGAAGAAACATCGCGAAACGTAAAACGAGTGAACGTTAAAGTGAGAGTGCTCAGAACGATACGTGTGCGTGTGTATGTGAATTCTTGTGTCCATACATATTAGACGATTACGACAAGAGAGAAGAGAAAACGGTGTACATACGCGTATACAATAGTAACGATTAGCGAAGCGTTGACGTATGCCGTAAAGTGTGTGAAGTTTTGGTGTTCCTAGCCGTAGGAATAGAAACTTCTGGAAATGACGAAAAACGATTGAAAAAGAACGAAAGTAAAGATTTTTTTTGTAGAAACGAACGATAAAATAACGATAAATTAGTGCGTGAAAACGATTGAAATAAAAAGTGTAATATTTGATAAAAACGGACAATTCAAAATGAGGAGAATTGACACATTAAAAATCGATCAATTGAAGTTGCTGTTGCAAGCAAAAGGCTTGTCGTCAACAGGACGGAAACCTGAGTTAGTTCTGCGACTCGTCGAGGCACACGGTAGTGACGAAATCGACATCATTGATGACAACGATGAAGCCGCCGGAGGAGACGCAACAATGCAACAACAATTAAACGAAATGCGTTGTTTAATAGAATCTTTAGCACAGCATAATACGAACACAGATTCATTGACTAAGGTGACACAATTTGATTGTGACAAAATGGATGAAGTTAATGCGGGTGTTGTTTCTATTCAGACTCAACTAAATGATATGCGTGACGCAATAAGATCACTAATGCAAAATAGTGCGCGAAATAACACGGGTGGAAATGTTCCTTCAGAGAACTTAAGACGTGAAAATATAGACTCAAGTGTGCGAAATCATTCCGTAAAGGAGATAGCGGAGACTATCCCAGAATTCGATCCAACTCGCGAATCTTCGGTAACCGTTAACCAATTCATACAGCGCGTGGACAAGTCGATGGCCGCGTATAATTGGAACGAAAAGTGTACGTTACTGGCGGTTTACTCGAAAATGAGAGGTGTCGCGAAAATGTGGTTGGACTGTACGCCGGAATTATACGTAAGTTGGCGGGAATTTTCGGAATGTTTACGTAATGAATTCGAAACATCGAGTAACGAAGGGGAGATTCATTTCAAAATGAGCAGTTCTGTGAGAAAAGACGGTGAACTTATAATTGATTATTGTTTTCGAATGGGTGCACTAGGAAAACGCTACGGACTTAGTGAACCTGCAGTAATCAAATATATACGCGACGGTTTGAAAAACAAAGAAGTGCAAAACGCAATTGCCGCGATGAAGTTTAACTCACTTAAAGACATGTGAGAAACAATAGACGATTATTTAAGAAATGTATCTGTCGTAAAAAGTGCTAACGAAAACAAGTTCAAGTTCAACAGTGATAAACCGAAACAATACGATGTAAAACCGCAAAGTTCAATGAACAGTGACGCGAAAAAGAACATAATTTGTTTTAATTGTTCGGAAAAAGGACATTTTTCGAATCAATGTACCAAACCTCAATCGCGTAACCGTTGCAACGATTGCAATAAAGTGCACAAACGAGGTGAACCGGAACATTGTGGTAACAAAAGCGGTAGTGCAAACATTCGGAAAACTGAAATAAAAGATTTCGAAAAGAATTTTATTAAAACCGTATACGTTAATGGTAAAGAGTTTTCAGCATTTCTCGGCACCGGTAGTCAATGTCATTTAATCGGCGAGACAATTGCAAGGTCGTTACCGTATGCGAAGGTAAAGTGTTGCATGAAGATTAATGGTATTTGTGGTGGCGCACGTTACGGAAAAGAGAAAATGTCGTTAGACATGACAATTGATAACGTTACGCGTAAAATTGAAGTGTATATCGTGAACGATGAACTATTAACCACGGACTTACTTATTGGTCAAAACATTTTTGATGGTACAAATGTTACGATTGAGAACGGTAAATTTTCTTTTAAAGACGAATCAAGGAAAATTAAAGATAGAAAAGAACAAATTCCAATCGATGTCAGTGATGTTCAATGTGGTGACGAAAACGTATCGATAAAAGACAATTTAACGGTCATTTTAAATAAATATTGTGACGTGTTCGCGAATAATTTAAGTGAAATCGGCGAAACGGATGCAATTGAAATGCATATTGAACTAAAAACGGATAAACCAATATCGCAAAGACCTTATCGGGTTCCGGAACCTAAAAAGGCAGCCGTTAACGATATGATTAAAGAACTTTTAAACAACGGAATTATAACACCATCAGAATCCGCGTACGCAAGTCCGATAATACTGCTGAAAAAGAAGGATGGAACCGATAGAATGTGCGTGGATTATCGGCGTTTAAACAGTCATACGGATAAAGAGGTGTACCCGATGCCCAACATCGAGGAGCGACTACAGAGTGCAACCAGGTATAAGTATTTTACTACTCTTGATTTAAATAGCGGTTATTACCAGGTGCCCATAGCTCGTGAGGACAGAAAGTACACAGTATTCGTAACTACTGACGGGCTTTATGAATTTAAGAGAATGCCATTTGGGCTTAAGAACGCACCGGCAGTATTCCAACGACTTATGGCTAAGATCAAGGTGAAAACACGGCCAGACGATATGATTCATTATATGGACGATATTCTTATCGGCAGCGACGAAATTGGTGAAATGTTCGAGAAGTTGAAACGAGTGCTTGAGGCATTACGAGATCTCAAATTAACGCTCAACGTGAAAAAGTGCTCATTTCTCCAAGAGTCAATTGAATTCCTAGGACATAAACTTACTTCAAACGGAATAAGCCCCGGAACGATGAAGACTATGGCCATTAATAATTTTAAAACCCCATCGAATATTCACGAAATACTCAAATTTTTGGGTTTAAGTGGGTATTTCAGAAAATTTGTACCATGCTTTGCGATTTTGTCTGAACCATTGCGGAAACTCTTGAAGAAGGATGTACCATTCCAGTGGAATGACGAGCAGGAAAGTTCATTCCAAAAATTGAAAAATGCATTGGTGACACAACCCGTCATGACCACGTACCGCGTAGAAGCCGAACACGAAATTCATACCGACGCTAGTAGTATTGGTTTAGCTGGTATACTACTACAACGAGAGGAAAGTGGATTGAAACCTATACTCTACTACAGCCGATCTACGAGTAAAGACGAACAAAAATATCACAGCTATGAGCTGGAAACGTTAGCTGTAGTCGAGATGCTAGAAAGATCAAAATATTACGTGTATGGCTAACCGATAAAAATTGTGACTGATTGTAATGCGATCCGAGCTGCGATGGATAAACGTGAGCTGATTCCACGAATCGCCCGTTGGTGGCTTCGCATACAAGATTTTGATACGACAATAGAACATCGACCTAAACGACGCATGGATTATGTAGATGCCTTGAGCAGGTATCCCAGCGAACCAGCACACGAAGTTGAACCAGCATCACTCTTGATATCTAAAGTTAACATTACGGATGAAGATTTTCTATTCAGCATGCAGATTCAAGATGAAAAGATAAGACAAATTGTTGCGAACGTTGAAGGTAAAGATCCCGTGGCGACGAAAGAATACGAAATAGCCAATGGTAGACTTTACCGGAAAACGCAGGAAAAGAAGTTATGGGTCGTTCCTAAAGCACTACGATGGCGAGTCATAAACAATAATCACGACAAAACAGGACATCTAGGTGTAGATAAAACCATCGAACGTATCCAGACAACCATGTGGTTCCCCCGAATGAGGAATGTTGTAAATGGATACATCAAATCGTGTGTCGATTGCGCTTTTAATAAGAAACCTGGTGGAAAACAAGAAGGAATTTATCATTATAACGACGTTACTCCAATTCCATTCCACACAGTTCATCTCGATCACGTTGGTCCTTTTCCGAAGAGCAGTCGAAGAAACGAACATATCCTTGTATTTGTTGACGCCTTCACCAAATACACGATTATACGAGCCGTTAAATCTACAGCAACAAAACACGTTACAGTAGTTTTGGACAAAGTAAGCAGCTACTTAGGTATAATCACAGACCGAGGAACTGCGTTTACGTCGAAGGAGTTTGCTCGATATTGCAACGACTACAATATTAAGCACATCTAAAATGCGGTCAGAACACCCCGTGCTAATGGACATGCCGAGAGGGCAAATCGAACATTGCTGTCTATGTTAAAAACGTCTACGGAAACTGATAAGCGATGGGACGATCAGTTGAGAAACATCCAGTGGTCCATTAACACCATGAAAAATAAAACGACGAATCAAACACCCCATGATTTACTCTACGGATTTACTCCACGTGACATTCTCAAAAACAAGATTGTACAAATTCTTCAAGATGACTTCGATTATGAAGAAACAAACCTGACAGAACTACGAGAAGCTACAGCTCAGAGAATAACTCAAGAAAGACAGAAGGCGAAACAACGTTACGATCAGCGACATTCACAGCCAACGATGTATCGCGTAGATGACTTAGTTCTAGCCGAAAATGAACCAGCAAGTACCGGCGAATCGCGTAAGCTTGAACCAAAGTACAAAGGTCCATATATCATCAGTCGAGTACTTGACAATGATCGGTACGTTATTTCTGATCTTCCCGAATCAAAACGGACTAATCGACATTATTCTGGCGTGTACTCATCCGATAAATAAAAACCTTGGTGTGAGTTATACGAAACCGACGACTATGAAGAAGCCGAAACCTCCGATGAAGATTTCAACGACAACGACATCTCTAGCCACAGTGAGGACACTGCGGAAGGGCAGGATTGGCCGACTGTAAGCAACCCTGGCGCACAAGCCTTTAAAATTGCGCAGGCGAATGTAGGTGGTAACCTTGACACGGTGTAATCATCAGTCTCTCTCACGCGCTTTAGACATACGGTCGATCCCTGACATTATTAAATTCATACATACATTATTCTAATAACATTAAATTATTACTCAATAAATTGATTTCCTTATATATTTTATTAACAACAAACTGAAAGTGTTTTCATATTAAAAATATGCAAAAGGGCCTTTCACATTTGACAACTATTATATCTCGAGGCTGGTTCAGCATTGAGCGGTTGCTCTGTGTTAAGGATGCTCTATGTACATATATCGTCATCACTAGTTGTTTGGGTTTATTTCTTCTTTCTCATCAGTTGTTGATCACTGGTTCTCATTGTCTTCTGCCATGTTTCGCAGCAAACGTTCAGCTTTGCGTGCGCAGTCCGCAATCTTCATCTGATTTTCGCCACATTGCATATAACATTCCACTTCTACACAATTTTGTATATCTGTGGTGTCAGTGTGTTCAACATCAAAAACAGCCGAATGATAATGTTTAATCAGGAGCACCAATCGTTGCCGTTTCCATATGTCTTCTCTAAGTAGGTGACAAAAAGCTTGACGAATACCAAGGGTTTCCTGTTAATCGCTGTTTTAATAGCGAAGACATGTCTTCCATCAATCGTGCGATAGCTCGGAGGCGCAGGGGCACAGAATTGGGAATTTGTAACCAATCTTATTTCAGTACTCCTAGCAGAAAACTTGGAATATTTAAAAAAAAGAATGAAAGTCAAGCTAAAGGGTTAGGCGATTGAAGTGTTACCAAATTCACATCGGTATATCTGGCAACGCGGTATTGCCAACTATGTCAAATTCATACCAATGACAACTGCTTATATTGTTTACAAGATTCCACAAGCATTTGCGTTTAATTTTTACAGAACAAATGTTATTCGAAATGGAATTCAAACGTAATAGTGTGATTGCGTTATATTTGAGTGGAAAATCACAACCAGCTATTGTTCGTGAGCTCAGGCATCTTAATGGGAATAAAATGTTTGTATATCGCACCCCACAACTCGTTATAATGATAGGCAGCATTGCCAAACGCTATGGTGGTGGACGGAAAAAAACAGCAACATCACGTGAAATGGTTCGGAAAGTGAAGGCTCAACTTGAATGAAATTCACGTCGTAGTGCTAATCAAATCGCCAAAGAACCAGCGAAGCATCCGACGCATATTCCAAAATGAGCTCAAGATAAAGCCTTACAAGTTCCAAAAAGCACATGATCTTACACCAAAGCAAAAAAAAGTTAGACTCGAAAGAGCAAAGGAGTGGTTACGCTTGCATGAACGTGGTGAATTTCCAAACATTGTGTTCTCTGATGAGAATAATTTCTCTATTGAGCAGTTCATAAACTCTCAAAATGAACGTGTTTACTTAACTGAACGCACTTACGAAAATTTGAGCCAACGAATGGCCACCCAAAGAAATTTTCCATCTCAACAAATTATATGGGCAGCTGTGACCGCCGATGGACGCTGTCCAATCTTTTTCATCGAGCCTGGTGTCAAATTCTATGCGACTTATTATCGGGAAAATGTTTTGGAAGCTGCTTTAAAGCTGTGGGCACGCAAACATTTCGGTCGTACACCATGGACGTTGCAACAAGACTCGGACCGTCTCATAAAGCTCGTGTGAACCAAAAGTTGTTAAAAAACCATGTTAAATACTTCAATTCGTCCAAACAATGGCATTCGAATTCGCCAGATGCAAATCCGATGGACTATTCCATCTGGGCCATTTTGGAGAGCAAGGTGAGGTCTAAAAAATATGCCAGTATCGATGCGCTGAAGAAAGCCAATGTACCGCAAGATCATATTCGTGCATGCAACTCATTTTTTAAGCGTTTGAAGGCCATAGTCGAGTCAAAATGTGTCCAAGCCACATCGATTTAAAGTGAATGGATTCTAAAATTTTTATTATTTCCACACATTTTTGTAATTTGAATAAATAAAATATAATTTCACACAAAAATAATATGGCCATTTGAATAGGTTCAATCGGCTAACCCTGAGATACAGTATTCGTTTCATACAGGTCCTTCCAGGAGTTAAAGCTATTGAAAAAATCGCATATTACCCCCTAAAGAATCCATATGCTCACAAAGAAAATTCTGGAAAATATTTTTGTTCGCTTTGTCGCCGTTTAGTTCATTTTTCGTATGCTGACCTCATACCTTAAACTTTCCAAATCATTTCATTTTAGCCTGCCGAGATATAAATAAACTAACTGCTGATATCCCTTCTTTTTTTTTGTTGGAATGTTGTACTTAAGTGCATCAAAATCAGTTTTCTGTATTCATCTTTATCAGTGATGAGTCTCTAGCTCACCCTTTTACTTATTTTGTAAACTAAGTAATATTAAATATAACATTCATTATCATATTTAAAAATAGGTGGAAAAATAAACATTTTCTTTCATCTAAGGGCAGACCAAAATAAAATCTCTCAAGACTTTAATCACTTTTAATTTAACTAAAATCCTTTAAATGAGCATTATCTCTTTCTAAAAAATGAAAAAAAGAAAAAAAAAAAACACTAAAATAAGAAGAAAGTTGTGCACGCTTGCAGCTGTGCCGCACTCATTTCGGCACATAAATGCTATTGCCAATGTTGCCACATGCAATTAAAACTGATTCGCTATGGTCATCGTAAACCATTTAAAAGAATTCTTGACGTTTTATCATTAAAAATGCACCTTTTCGTCTTCGTGTTGGTTTTTTTTTTTTGTTTTTTTTTTTTGGTCATACAAAATTCATTCATTCTCAAAAACTCAAAGTGATGTAGTAGAAAAAAAGGCAACCCTTTTTTTTGCTGTCTTGCAGCTTGTTAGAAATAATCAAAATGAAAAAACTTTAAATCTGATTTTTAATTGACGCATGTTACACAAGTAGCGAAAAAAAGAATGTTCAAATCTTAGAATTATAGGTTTCAAATGACTTTGCCACCCTCTTAAGTTGGCGCATAAAAATTAAAAGTTTCCCCCTGTAAGGCGAAGAGAGTGAGTGAAGAGTGAGGAAATTGTGCTAGAAGATTGCATTATACCTTCATTACTTTGATGGCTAATTTAACCTGACGGTTTTTATATCTTCCTGTTGGCTTCTTTATTTTTTTTTTTTTTTTTGATAACTAAAAATCTGGTGCTATCAGCATTTAACATTTACAAGTAGAGACAGGAAGCAGTCAGAGTGAGTCCGGGCAACACGTTGTTTTCATTGCTCATTAGCGGGCGACGCGAGTTTTAATTAATAGAGAAATTTCGATTACAATTTGTGTGAAAGGGTGGAAAATTTTGCTCGTAATTTGAAGAGCTTAAAGTTTTTGAGGTATTTAACAAATTTGTGATTTTGGGAAAGTTTCCTCTTTGCATTTCATGAATTTCTGATACCAATTTTTTTCTACTAATTCGTTTTATTTCTATGTACTAATTTGTATTTGCAGTATTTTTTTAAACTAATGAATCATTGCATTAGAGTAAATTTCTTATTCTTCACACTTTTAAATATTCACTTAATTCAGTAATTCAAAGACTTCTTTCACTTGCAAACTTCAATAATAAAGTAAATAAATTACTCGAGGAGCAGAGTAGCACAAGAGAAATTGCGCACAATTTCGATTCAATTTTATCAAAAACAAAAAAAAATAAAATAAAAAAAAAGAACAAAAAGTTTCTTCTTCACACTTTTATTATTTCCACATTAAGCTTTAATTTTTCATCTTCATGTGTGCGCTCTTACATTTGTGTATGTAGGTATGTATGTATGTGTTTGTGCCAGTGAGTTGTAAGTTTATCTAATTGCCTTTTCGACATCCATTTAATCCCTATTAGTCCTTTACCTTCGATAACTTCTGAACGATAGTGAAACACACTCGTGCGCAGCACACACACACACACACACACACACACCCTCGCTCATACATTCCCCAACTCTCACATATTTCCTCCCACTCAAGTTTTTACTTTCATACTCGAGTCCAGCTATATCCCCATGAGTAAATTTTGTTACTTTGCTACTTTCCTTCTACTACTTTGGTACGTACCAGATACGATTAAGTATAACATTTTTCTTCGACTACTTAATAAGGGTTTGATTTCTCTTATTTAGTACAATACTTTTCGACGTTGTAGCGTTGTAGAGGAATGTGAGATGTGGAATGCTGGGATAGAGGCGTTGAAATTAGGATATGTTGTCTTATTTTAAACCGAAATTAACTGAAATTTAATGAGAGAACGAAATATCTGTGAGTTCCTAGGTTATTAGAAGTTTTCGAGTCCTCGAAGATAGGATAATTTTTTGTTTTGAAGTGCTTTTGAAATTAGGTGATTTAAAACCAGGTTATTTAAAACCATGTAAAAACATGGTTTATGTTTCTAATTTAAAATTCAAATGTTAAACCCATTACTTCGATTTTTTTCATATTTCACATAGGGTCTACTGGTCTTTATTGAATAACGATTGTTTCAACGCCTACGGTCCGGCGTACCCTTAAAGGGGATTGTAAAAATTATTTTTGTCGCTAAGCTGGCACCACCGTTCTCTATCGTGAATTGACATGTCATTTAGTTGGTTTATAGTGCTCAACTTTGTCAGTTCATCTCAAGTGTGTTTTGCGATTTTAACAATGAATAAAAATATGGAATAAAGAATTTGTCTCAAATTTTGTATTGCAAATGGAATTTCGAGTACCGAATTGCTGCAAATGTTACAGAAGCTTTACAGTGATTACTTACTTACTTACTTAGCTGGCGCTACAACCGATGATCGGTCTTGGCCGCCTCCACAAAGCTCCGCCAGTCACTTCTGCTATGCGCGCGCTGGCGCCAGTTGATAAGGCCAAGTGCAGTGAGGTTGCCCTGCACCTGGTTTTTCCAACGGAGATTAGGACGTCCCCTTCTGCGTGTTCCTCCACCGTGGTTCGAATAAAACGCCCTTCTAGCCGGAGCGCTTTCTTCCATTTGCTCAACATGACCCAGCCAGCGAAGCCGCTGGAGTTTTATACGCTTGACTATGTCAGTGTCGGCGTACAGCTCATACAGCTCATCGTTCCATCTTATTCGATACACGTCGTCCACGCATACTGGACCGTAGATCTTACGGAGTATCTTCCTCTCGAACGCTCCTAACAGCCAACAGCCTCTCATCATTGATGGTCAATGTCCACGTCTCTGCACCATACATTAGGACGGGAAGGATGTGCCTACTGAGCCCGTAGTAACACCTGTTGGCAAGAGTTAGTCTCCGCTTGATCTCAAGGCTGACATTATTGTTGGTGTTTATGCTGGATCCTAGATAAACGAAATCCTTGACGACTTCAAAAGTGTTTGCAGTGATTAGCCTTTACAAAAAACACGTGAATATGAGTGGTACTGTGCACTCAAAGGCGGTCGAGATGTGGTGGGTAAAGTCGATCAAAAGTCAAAGTAATGTTAACTGATTTCTTTGATTATCGCGATGTTGGGTACTCGGAATTCTTTCCAGAAGGTCACAGGGTAAATAAAGAACATTATCTGGACGTGTGAAAAATCAAATTTGACGAAAAACGGAAAAATTGTGGAAAGAAAACTCATGGATATTGAACCACGCCAACGCACCATCTCACAAGGCTGTTATTGCTAACGAACGAAAATGTTTTAAACATGTTTTGATGATTGGATTATTTATTGGCATAACTGTATTATTTCGGATTTGAATGAATAATAAATATTTTGTGTTTTACTGACCAATTCCCAGCACTTTTTTCACGTAAAGTAATTAGCTCTTTTGGTTTGTCTGTGGACACAATAATTCGAGTAAAATTTAATTTCAAGAAAACATGCTACAGACATATCAAAACAAGCAGAAAAAGGTTCAAGCAAAATCGTTCAAGTCGGTGTGGTACTCACATGTCACAATGTTGAAGCAAATTAAACTAGCTTGCAGAATAGCTGTGAATTGAGCTATTAACACGCCCAACTCAAGCTTCATACTTTCAAAAATATTTGGTATCTGTACAATTTGCTCTCGTAAACGGAAATGTCCATTTCAACAGAAATATTTTTCATGTATTTTTTAAATTTCGTGCAGTCTGCTCAAAGCTGACGTCACACCCTGTTCTCGCCCAGTAATTTGCCCTTGAGCCAGGGCAAGTACAAAAAAAATCCATTCCTGGAAGGAATACTCTTCCTACCGTTAGCCCAGGGTACAAATGCAACAAAATTTTGTAATGTGAATGAGGGTGATTAAATAAATATTTCAATCTAAAACTATAAAAAGTTAACTTACAATTGAATTAAAAAATTTATTTGATATACTCGTACACCCTTGCTTATACGAGGGTACCCGTGTGTGAAGACAGGTGGAGTTGCTGAGAGAAGTTGGCATTACCGTCGTGTACTGCCATCTGTCACACGACACCACACTAAATTTCAAACCGATTCATAGGTTAGTTTTTATTTGGCAGCTATTAGTATCACACGTGTTTAGTGTTTCGCGATTAAATGAAAAAGAACAATATCGATCCGTAATTCGCTTTTATTTTTGGATGGAAAAAAATGCGAAGAAATAAAAGCGAAGTTGGATGCGGTCTATGGGGACCCTTCACCATCTATGACAACCGTAAGATATTGGTTAAACGAATGTAATCGTGGTCGTACATCTGTTTTTGATGAACGAGCGCATAGGCCGCCCAGTAGACGTGGTTACCGAGGAAATCGTTGAAAAGGTCCGCGACATGATTCTCGCTGATCGCCGAACGAATTTGCGCGAAGTAGCAGCAGCAGCCGTAGGAGTGTCGTACGGAACGGTAATTAATATTTTACATGATAGTTAAGCATGAGAAAGTTGTCGGCCCGATGGGTGCCGCGATTGCTTACGGTGGACAACAAGCGGATACGGAATTGTCACGGCCAAATTGCATGAATTGAACAACGAATTGCTCCCGCACCGACCCTACTCGCCCGACTTGGCTCCCTGCGACTTCTTTCTGTTCCACAAGATGAAAACTTGGCAATTCAGCTCAAACGAGGAGGTTATCGTCGAGACAGAGTTTGACAAATCGTATTTTTTGCAGAGTTTAAAGAAATGACAGAAATGTTGGGAAAAGTGTATTGTACTAAAAGGAGATTACGTTGAAAAATAAAAATAAAAAAATTTGTCAAAAACTTGCCTCTTCATTCCTAACACTGGTACTTATTGATCTACCCTCGTATATGTAAACTCGAACATAGTTTTTCGATTTATTTTATTTTTTATTTGAGGTAATCTCAAGTACTCATTGTGAAACGATAAAATTATTTGCAAGATTTTACTTGAGTAGTACTTATGCTTATACTTAGACTAGAATTAAAGACCTGGTGACTCCTTAAGCCTCGATAAGCTTAAAGAGGTTTGGAATTCTAGAAGGTACTACATACTTAAGTAATATAATATAAGTACTTAAGTATAATATAAGAAAGTTTCGTTTTCAAAATGCTGTTGGTGAGCCTGGTTCAACTTTCATCATTATTTCTCCACTCGAATTATATTAGGAAGAGACATTCTATCCAAGTTTTCCTTTATTCCTCTACCATAACACCCGAAATCGTTCTAGTTGGCATTTAAAATAAATTGCTGCTGTTGTTGTTGCGATTCGATTATTTAGTTTCGAAAGCATTGTTCGACACACTTTAGTTGCACAAAATGAAGTGTATACATGTATGTGTCTTGTTTTTGTCGGTATACGTATGTGAGTGTGTGCTTCAGGGAGAAGCCATTCACTTTGATGATGTTCGAAGTATTCCACGTGTGTACCTTGTAAGATAAATTTGTTTTATTTATAGGTATGAGCATGTTACTTACATATCAATAGATATCCTTGCTCGCAATTGGTAGATTCATTCTTTCTAGAGCTACACGAGCTGCCCGCATCGTGTTATGTGTACATAAAGCATCTGTTTCAGCTGTTGATGACCTTATAATTGGAGTGCTGTACATTTAGTGTGTGAGTGTGTGTGTGTGTGTGTGTGTGTGTGTGTGTGTGTGTGTGTGTGTGTGTGTGTGTGTGTGTGTGGTGTGGTGTGTTTATTTGTTTGATTGTATTGTGATGTATTTTTAATCTATAACAATCGTTGTACTGGGAATTTCTATTTTCCTTCTTACAAGTTTTTGTGGAGGGGCAAGAAAAAGAAAAATAACAATAAATTTTGCTCAGTTTTTACAATAAGCATAACAATCTTACAATTGTAATTGTTCTGAGTTTTTTCTTTCTAGTTGGCAAATAATTCCACAGCATAAACTTCAAAGAGTCTGTGCGAAAGAGGAGAACGTGATATATGCAGAATTACACAAATTTCTGGAAAATTTACTAGAAAAGGGAATCAAAAGGATTGCAACACTATTATCAAAATAATATTAATATGCAATAAGACACATTTGTCTGTTGAATATATCGTATATTTTAGAGAAATTTGTATTATATATCAAATAAATATCGTGACATATCACAAATGGTGACAATTGTGATAGCTTCTTCCTTTGTTGCATTTAATGCTAACGAAATTCAGTAAATTATAATAAAAATGTTATGCAAAGGCATGCAAAAAGGTTTATATTGAATGGGATTGCAAATAAGGAGTGGAATTTGAATTATAATATATATATTTTAGGCGGAAATTACATCTGGTAGAAAATTGAAGCAAGCTCCTTTCAGACAAGGCTTGAGAGTAAACTGAGGGTAAGGTTTTGTCAGCTCATATCAAGTGAGACGGTCGCTTCATACCTGGCAATGCTTCAGTCTTAGCTCAGGGAAAATGGGAGTGGGCTAGGCTCAATAATATACCAGGTGTAATAATGTACCAGTATGAAATTTTTAAAGAAAATCACGTTTATTTAAGAAAAACGTTTATACATTCAATCGTCAAAGTAATGACCATTGCTAGCCACACATTTTTCCCATCTCTCTGGCATTTCTGAATACCTCGCCAAAAACAAAACTATTCGTTTGTGAGTCCAACCAGTCATCGAGCGATTTTTTCACATTTTCGTACGAATCGTAGTGCTGCTCAGCAAGTGGGTGCCCCATTGATGAAAATAAGTGGTGGTCAGATGGAGCCAAGTCTGGTAAATAACCCTCAAGGAGGAGGGCTTCCCAGCTACCAATTCCCGTGTCTGTTTTGTTCGATGTGAAAAATCACTAGCTTAATATTCTGGACGTTTTTGGCGCGAAGCACAACAAGTGCGGTTCAAATCGGCCAATTGTTGTTGGTAGTGTTGATCAGTAACTGTTTCACCTGGTTTCAGAAGGTCAAACCAGATAACACCTCGCTGATCCCAGGAAACACAGATCATCTTCTTTCTGATTGGCTTAGGCGATTTGGCTTTGCTGTCGATTTGGCCGGTGTACCAAGCTTAACATATGATCGTTTACGTTTGGGATTCTCGAAATATATCCATTTTCATCGGCAGTAACAATTCGATAAAAATATGACTTTCTTTTGTACCTGGCGAGCAACATTTCACAGGTGGTTTTTCGATTTTCTTGCTGTCTTTCAGTCTTTCAGTAAATTCATGCGGCACCCATCTTCCCATCTTCCCACCCCATGGCTTTTAAACGTTGAGAAATGCAACAGTTGGTTCTGTAAGTTGTTCTTGCGTTTGACCATCATCCTCACCGAGTAAAACTTGCAATTCGGCATCTTCAAACTTAAACTTTTTCGGTGCTCTTCCACGTTCTTCGTCTCTCACATCAAAATCGTCACTTTTAAACTTATTGAACCACTCGTTGGACTGTGTTTTGCCTAGAGCGTGCTGACTGTAAGCTTCCGCAAGCATTCGATGAGACTCCAAAGAACATTTATTTAATTGGAAACAGAAAATCAATGATGTCCGCATATCGTAGTTTGTAGGCACAAAATTCGACATTTTTACGAGCGCAAAAAAATAATGTTGTTGTATGAAACTTGATTGTTTATGAACTGAATATTGTTTACAGAACTAAATACGAAGAAATGGCGCTAATGATTTGGTTTGACAGAGCGTATAGTTTTACCTACCGACACAGAGATGTCAGTACCGGTTTCATACTTGTACACCTGGTAATGTGAAGAATTACTTTACTATTACTTTACTTTATTTGTATGCAGCTCATTCAGGAGGAAAAATCCTGCAAATTAATCTCCATGTTAAACTATTGAACAAGTATGTAACTACCACCACCAAATAAATAAGAAATCAAAATTTTGAGGAAGAAAGCTGAAAGCTCCCTTTAATTCTCTACCCACCCTGCCTGATATCGATGAATTACC
Organism: Palloptera scutellata; assembly: GCA_958295655.1. NCBI lineage: Eukaryota > Metazoa > Arthropoda > Insecta > Diptera > Pallopteridae > Palloptera > Palloptera scutellata. The sequence goes on along the minus strand of OY282450.1, from coordinate 42,330,215 downwards.
ATACTGTCGGTATCCCATTGCTTCACTTATCTACTATTCTCCCTTACATTCCATCAAATATTTAATAATATTTAAAATTTTCATTCTTACTTATTTTTATTTTCACAAACTTATTCTGATGATATTATTTTAATAAATATTTCATTTCGTTAACGATTTACTAAGTATTTAAAAAATTTGTATTATGTTTTGAGATTCTGTACTAGTAGTAGTATTAATAATTAAAATTCCTTATAACGTTACCACCTCTTGGCAAGCAATGGCAAACCTACAAGAGTAAAAATTGCCTTTGAAAACCACACAAAGTGTCCGGGGTTCGAATCTCGGCACAGGCAAAATCAAAAAGTAGAAAAAATAATTTTTCTACACGGCACCACCTCTTGACAGGCAACAGCAAACCTACAAGAGTAAAAATTGCCTATGAAAAGCTTTTCACTTCGCCGTTCGAATTCGGCATTAAACTGTAGGTCCCTTCCATTCATGTACAAATATAACACGTTCAACATGAGTGGATGCGAAAAGCTCGGCCTAGACCCTCCATGGGCTGTTGTGCCATTAAAAGTAAAGTAAAGTAAAGTAAAGTTAAACAATTTTTAGTTTAATTTACTCACGTCAAATTGCTACGTCACCGTTCCGACGATGGGCCCCACGACGGTGATGTTGCATGTTACGTGTGGTGTGATAATTTTTGAACTTGTGATACTCGCTGTGATAATTAGATTTGAGTATAGATTAATAGTAAAATTTTTGTGGCTAAGCTAGTTAGGCATTCCTTCAACACTTCCTTTTTGTTTAACTTTATTCTTTTCTTTTCAATTATACTTTTAATATTTTATGCCTTAATACTTTTTTCCTTTACACTGACACTAACACCGAACTTGAACTTTTAGAATTTTAACCCTACTATTAACATTAATTTAAATGTTGACTTTTGCAACACAAAAAAGAATATCTAAGCTGATTGCGACTTCGTTTATTATCTGGTATACTTCTATTTTATATTGAAAACTTTATCACTCGTAACGGATGTATTTATGTCGATCTTATGTTGCATGCAATGTATCCTGTGATATCCGGTAATCCTACAAGTAACGCAGTATGTTCTGTGAATTTTCAAAAATCGCAAAGCACTTGAGGCTCCTGATCGCTTTGGGTACCGGCGGTCCAGCAATTCAATTTAACTTTTTTCGTAGACAACAAAACTTTTAACTGGAATGTGTGTTACCGTTCCACCTGAATTTATTTAATTTATAAAATAAATGTAAGGTGCAGACTAAAATACTATTTTACTGCTCCAGCTCCAAGCAGTCTTTATTTTTCCTGATCGACCGTTAAATGTTTTCTACCAAATGTCTTCATCTGTCTAAGTGACCATCATCTTAGGCTTCTGCATTCACTTTGTATATGTATATTACAGAAGGTGTAGGGTGTAGCTTGTTTATACTGCCCTATAAAAACTTTCTCTAAAGAACGCTAACAGAGTGTTATTTCAGTTACCCGCTTATCCGAAATACCTACTTGTCAGAAGTGAACAACATTAACTTGTGGGGACCTATATGAAATTTATGCATGCAAGTACAATATTTTGGTACGCAAACTTTTGCCATTATCAATCGCACTAGATGATAAGTATGTCTGCAGGTCTGGATGTTTAGTAAAGTCTCTGAAATTTTAGGTTGACCCTTACACATTATGGACAAGACCGAAAATACTTTCTTTAATGCATGCGAATTAAATTACTAAATAAAAGTATTTATTAAATTTTTGATTTCTTAAAGTATAAAGCTCGCACACGGTCACTATCCAACTATAATCTATATAGCGTTATTAAATATGATATAATGTACTTAAAGTGACATTACACTTTCTGGCGGCCGCTTTCTGGAATTTTCTATTCTTCTTAAGAAGGTCAGCTTTCACACGATGAGACTAGTCTCATTAAACTCGGAAAAATGTAGGAATGAAGGAGGCAAACATCAAAAAGTTTCATGACACTCGTCTCATTGTCTAAAATTGGAGAAGGCCTTCTTCATTTCCTTCTCAGAAAGGCCTTCCGTTCCCCCTGTTTATTCTTATCTGCCTTCTCAGGAGGATCTTCCATCATTCTCTCTTATCTCCAGAAAAACTTCTTCAATTCTGTTTTCAGGAAGGCCTTCAACTTTTTCCGAGAATGCATTTTTCGTTACCTTCATAGAAAAGCTGTGTTGTTCTCTCAATTTTCATGATATTTTGTCTACTTTTTAGTAATTTTTCGTCTTTGGATAATTTTCCGCTCTCTCTTCTCTGACCCATTTGTTTCTTCTTAGTAGTCGCTATTCGTTCCATTCGTAGGAAATCATTTTTCTTACCACTATCATTCGCATCAGTTAGGCCTTCTCTCTTCTTTCTAAAGTTATTCTTCCTTAACTTTTTATAACAAGAGATAAGTTTTTCTCCCCCCAATGACTCAGGCCCAGTATTTTTCACCTTCCAATATTTAACTGCGAATAGCAACCTAAACAACAGCAACAACGAACACGTCAACACGAACCAATTTTCCGCTGAATTAAATATAGAACAATAGTTGAAGTGTCCTGTCAACAATTTGTATTTACCACACCAATGTCAAGAGGCCGGAGAAGGATCTATGGATTCGCACGTGGGTTGCGCTTATGCCAAAACGTATACGAGTATGCACAACAACGAAAACAACAACCAAATATCGCTTAAGGCTATTAAGAAAACTTTACACATTTTACATTCTACTAAAGTACATAGTGCATACATAAATGCTGCAAAGGTTGTGTTGTCTGCCTGCAACATTAAGCTCGACACCATTGCAGCAAAATGATGAGGAAAATGGAAAAGAAAAAAAAAAAGACAAAAACCATGAAGCGTTGGTGTGAAATGAATAACGAAGCAGAAGGAAAGCACAAGCAGGCGAAGAATGAAATGAAGTGCACCTCAGGCGCATTGGAGTCGTTGGTGTCGTTCGTCGTTGTCTCACCTAACCAAACGTGTCTGGCATAATTTAAAGCTGAGAACTACTACAGCAAAAGTACGGAAAGAGGAACAATATCGCAGCAGTGGAGTACATTCACACTTCAGCAGCAATAGTAATAATAAAAAATATAATGGAAAAAAATATTTAAATATTAAAAAATACTCGTGGAGTTTAGAGAGCACAGAGAGCAGGCAAATGTTTATGACAGGTTTCGCTGCAATTGTGATTTGCACACAACAGAAGAACAGCAAAACTAACAATTGCAAACAATGATGTCGAAAAGGTAGAAAATTAGATGTCATCCGAGTGTCACTTACAAAATAGTTTAAAAAAAAAATTTAAAATAAAAGTATGAACAATGAATGTGTTTCGTGTAATTGTAAAGTGCATAGAGATAACTTTTTTAAAGTTCGATAAAATCATGGAATTATTGGGAAATGTTGAAAGTTGTAGATTAAAAATATATATTGCTTGTTAAGTTGATTAAAAACGCTTTGCTTTTCTGCAATGAGAAAGTTTGAGTTGTATCAAAGAATAGTACCTAATTGATAGCCTCGAAAGACCCGCTCTCATAGACATTATCATCTCAGAGAGTGAGATACAAACAGTTAACGACTGTGATGGCCATACCATGGCGAAATTGGAATAGGTGGTGTTAGCCGCAATATACTCTTCTTCTTCTTTTCTTCACAGAGAACTTTGGCTGTCAGTTCTGTATATTTACTTCAGCTGATTTTGACATTCAACATTCATGGTGTGTTTTTGTAAAGTTGTTTCGGTAATGTTGTATTTGTAATATGCCTGATATCTTCTTATACTTTTAGTGACACAACAACCCCATGAAAGGCCTAGGCCTTGGCAATGCTATCAAAAATGCAAAAGGCTTTACAGCTAGTTTTTATGAGTTTTGTATATTTTGACTTTCTTATATCTTTTAGAACGGAGTCAACGATGCCAATTTGTACTAAAATTCAGATGTTTGTTTTGTTTTAAAATCGTATAGCAGGATGTGCCGGAATTCAGGTAATTTCTATTAGTCCCGGAGAGAGCATAGGCGGGACTAGAATATTTGCGAAAATCATGATTCGGATGCGCCTGCTCTAATTTATTCTGATTGGCATTTGTTTCAAAGAGTATTTCATACTATTTTCCAAAGTTAATTATTTAAATAATAAATTTAAAATAAATCTTACACAAAACACTCCCGAAAAGAAAGGTCCTGAAGAGAAGGTAGAGGGTTGGTGAAAAAGTAAAAACTGTTTAAATTTCTGACTAAGACGAGAAATTAAAAAAAATTTAATTATGAAAAATTGTGACTAAAATTCAGACAAGATCAGACAAAAAAATTGGATCAAAAATCAAGCCAGAAGCAGAACAAAAACAAAATCAATATTTAAATCGAAGATGAGAAGGAATGCAGACCCAAACTTATATTAAATTAATTCCGACCCAAAAATAGACCAAAATTATGTACACTCAAATTCAAACTCAGACCAAAATCGAACAAAGTTAAAAGAAAAATGTGGAAAACCAGAGTTTTGACCTAGTCCAAAATTATAAGAAATTCAGTTGAAAATTTATATCCAAAATCAGGCAAAGGAACAACAATAAAAATTTTAACCAAAGTATAAGCTGATATGCAGATCGACAGTGAGGGCAAAGTCATTCTTAAAGTCAGTCGCAAACTTGAATTTGGAGTCAAATCGATTCAAGACCAAAAATCAGAACAAAACTGCAAAGCAAATAAAAAAATGCCAAGAATGGGCAACTGAACATGTGGATGACGATTGGAGCCAAGAGGTGTTCACGGACGAATCCTCCTTTTGGATGATAAAACACTATTAAGCGTGCTTGGTCCACAAAAGACGGTAAGATGCTCCAGCGATCCAGGAAAGGTTCATATTTGGGGATGCTTCCCAAAACAAATTAATCATGTTCACGAGGAATTTGAATGCCAACTTCATGACCACGATATACCGTCGTGGACTTCTGCCATCAACGGATATGTGGTTTGGGGCAGGAAGTCGAGATTGGGTGCTTCAAGCGGATAACGACCCAAAACATCGCAGTCGCTTGTGTGGCAGTTGGAAAGAGGAAAACGGCATAACTTCATTGGATTGGCCCTCACAGTCGTCAGATGCGAATTCGAGCGAAAATGTTTGATCTCTTATGAAGTTAAAACTACATGGAAAAAAGATACGTTCAATAAATCATTTGAAACGGCTTCTTAGGGTAATATGGCCAATGAATAATTAATCATTTCAAGATGCTGTGGACTTTTTTTTTAAAGATACCTACATTTTTTCAGTGAACACTTGACTTAAGCCGATTGCTTTCTTGTTGAAACTACTGTATCTAGTAGGTTTAAGTCTCAAGACAAAACGTCTAATATCACCAAAAATGCCTGGATTTGTATCCAATATCAGAACGTATTCTCAAAGAATATTATCATCATTCATTTCCATCTATTCCCAAGAAGAAGATTCCTATGTTGCAGAAGTACATAATAGAACAATACGTCAAAAATTCTATGAATTCACTCTAAACTAATTTATACAAATATGTAATAGATCAATGTAAAACATCGAAAATGCGAGAAGCTAGGCCTTGGCCCTCCGTGGGCTGTTGAGTCATTAAAAGAAGAAGGAGAAAACATCGAAAAGACTCAATGAAAGTTAATTTATTTTATTCGACAAAAGCCTTATTTGCTCCCTTAAGCCTACGAAGACTTGAGGCAATATTTTTCCTTCTTTTGCTCAGTGTTCTTGGAAAAGTCCATGATTGTTTGTTTTATTCTACCTATATAAATAAGTAGCCCATTCAGTGGGGTCATCTCTATTGTTGGATCTGGTTTTTCTTGGCGACATGTTTGGTGAAATCCTCGCATGGACTGTCGTTTGAAGCACATAAGTATCATCACCTTCGCTTACACTTCTGGAGCACTTCAAACCACAACTTTGGATGTTCGAGTCCAGTCAGTCAAATCAATGTCTCCTTGAATATTGCTGAAGGCGTCTCCTCCTATTGTCTCCTCGTTCAGTTGCTCTTTATTTTTTTATTTTATGGCAGCATTTAGTCAACGATTTTTAATGGCAGCGTCATGGTGCCCAGGCTATATTTTATTTGAAATATCTTTTGTTACTGTTTTTGGGAATGCTTGAGTTACGCCTGGACGTTTTTCCCCCTATCTGCTACACTTTATTCGAATTATCGTTCGATGATGTTTTTGGGTGGTCGCTGTGGCGTAATAGTAGTGCGTTGGATTGTTACGCAGAGTGTCCGGGGTTCGAATCTCGGCACAGACAAAATGAAAAAGCAGAAAAAACAAATTTTCTATGCGTCACCACCTCGTGGCAGGTAATGGCAAACATATAAAGGTAAAAAATGCCTATGAAAAGGGCACTCTCACTTCGGCGTTCGGATTAGGCATAAAACTGTAGATCCCGTCCATTCATGTTCAAATAGAACACGCACAACATGAGCGGATGCGAAAAGCTCGGTCCGGGCCCTTCTTGGGCTGTTGTGCCATTAAAAGAAGAAGATGTTTTGGGAAAGTCTTGAGTAACGACTGGACGTTTCTGCGGTGGTTTATGACTGACCCCAGGAATTGTTATAGTACTAAGTATATGAAATATTTTTGAACAAATGAACACAATATGGTAGTAAATTGGTGATACTAACTTCTTTTTGCAATTAAAAATTTCATTAATAATAACATAATAAATATTTTACTTGATCCTGACACGATCGAGCACTTGTACAAAATTATTACAAAATATTGTCAATATTTTTATTCAGTCGGAATAAGTGGTGCCATTCTCACGAAATTTGATTTTTTATGGACATTTTCGTGGTTACTTCGGCACGTCCCCGTTGGGTAAAAATGATAGGCTTGTTATTCTAATCTAATCTTGATTGAGCAGTTGAGTCTGACCTGTCTTCCCAATAGATTCACAGAACTCGCTTCTGTCTCTCAAAGCGGTCTCCAGATTTAATTAGCTTTAATATTTTAATTAAATTTGAAATATTTATCCTTTGTACAACTGAAGCAACTAAAAACAGATACTCTCCTTCCCGTACATAGAACGGAAGGAAAGTAATAATTTTAAATGGCCATTACCTCGCGAGACCACGAAATCGATAAATTACCAACACCTGCTTTGTGTTTTCATTCTTTTGGCAGATGCTGTGTGAAGTTATAGCCTCAGCTCATAGCTGGCAGTCATACGCAAATTATTAATATTATTATTGTCTAGCAAATACATAACAGCAGACAATATCAGCAGCAACAGCAAAAACAGCAGCAAACAACAAATAATAATTGCTAGGTACGTGAGATATAAATAAATGTGTATTTTGTCGCCTTATGCTAACAACACCAACAACAACACAAACCAATTTAACATAATGAAAATGAAATTGTAGAACACAATACGACGACAACACGACGACAACACGACGACAAACCGAAGCCAAACGTTTTATGATTATATTAGCAGCGACCGAATGGGGCAGTGACTCCCTCCATGACTGCCACGCCAGCCTCTGTACTCGCACTTCCGTTTCGGTTATACTCGTACCTACATACCTACTTACTGTAATGATGATGCCACCTCGTCTATTATGTTATGTTGCTGGAACGGAGAAAAAACGTTGGAGCAGTGGCGGCAATGACAACGGCAACGGCAGCGGCATCGTGCAAATGTGGTATCTAATTTATGTTTGCTTCTTGGTCGCGTTTCGCGGTTTTTTTTTTTGTGTGTGTGAGTGTTTTTGTTTCTGCGCCATAATGTTACACGTTCTGGCTGCGCTTCTTTGTCGTCGTTGCCGATGCCGTTGTTGCCGCTGTCTACTTGCACAAATGTCATGGAAAAGTCATAAAAGAGAATTATGCTCGTTTTTTCTACTGCAGTTGGTTGCCGACTCATGTCCAGCATACCATGGAATTTTTGGTGTATATTTTTTACACCTTCCGTTTCAATGTGTTCCGCCTCGGCTGTTCGCGTTGACTGGTGCTGCTGCTGATGCTGCTGCTGGTGTTTCTGATGTTGCTGCTGCGCTTATCGGTGTTACTGCTTCGGGTTGGTCTGCTTTAACGACACTCACTCGCCTATCCAATGATGATCTGTTGGAGCGAGTTGATGCTGCTGGCAGCTGAAAGGAGTTGGTTGGTAGGAAGTTGAATGTTGCTGGATGACCATCGTGGCATAGAAATTATAAAATTTAACCGCGAAATGCTCTAATTACACGTCCGATGCGCTTTTTTTTTTGGTTTTGTTTTTTAGTCAAACACGCACGCACACATTCTTAGTCGTAAACCACCATTCCTGGATTGCCAAGTATACGCGCGTATATTTCCGCAGATTATTGCGCGAGTTTCATTATAATTACCACATTATGCTGAATTTTTTTCTTATAGGTAAGGGAAAGTTGAAAGAAAAAAATTGAAGCAGGAAAAGGTTTCAAGCGTCTATATTTAAGGTTTCAAATTCAAACAGTAACACTGTGCGCCATATTTCAACTTTATAACTTATATAGTCTCGGTAGTGTGGCGTAGTTGGTAGTGTCTGGGGTTCAAATCTCGACACAGGCTTTTAATGTGCCTGTGTACACAGCAAGATTACAAATTGCCTAAGAAAAGCTTTTCACGTCGCCGTTCAGATTCTGCATAAAACTGTAGGACTCTTCCATTCCTGTACAAATATAACACGTCATCATTTTCTCACGAATGCGAAAAACTCGGCCTAGGCCTTCCATGGACCATTAAAAGAAAACAATTAAAAGTTTCTTAATAAAATAATTTCTCAATGGCGTTTAATTTTCTCCATTACTTACTGATAAGTTTTTCCAGAAAAGTGTATTTGCCTATCCGTTCGGGACCAAATTTATGCGAAAATATATTGAATTTCGCTTCTGATGTGTGAAAAAGATAAACTTTACTTTACTTTTAATGGCACAACAGCCCATGGAGGGCCTAAGCCGAGCTTTTCGCATCCACTCAGGTTGTGAGTGTTTTATTTGTACATGAATGGAAGGGACCTACAGTTTAATGCCGAATCCGAATGGCGAAGTGAAAAGCTTTTCATAGCAATTTTTACTCTTTAGGTTTGCCATTTCCTGCCAAGAGTTGGTGCCGGATGCCGTGTAGAAAAACTATTTTTTCTACTTTTAGATTTTGCCTGTGCCGAGATTCGAACCCCGGACACTCTGCGTAGCAGTCCAACGCACTACCACTACGCCACTGCGACCAGATAAAAAAGATAAACAGTTATCCTAAACTAACCAGCCCCTACTTTCCTCGCTTACCGCAAAAATTGGCGTCGAATTTCAATTCTCATCGAAAATTGTGAAAAATTATGCGGAGAAGTACAAATTTCGGTGAAGAGTACTCGACAAAAACGTGCCTCATCGAACAAATACTATAGTCTCCAAAATAACATTTCGCCCTGCGTGGTGCCTCCCACATGCAAGTAAAGTTTTCGAAGAGTGATTTTTAAGGAAATTTCAAATCAAATTAACCCTCTAGTTCACAAATTTTTGATTGGCCTAAAAATCTTATAATTGATAAATATCGATGTAGAAAGCATAGACCTATTCTCGGAAACTTAAAAATATTAATTGGCGTGGACTTATGAAGTCGGGATCCTTCTGAACAATTGAGGTGTTTCAGCCGGTCATAAATTGTTTTCAATGATTAATCATTTTAAATTTAATATTCCTATTCATAGCTAGTCATAGACTATTTTATATACCGTTAGTATCACGAAAAGTGTTTAATTTATTTATTCTTAACCAAAATTTTTAAACTCAATCTAAATAATTAATATTTTAGATTTTCGAACATTTTAAACTTTGATTGCTTCCAGCGGCTATAATACACATCGCAGCTCATTAAATTATATTGAAACAGGGGCTGGACAGAAGGCACCAAATCACTGCGCCCTAAAAAGGACTATTGTGAAGAGCCTATTGAATATGCCTGCATCATGAAATAGAGTCCACCTAATTTGGGTGCCTGGGTACCTAGTGGTATTGAGAGCAAGGAAATGGCTGTCGAGCTAGCCAGAAAAGGGGCATCCGAACCCATGTTTGGACCAACCACATTCTGCGGCCCGCCATGGACTTTTGTAAAGCTTAATCTTACTTAATGCATGGCTGAACAGAAAGGTCCTGGCAGCCTGGGACGATACCTCAGGCAACAGACAAGCAAAATCATTCATTCAAAGTATTTCAAAGTTAAGAACAAAGAAAAAACTCTTGACGTTAAACAGAAACGGAATAATAAGCTGTCACAGAATTTCTTAGTTAGGAAACATCTTGCTAGCATGGGAATAACTCGGGACGAATTCTGTAGATTTTGGGACGAAGACAAGGAAATGGCAGAGCACATTCTGTACCGCGGTGACAAGCTTACAAGGCTTAGACTTCGTCACCTTACTATTGCATACCCAACTACGGTTGAAGTGGGTAATATAACTCCCAGGGATATTTTGGTATTTTTAAATGTTATAAGTTTAGGAAGTGCATCTTAGGATATTCAATGAGCTCTTGACAATAAACCTTTCTAGGCCGCAGTGATTTGGTGCCTTGTGCCCAGCCCCTGTTTTAATCTAATCTTATCTAGAGGCCTGCTTGGGATCGAAAGGGATAAGGAAAACTCGATACAGTTTATTCAAATAGCCTCGAGCACAACAATTGTACATTACTTACTTACTTACTTTACTTTTAATGGCACAACAGCCCATGGAGGTCCTAGGCCGAGCTTTTCGCATCCACTCATGTTGTGCGTCTTATATTTGCACATGAATGGAAGGGACCTACAGTTTAATGCCGAATCCGAACGGCGAAGTGAAAAGCTTTTCATAGAAATTTTTACTCTTGTAGGTTTGTCATTGCCTGGCAAGAGGTAGTGCCGCGTAGAAAAATTATTTTTTTCTTTTTGATTTTGCCTGTGCCGAGATTTGATCCCCGGACACTCTGCGTAGCAGTCCAACGCACTACCACTACACCACAGCGACCACACGGAATTTACACGAGAAAGTACCCAAATTAGAGGGAGATAAGGGGACTAAGTAGGGAGAGGATTGGTTGAGGAAAAATGGTTTGTTTTATCAGTTTCCTCTCTACTTTGTTCTCTGACATCAGAAGCGAGCTCCAAAGTCTTTTAGAAAAATACACCTCCCGGAAAACTTACCAGGATTATATCCGTAAAACTATCGCGTGATAGTGAGTAACGTTTGATGCAGTTTTACTCAGCGTACCGGAAATATGTAGGGCAACTCTTGGTTACATTCAATTGGTTTCAATTAGGATTATCGATGGCGAACAGTGTAATCAGCTAGAAAGAAAGCAGGAGTATGAGGAATTTGGCAAACCAAAATTTTCAAACTGCTTCAAGAACCATTACAAATCATAATTAAATAAGAATTTTTGAAATTGGCGATAGATTTTTCTAAAATACAAATATGTTTATTCTGACTTCAGCTTATGATTATGCTTGGAATAAGCCTCCTACAAATATTATTATTATGACCCTTGCAAATTTAAAGTAAACGCTCATAACTACTTCTCCCTCCTTCTTCCTCCCACCTGTCAATCTTCCTGCCAATCAACACAGTGCTGTGCTTTCATAGGGGTACTCCCTGTGTGTTGAATGTATCAAAATACTTAAAAGAAAATAAAATACCAAAATTTCCAAATCTCGAATCAATTTACGCACTAAATCAAAGATTACTGCCCTAATGCTCCTCGACAAATTCCTTGTAAAATGCAAATAAATACAAATTAATCCTAACTTTGAAAATGTAAAGTTGACAACAATAAACAATCAACTCAACAACAACAAAAAAAAAAAAAACGTATTGAAATTGTTGTGGCAAATAAATATTGAAATAAATGTAAAGTTGACAGGTTACCTTGATGCAAATTTTTCATTTCCATATTACATACTATCCTCTAGCTGCTTCCAACGAGACAACTGACGTCATATTAACTACCACCGCTGTGATTTATTTATTTGCATGACAAGTATTATGGAATTATGGAAAAAGTTGAAGCAAAAAATATTGGTGAGGATGCAAAGCACAGGGGAGCAATTTGTCTCTCTGGCATCAGAAACAAAATAAGCGCTTCCCTTTGACATACGCCTGCCTGCCTACCTTTGGATCTACAGATTACATATGTATGTGTGTATGTATGTTTGTGTGTGTGTATGTATGCAAAAGAAGAAAAAAAAATCATCACTTCACAAAACCTCAAAACAAGAGAGACAATATCTTCCTAAGCAACTCAGGCAAACAATTGTGTGTGTAATTTTTGAAAAAAAAAAAAAAATAATAGAGGAAAATATGAAAAGTGGAATCTACACATAGACGCCTGTGCCCGCCCTCATTTTTGGTATGCAAAAAAAAAAAAGAATCGTTCCTTTCATTCCATTCTCTTGGTTTTCTGTCATTTGGATATGCGTTTTGCACATTGTCTCGCTCACCCCCTTCCGCCCTCAATTGTGCCAGCATCAAACTTTAAGCCCCCCGCCAATTCACTCACTATACATACTTATGCTATATGAAGCTGCAGTGTATGTCCTTTGGATTCTGTTAGGGTTGGGAGCATCGTGCAAATAAAGCAATTTGTATTCAAAATATGAAAACAACTTTCGTTTTGTTTTTGTCAAATAGCTACAGCAACAACAACCAGCAGCAGTAGCATCAATTGTAGTTGTAATTTTTGCAGCAATAACAAGTGATTTTGGTGGCACCACCGGTAGATTCTCGAGATTTTTTAGTGTTTGCGGTTGTAATACTTTGTGAAGAGCAGCTAAACAACAACAACAACCACAACAGCTATGAAATAATCAGAATTTTTGACATTTTTTGGCAGCATGTGAAATGAACATTTTATTTCTTTTTTTGTTCTTATTTTTGCGATATGTTGCTGTTGTAATAGAGAAATGAAGCAAGCAACCTTCCTTTATGGCGCCATTGTAAATTTGAGTTGCTGTTGCTGCCGATGTCATTGTCGCGCTATGCGCACTTTATTATTATGAATTAAGTTTTGTGATAAGCTTAGGTATAACAGAAAAGCAGCAAGTAAAATTCTTTAAAGCAGTTAATGTGAAGTTGCTCAAGTTGCAACCAACGACGGACAAAGTGAAATTGTGAAGCTGATAAAAGGGCAAAGATTCGAAGAAGCACCTAATTTTTACAGGAGTTGTTGAAGCCCTCAAGTTGAATCCAAGGACCTCGGTAAAATGTGAAGCTGAAAAAAGGCAAAGAGTCGAAGAAGCCCCTAACTTAAACAGGAGTTGTTGAAGCCTTCAAGTTGAATTCAAGGATCTCGGGAAAATGTGAAGCTGAAAAAAGGCAAGATTCAAAGAAGCACCTAATTTTTACAGGAGTTGTTGAAGTTCTCAAGTTGAATCCAAGGATCTTAGTAAAATGTGAAGCTGAAAAAAGGCAAAGAGTCAAAGAAGCCCCTAACTTAAACATGAGTTATTGAAGCCCTCAAGTTGAATCCAAGGATCTCGGTAAAATGTGAAGCTGAAAAAAAGGCAAAGAGTCGAAGAAGCCCCTAACTTAAACAGGAGTTATTGAAGCCTTCAAGTTGAATTCAAGGATCTCGGGAAAATGTGAAGCTGATAAAAGGCAAGATTCAAAGAAGCACCTAATTTTTACAGGAGTTGTTGAAGCTCTCAAGTTGAATCCAAGGATCTTAGTAAAATCTGAAGCTGAAAAAGGGCAAAGAGTCGAAGAAGCCCCTAATTTAAACAGGAGTTGTTGAAGCCCTCAAGTTGAATTCAAGGATCTCGGTAAAATGTGAAGCTGATAGAAAGGCAAAGATTCGAAGAAGCCCATAACTTTTACAGGAGTTGTTGAAGCCCTCAAGTTGAATCCAAGGATCTCGGTAAAATGTGAAGCTGAAAAAAGGCAAAGAGTCGAAGAAGCCCCTAATTTTTACAGGAGTTGTTGAAGCCCTCAAGTTGAATCCAAGGATCTCGGTAAAATGTGAAGCTGAAAAAAGGCAAAGAGTCGAAGAAGCCAATAACTTAAACATGAGTTATTGAAGTCCTCAAGTTGAATCCAAGTATCTCGGTAAAATGTGAAGCTGAAAAAAGGCAAAGAGTCGAAGAAGCCCCTAACTTAAACAGGAGTTGTTGAAGCCTTCAATTTGAATTCAAGGATCTCGGGAAAATGTGAAGCTGAAAAGAAGGCAAAGAGTCGAAGAAGCCCCCAATTTTTACAGCAGTTATTGAAGCCCTCAAGTTGAATCCAAGGATCTTAGTAAAATGTGAAGCTGAAAAAGGGCAAAGAGTCGAAGAAGCCCCTAACTTAAACAGGAGTTGTTGTAGCCCTCAAGTTGAATCCAAGGATCTCGGTAAAATGTGAAGCTGATAAAAAGGCAAAGATTCGAAGAAGCCCCTAACTTAAACATGAGTTATTGAAGTCCTCAAGTTGAATCCAAGGATCTCGGTAAAATGTGAAGCTGAAAAAAAGGCAAAGAGTCAAAGAAGCCCCTAACTTAAACATGAGTTATTGAAGTCCTAAAGTTGAATTCAAGGATCTCGGTAAAATGTGAAGCTGATAGAAAGGCAAAGATTCGAAGAAGCCCATAATTTTTACATGAGTTATTGAAGTCCTCAAGTTGAATCCAAGAATCTCGGTAAAATGTGAAGCTGATAAAAAGGCAAACGTTCCAAAAAGCACCTAATTTTGTACATGGGTTGTAGGGACTGTGAGAAGCATGAAATTAATTCGTTTACAGAATAAGTTAAGTACAAATTCCCAATACAAGGCCCCACTTCTTGGTATGTGGATCCATTCATTTGTATGTGGATCCATTCAATTCAACTGATATCATTACAATATTACTAAATAACATCAGCAAATCAATTTAACCACACGGCAAATTCAAATTCAAACATTTTCACAATAAAAACGCCATTGCCATTTTGGAGAGATAGCGTAAAACTTTTCAAATTCAAATTCAAAAATTTTCTAAAATAACCTAGAAAAAATTGTACGCCTTTTCGTTTATTGCGCTCTGAATGGAATTCTTAATTGGAAAACTTTATGCACAGCAAGCAAACACACAGTCACCCCCAGCTACTGCCCAGCCCACCATTTAGCCGCAGAGTCAGTGTTGGTTGAAGCTGAATCAATGAAGCAGCATCGATACCGCAATGGGATGCTACGTTTAAACCGGAAAAGTCCATTAAAGATGCCCAAAGTAAAAATGCAGCCAGCAGCCAGCAGCAGCACAGTGTAAGAAATGCGACTGTGTAGAGTGTAAGAGTTACGCAAGTTTTCACACATTCACAAAAACGCAGATACTTGGAAAACTTTGTGTGTTACTTTTAACTGATATCTACAATTTTAGTATTTGTAACTAAAGTTTGGATACACTGAGAAAAAAATGATAAGAATTCAAAAAAAAAAAAGATTTATTTATAAAGAATGTGGTAACAACTTCCTGGTTCTGGACTCCAATATTTGCATACGAGGTGTGATAAAAAAATAACCATTATTTTCTAATTTCGTGAGTTACGTATGTTCGATTTTCGCATTTCTGTTATGTTGGTACACATGTCTGTTATATATGTTGGCAATACCAACAATTGTTGGCAATTGTCAGTTTGTTTTTGACAGATAAAAAGATTAGTCGTGCTTTGGTGTGCTCTTCGATTTTTTACTATTCGAAAAAATGGATCAAAGAAACTGTATTCAGTTTTGTGTAAAAAATGAAATTAAATGCGCAAGGACATTTGAAATGTTGACTGTGGCCTTTGGCGAGTCTACTTACTATGAGCAGAACACAAGTTCAATTGTGGTATAACCGGTTTAAGGAAGGCAGAGAAGATGTCAATGACGATGCTCGTCCTGGTCGCCCGAGCACGTCAACAACCGATGAAAACATTGACGCAGTGAAGAAAATGATTTTGGATAATCGTCGAATCACTATCAGAGAGGTTGCTGATATCGTTCGGCTCATGCCAAGCAATTTTTACGGATGTTTTAGGCATGAAACGTGCGGCAGCGAAGATTGTTCCAAAATTGTTGCTAAATTTTGAGCAAAAACAACGTCGCTTGTGCGTAAGTTTTTGGCCAAAAACAAAACCGTTATCATGCCTCAACCACCGTATTCACCGGACTTGGCCCCCGCTGACTTTTTCCTCTTCCCAAAACTGAAGACACCGATCAAAGGAAAGCGTTTTGCTACGATTGAGGAGATATAGTAAAAGAAAAATCGAAACAGGAACTGTTGGCGATACCAAAAAGCGCGTTTCAGAAGTGTTTCGAGGATTGGAAAAAACGCTGGCATAAGTGTATTATATCTGAGGGGGGTTACTTTGAAGGGGACAAGATAGTTGTTGATGAATAAATAAATACTTTTTGAAAAAATTGAAAATAACGCTTTTTTTTTGATGATACCTCGTATGTGATATTTCTGAAAAAGGTGGTTCGAGAAGAATGGAGAAAAAATTAACATTTAGAAATTAAAAAGAAAATAGTAGAAGATAATCCAATTTGAAATAAAAACTTTTGAATTAAAATTGAAGACGGTCTGCTTCAAGTATATTTTAAAGTGTTAAACAGACACTATTCATATTGGTGACCAATATTCACTTAAGTGTTAAAAAGAATAACAACAAGTACATAAGTAATGGAACAGTTGTGGTAGCTCCTTTCAAAAATACTACTCAATAAAAATATTGCCTTAAAATTCTCATTTTGAATTAAGGATATATCACAATGATCACTGATGAGGAACCGTGGTCTGTTCCAAAATGATCATATTATCTGCCTATTCTATGAACGTGTTTATTCTTTTGGCATTAATGTTAATTTTAATTAAATATCATCCAATTTGTTTCGAAGAAATTTCTTAATAATTCTGAATTTTTAAGCGGGTAAAGTTACACTTTTTCATTATAAATTATGGGAAAAATACATCCAAAATACATAGAATTCCGTGAGTTTGGAGAGAAATATTGTACCTATGAATCGATAGGCTTTTTATCGTAATACTATCGATTTTTTGGAGCATTTTCAATCTACTACCATTCATATACTGCCCTCAAATGAGAGCGAATTTCTTGACTGGTTGGCAGTTAGAGTTGCTATTTAATATTTAGTGATTTAATTGTAATGACTTTAACCTTGTTTCTAATGTATATTCATTTTATAAGGACGAATTTTTTAATCAAAAATTAACCCACATGTGATTCAAATATAGATGAAAAGCATTGTGCTGATTGGGAAGGAAGAACGAGCGAGAAGTATGAGTGATGCATTTGAATTTGTAAGATAAAAATTTGGTAAAATTGTCAGCAAAAATCATTCGCAGGGAGCTTATTCCATAATCGAGCAGTATGACCTAGAATTTGTAGTGCGTTTGAGCATCGTATGCAATTGAAATGCGTGAGTTCCGCTTGCTGCTCGCATAGTTCTGAGGAAGACGAGTTCTACCGTTCATGAAAATAACGAACGAAAGCTTTTCTTAGGAAATTTGTTCACTTCTATGTTTGCCATTGCCTGCCAAGAGGTGGGGCTGTGTAGAAAAAATATTTTTTCTGTACCGAGATTTGAACTCCGGAGCAAAAATAATACAAAAATATTGTGAAGGATTGACAGTACGGTTTTAGTTATTCGAAAAGAATGTTGTAAAGAAGAAAGTAGAAATGGTAGGAATAGGAAAAGAAAGAATAGAAAAAGAAAAGAATAGAAAAAGAAAAGAATAGAATAGAAAAAGGAAAGGGCCATTATGGTGACTTAAACATCGCGGTCCTCTAGCATGGGTGCAAGATCAATTGCCTCCTCGAGGCGCTGCAGGGTTTGAATGACGTATCCGAATAACTCTTTCACCCTCTAACCGCGGTAGTGGGACGTCTCGAGACGGCGGTGGATTAATCGGACGGCAGCTTTATTAGGGGGCGCCGCAACGATGGCGGCAGTAGCAGGCCGGCTGGTCGTTCGAGTGCTTGAGGTCGGTGGTTGGCTTTCTTTTTATTTAAAATGGAACTGGATTCTGGATGTGTCAGCGTGTGGTTATCCAGGCAGCACTTTTTACACATGTTGCCGTGGTATGCGTCTGAGCCAGGCAGTATCCGTGAGCCTTAGCCGCTTCCGCTCGCTGGTTGGGGGCCATGGCGAGGAAACCGCGGCAGTACCGCAATGCGTGGCACCGGAAGCATAACTTACATTGGCGATAATTACCTTCCTGACGACAAGAAGCCATTACCACTGCGAGTTGAGCTGTGTTGCTCTATTTTGCATGGCTCCCTGGACCTGTGGAGTACTGGAAAGAGGTACAGATTAGTATGGGTTATACTCAATGGATATAGAAGGAAAACTTCTATCTTAACAGTCTTTTACGCGAGTGGTAAACTACACAATTTCACGATATCACAGGACGTAATATTACACCATTTTGGGTGCGCAAATCGACAACACGAATGTGGTTGTCAGGACCACGGTGTACTTGACGATACGGCCCAAACGCCATTCATTTAGTGGAAGCAGCTCGTCCTTTACGACAGCGAAAGATCATTTCTGAAGATCAGTTACGTATTCTTCTTTCCAGCGGCGGCTGAATAGGTGATGAAGCATCTTAATTTTTTCCCCAACGATTAACGAGAGAGATATTCTCAGCGTTAGGTTCGGGCGAAGCCAAGAGAGGCGCACCTCTGTTCGCTGTGATATCAGCAGGGTTTTGGGAAGCAGGAGAGAGAGAGGCCTTGAACTTTGAACGGATTCTATTCGTGCCAGTTCTTCTTCAAAAGTAAATTTCTGTTTCCAGCAGTCTTTTTGAGATGAGCTTTGAAACTCTTGACCGCAGATTCCCGTAACCCACCCATGTGGGAAGCACTTGGGGGAATAAAGTGCCAGGTTATACCTTGTGGTCGCTGTGGTGTAGTGGTAGTGCGTTGGACTGCTACGCAGAGTGTCCGGGGTTCAAATCTCGGCACAAGCTAAATCAAAAAGTAGAAAAAATAATATTTCTACACGGCACCACCTCTTGGCAGGCAATGGCAAACGGCAAACCTACAAGAGTAAAAATTGCTATGAAAAGCTTTTCACTTCGCCGTTCGGATTCGGCATTAAATCGTAGGTCCCTTCCATTCTTGTACAAATATAACACGCACAACATGAGTGGATGCGAAAAGTTCGGCCTAGGCCCTCCATGGGCTGTTGTGCCATTAAAAGTAAGTAAGTAAGTTATACCTTGAGGGGCATACCTCTTAGAGATGTCAATGGAGATTTCGTTATAGAAATTTAAGAAGCCTTACTTACAGCGCGTTGAGCACCAACGAATGTTATACCATTGTCACTCATAATTTTTTCTGGAAGCCCTCAAATCTAGCGAAGAACACATCCGTCGTTAGGTTTGAGCAGAGCTCTTAATGAACGGCTTTCGTGGAAAAGCATACAAATTCGGCTACGTAATCTTTAAGAAATGTAGAAGACCGTAAGAGGGACGCCTCTATTTGAAATGGTCCAGCAAAGTCCACACCTGTGGTAGCAAATGGAAGTGATGAACTACAGCGCCCATTGGGTTTGTAGTTATTCGAAAAGTATGTTGTAAAGAAGAAAGTAGGAAAGGGTAGGAATAGGAAAAGAAAGAATAGAAAAAGATAGGAATAGAAAAAAAGAATGTAATAGAAAAAGGAAAGGGTCATTAGGGTGGCTTAAACACATTGATAAATGGTCATTTCAATCATTTAAGTTGTTAAGTTATTAATTTTTCTCTTAATATTTTACCAAGTGAAAGTTTATTAAAAAAAGGCTTTCCCTCAGACATGATAGTTATAGGACCTGAAAACTAAGATAATAACTTTCTTAGGCCCGTAAATTTTCTTTCAGTGTACGTATGCATTTACTGAGTATTGCTTGTAAATGTTTGGTGTTTTGGTTGATTTGAGATGCGCTGCTTTAGCTTCCGTTTCTCGTACTCGTATTTGATTGCATTTGAATTTGTCTTTGTGTATGTGTGTGTGTGTGTGCGGATAACGCACACATTCACAAATGAGTCTGACAAACACAATTCCACTAAGAAATTAAAGATACATACAAACATACATACATATAGTATATTTGCTGGCAAATGTACAGCAACTTGTTGTGCGGTTAAACGCAAAAATCTTTCTTTGGTTTGTGTTAATGTCATTTGTGTTCAAAATTGGAAACAAGAATTTTTGGTTTCGAAAAGGTTTTTCATCATCATCGGGAGGGATCTGCTATGAAGTACGTACAACTCAAGAAAATTATAAGAAAGTTTTTTTTTTTTGTTTGTTTTGTTTTGTTTTGAGAGTGGAATACTTTTGTATGTACTTTGTATGTATTAATGAAAAATATCTAATGGTCAAATGTGTAGTGAGAGTGAATTGAACAGTGTGTGGCTGGTGTAAAAGTTTAAATTGCAATTGATATGCAGAACATGAGCCACCAGCTAGGAAACTCTCGTAGCTCTTTATTAATTGAATGTGGTCTTTTTTAACCTACTCGAAGCCTCCTCCTCCTCGTCCTCGTCCTTCCATCCTTTTACATATACTTACCATACACTTATGCTTTCATAGACATGAAATTAAATCACTTATTCTTTCTTCACTTAACTGCGCAATTTGTAGTCAAGTTACGTTTACAAAAAAAAAATGTACAAAATTAACAAATTTTCCCTCAATATCACTGCATAAAATCTCAAGTATTAGAAACTGTTGACCATTACGTTGTTGCCCTCGTTCGTATTCCAATTACGTAGATGTGGAAATTGTGTAAATTTGCCAAATTGTCAACTGACCCAATCAAGTCCATGGTAAAATTAATTACATAAAAGAAAACTCACTCGAATTTTAGTGTTCTTGTTGTTATCTAACCTTTGGGATCAAAAATCAAAATGTATTTATGGTATGTTATATTTTCACTTACTGAACCTTACGTACGTACGTAATCGTACGTTGAAAGCAAATCTTTTGTTAATTTTTGTATTTAATTACGATATTTATATGCAGAATATGAGCTGGAATCGGACATACTTTACCACTTATGTACATAAAGACATGCATGTATCGCATTATTGAAATGTTTGTACCATAAGTTTGAAATGTAAATATCAAAGTTTATTAACATTAATTACACTGTAATTTAATATTCAACTGTGGTAGCAACAATAGAGCAGCCACCAGCAACAGCAATGAACAAAAATAGTAATTAAAATATAGGCTTTTATTTTGGGTATTCTTTAAGTTTTGTGCGGCAATTTACTTAAGTATCCAAAAAGAAAACGAAATCACTATCCGATCCAAGGAGTGATAGGATGTTTGTGATATTTGGTATTCTTAGCGAAAATGCTCTTGGATTATTATTGCAATGGGTGTTTTGTTTTTTAATCGCCTCTGTAGTCAGTCGATTTTTCGATGAGCGCTCTGGCGCCAAAATCAAGTGCAGTCTGGTCTTCTTGGTACCTGGCAGTTCTAGCGGACATTGGGCCCTAATTCAGCCACTGTATCACCACTGTATCACAAAAGCAGTACCTTTCTAACATCTTTGTTGCCAGATATTCGCCTGATATTCGTCTCTGGTCACTGTGTCATAGTTGGTAGTGTGATAGACGTGTACGCAAAGTACTCAGGTTCGAAACTCGGCACAGATAAAAATCGAAATTTTTCTAAACATAATCAACTCTTTGCTGACAATGCCAAACCTCTCCACAAGAAAAATTCCAACGTTTTTAAGTGGAAAAAATCAAAGTGAGAATGTAAAAAATTGATTTTTAGAGACATCCAGATTTACCCCTATTGAAAAATAGGAAAAATTTAAGGCATGCAAGAGAGAAGGATTTTTAATTACTCCCCAGGTGCAGTCACCTGGACTACTGAACCGTTCCAGAATAGCCTTTAATAAGGGTTCAATAGCCTTTAATTACGGTTTTTAGTGGATAAGGGGGAAGGGAGAAGGGGTAAGGGGGAAGGGGGAAGGGGGAAAGAGGTAGGTCGGAACGTCCGAAATTCACTTCCAAATACGGCCTTACCAGCTGCAGACGCGAAAGCAGAAATAGTTTCTGTGGGTTTTACGAAAACAAAAGAATCATTTCAATACTTATAAAAAAAATTACCAAAAAAATTATAAAAACTACAAAAAGCTGAATTTCGTCGGAAAGCAATTAAATGTAGTGAAAAATATAAAATTTCCGTACTGCCAGAAACCAAGACTTTCGAATTTCTGGATTTTAACGCAATGTGTGCTTAGGTAACCAAATTTCATCCAGGGAACCTGAGCAAGCGAATTTATTTGCTGACTTCTTCGTAGTGTAAAATATAAAATTTTGGTACTGCCAGAAACCAAGACTTTCGAATTTCTGGACTTTAACGCAATGTGTGCTTAGGTAACCAAATTTCATCAAGGAAATCTGAACAAGCGAATTCATTTGCTGACTTCTTCGTATTGTAAAATATAAAATTTTGGTACTGCCAGAAACCAAGTCTTTCTAGTTTCTGCATTTTAACGCAATGTGTGCTTAGGTAACCAAATTTCATCCAGGGAACCTGAGCAAGCGAATTTATTTGCTGACTTCTTCGTAGTGTAAAATATAAAATTTTGGTACTGCCAGAAACCAAGACTTTCGAATTTCTGGACTTTAACGCAATGTGTGCTTAGGTAACCAAATTTCAGCAAGGAAATCTGAACAAGCGAATTCATTTGCTGACTTCTTCGTATTGTAAAATATAAAATTTTGGTACTGCCAGAAACCAAGTCTTTCTAGTTTCTGCATTTTAACGCAATGTGTGCTTAGGTAACCAAATTTCATCCAGGGAACCTGAGCAAGCGAATTTATTTGCTGACTTCTTCGTAGTGTAAAATATAAAATTTTGGTACTGCCAGAAACCAAGACTTTCGAATTTCTGGACTTTAACGCAATGTGTGCTTAGGTAACCAAATTTCATCAAGGAAATCTGAACAAGCGAATTCATTTGCTGACTTCTTCGTATTGTAAAATATAAAATTTTGGTACTGCCAGAAACCAAGTCTTTCTAGTTTCTGCATTTTAACGCAATGTGTGCTTAGGTAACCAAATTTCATCCAGGGAACCTGAGCAAGCGAATTTATTTGCTGACTTCTTCGTAGTGTAAAATATAAAATTTTGGTACTGCCAGAAACCAAGACTTTCGAATTTCTGGACTTTAACGCAATGTGTGCTTAGGTAACCAAATTTCAGCAAGGAAATCTGAACAAGCCAATTTATTTGCTGACTTCTTCGTATTGTAAAATATAAAATTTTAGTACTGCCAGAAACCAAGACTTTCTAGTTTCTGGATTTTAACGCAATGTGTGCTTAGGTAACCAAATTTCATCAAGGGAACCTGAACAAGCGAATTTACTTGCTGACTTCTTCGGCAGCAATTATTCCGCTACAACAACAGTATTTACCATGACGTCCCACCAGTCTTGATATTATCTGGAATGAATTGAAGATGTTGAACACTAAGAAATGTGTCGGCTCTAACGGTATTCATGATTAGAAGTGTTCGATATGAAATTTGTAAAAGTATGTCCGTAGAACAGTCACTTGGGCGCTACACACAACACATCACTTCACAGTCACAACATGATGCTGCTTGTGATACTTCAACGAACAATCAAGCATTTCTTTTTTTGCCATTGCCAGGCATTTTCTATACTTAACTTTTGACTATACCTACCTACCTCTAAGTCCAGGGCAGCCAACAAAAGTGACCAGAATACACAGGCGATTCTAACTAGCTTTTTCAATATTTCCGCGCATGTATCGGAAACTCAACCAAACCTGGTTCAAACACTCCTTATAAATTACAAAAAGAGATATCAGACGAGATATGTGCATGAGTAAATTATTAGGGGACACCCAGTCAGAGACAACGTTTTTAGGAAGTAGGCTTAGTTGTTGCCTAATTATTCTAAATTCCTTTAGAGCTACTTTATGTTGATCAGGTTGGAGGGGCAGCCTTTTACATGAAAGCAGAAGGAAGAGGTAAGTAAATAGTTAGGCCAATTTAATTGACGTGAGAGCAAAACCAACGGTGGGGGAGGGAGAAATCTCGAAAATCAACAAGCCACGGTTCCAAAATCCTCTGCCTCAGTTGCCTGGCATACCAATTTAGAGCTATGTTTGAGGCTATTTCAACCTATTTTTTCCTATTTTTTTTGATATTGCCCTATGAATATTTCACTAGTATGGAAGGCAGGCTCTTGCTGAATGTTGATAATTTTTACAACAGTTATTCTAGCGGCTATTTCAATTAAGTGTATCGATCGAGTTTAGTATAATTTTCTTCAGAATTTGCTTAAATTTGGCATACTCATAAGTTTTTGAGCTTCACCCTTTACATGGTATACATTATTTATTATTTTTATTTATTAATATTATTTATGATGTTATTTTTTCCTCAAAGCTGACGCTGTAATTGTTGGTAAATTAAATTGCAATATTTAAGTTGAACACAAAATTTTATTTATCATTATTTCTTATATCATTTTCTTAAACCAGCAAAATGCTGATATATTCATTTAGTAACTCCACACTTTTAATTTCACAACCCATACACCTTTACACACATACACACACACAGGGACATTGACACACGTATCGCATGCAATTTCTTCTCAATTACAATATCATTTTAAAATGAATTTACTTAACACTTAACCCCATTATGATAGGTTTCGTTTCGTGGTTAAAACATGATGATGCCACCGACACCGAACCGACACCGTCAGCAACAACATCATCATCATCATCATCATCATCATCACCAGCACCACCACCAACCAACATTGCAAAACGTGAGAGAACCTTTAGCCATTACCAGCAACCATCGCCGACAACGACAAACAAAATTTATCCAAAGATAATCACTTTATTTTAACATTTAGTCTATGAAATGTTTTTAGTGTGGAAAAATATGGTAAGTATGTAAAAAACAAAAAAAAAGTAGGTAGTAGTGGTAGTAGAAA
Source organism: Palloptera scutellata (assembly GCA_958295655.1). Classification (NCBI taxonomy): domain Eukaryota; kingdom Metazoa; phylum Arthropoda; class Insecta; order Diptera; family Pallopteridae; genus Palloptera; species Palloptera scutellata. Next base: position 42,305,249 of record OY282450.1, on the reverse strand, counting down.
AAGACAGTGCTGTCAAGTGGTAGGTATTTAGGTGAGACTCTCTACCGCAAGCACCGTCAACGTCATAGTCATCGTTATAGTTAGTGTATTCGGTAAACCAACACTGGCGACGCAATGTTGACGTTGATTATGATGACGACGATGCTGATGATGATACGCTGATGGTGCTGCTGTTGTTGTTGTTGTTGTTGGGAGCTGGCTCCAGTTGAATTTATTTTTAAAACGCCAGCAACTACACTGCGGATGTCTAACACCGCGTACGTGATGTGAAACTTAATGTTTCAATTAGAGGTGAAGTTGTGCACGTAAAGATGATGATGATGATGATGAGTGAGAGTTCAGTGAGCGGTGCTAGGAATGAGTTGAATTCTCCTTGGCTAGTCTGGTTTTTGATGATACTGCAGCAGCAGCAGCAGCAGCAGCAGCAGCAGTAGTAGTAGTAGCTTCAACCTACAGCGTGAGTGTCATACCTATGTCAGCACTTATCACAGGATGGAAAACTTTTTTTATAATGATCTCTATTGTGTGTTGAAAAATGTAGCATACTTATATGTATGCAAGTGTGCTTGCATGTGTATGTGTGTGCTTTTGTATGTAGTATGTGCGGTTAACTCTAAAGTGCTTTGCAAATTTTTACTTACATACTGTCGGTATTAAAATTTTTTCTCTTTTTCGTTTTGCTTCATTTTTCAGATTTTATATACTAGTACATACTTTTAGTAAAGTGTTTTAATGTAATCCTTATTTGATACGAGTAGAATCTATAAGTATAAAGCACTTTAGTTAATTTGTTTACTTTTCATTTTTAATCGAAAATTGAGATTTTACTTATATTTAAGGTTGTACCAAACATGTACATACATACATACCTACATAGATCGGTAAATGTTGATTGGCGGGATTTATTGCTGTTGTTGTCGAAATTATGTTGGTGGAAGTTAGTAATTAAACTTTGAATGAGATGAAAATTATATTTGATAAAAGAGTTTGTTTTGATGTTGTTGAATAAAATATTGAATTTGTAGCCTTGTTATGGGGAAATAACTACAACTTGAGTTATTTTGAGGTACTCCAGTCCTATGTAGCGTCAGTGTTACATAAGTATTTAAAAATATATTTATTTTGATTGAGAATTTTTGTATTTATTTTAAAACCATTCAAAACATTACTCACTTGCATGTGAGTCACTGCGAGTTAGTCAGAGCTTTAAATGTAATTTAAAGAGTTTATCAAAATTGATTGTCAGATTATGAGAGAGTACGACGGCTTACACACACATGCACACAAACACATACATAAGCACGTACTCGTAGTATCTAAGCCAGAGTCAAGGCAAAGCAATAAAGTAATTTTCCAGGACATACATCAGCAAATTACATTTAAAGGTATTTACAACTGACAACTTGACATATAAACAGACAGACACCGAAACATTAACACACACACACACACACACACACACACACACATCCACATCCACATCGAGTAGCAGCAGAACAGGCAAAAGGCAGAATGATTGATGATCGTATGTACGAGCATAAATAAATATGCACACACACACACACACACACACACATACATGTGAATATAATTTCATAAATGAAAGAAACAAACAGAGCTCAAAATCAAAGCAGAGAGAGAAGAAGCTATTTTATTCTTTTTTTTAAATGTATGACTTCAAGAATATGAAACCAAATTTTACACTTTTATATAAAATTTAGAAATTAATTCTAAAAATAACAATTTTATTTATTTGATGTAAGTCATTTTTTCTAAAAATATTTTAAAATAAAATATTGTATATAAAAAATATCCTTTGTCTGTTTTGGTTATTTGTTTTTCATTTACCCGTACATATTTTTTATCTCTTTTAAACATGAATGATTTTATTGTTGATGGAGCCAAGCACCCGAGTCTCTGTTTAGGACACTTGAAAAAAATGTATGTATGTATATAAAAAACGCCAACACACACACATATATTTTTACAGCTTTTTAGTAATAATACACACAGGCAAACTGACACAGACACTCACACAAACACATACAAAAGAGTCAGCAATAATAGGAGAGAGATAAATCCCAGTGGATACAGAAGAGCTTCAAATGAAGGTATTCTGCTGCCACTTCTTTATCAGAAAGTAGAGCGCTCTTTTTGTTAGCCTTTCTACATCACAGAAAATAGCTTCAAATGAAGGGATTCTGCGGCCACTTCTTTATCAGAAGCTAGATCATTCCTTTTGTGAGCCTTTCCACAGCCTTGCTCCTTAGCCTTTCTTCAATGCTGCCCTTTTCCTGTTTTTAAATTAACTGTGAATTCTTTTAGCTGCTGATTTAAAAGGTTGAGATATTATTCAGGAGTCAAACCCTTCGAATCATTCAGTGATGGAATCTAACGCAGTGACGGGCAATATGCATATCAAGCACAATGTATTACTTATTAGATGTTCAAAAGAATATTCTCCAAATTGGGCAAAACGAAATAGTTGGTGACAACAAAGAGCCACGGCATCTCGGACTAAATGTTATTGTTGACAATACAAAGTCATCAAGTATTTCGTTTACCTATGACTCAGTCAGCATTAACAACAGCCACAATGTCAGACTTGAAATCAAGCAAAGAATAACTCTTGCCAACAGATGTTACAATGGGCTTAGTAAGAAATTGAGAAGTAAAGACGAAAATTATGCTCTATACCATATAACAGGAAGATACTTCGCGAGATTCTATGTATCGAAGTGTATTGAGTTGTACGCCCTCATTGACATAGACCAACGCATACAAATCTAGCCGATTCCGATAGCTAGGTCATGTTAAGCGAACGGAAGAAAATTTTGTTGCCAGAAAAGTATTCTATATGGTGGTGGAATACGTAGAAGAAGACGTCGACAAGACCACATAGTTAGTACTGGGTGACCTGACTGCCCCTGACCTTACCAAACTGACGCCAGACCGCATATAGCAGTGGCGACTTATGAAACTGTATGGAAGCGGCCAAGACAGATCATTTAGATTTTAGAGCCATCATATTAAGTATGGTGATAAGTACTTAAAAGTTTAACCTGAATATCCACTGGGGTATTTCTATTTCTGTGCATTGGTGTGTGTGTGTGTGTGTGCTTTGTGAACGTACGAGGGTTTGACTATCAGGTTAACTTTCAGCATAGAACTGTCAGCATCACACTGCTGCTAACAACAACAACAACAACAACAGCAACAAAAACCATATCAACAACAAAACAGTAGAATGGAGCAGCAAACACCGTTCATAAATTTTACAGTAGAATGCATAAAAAGGTTGCACACGAACAATAACAACAAGAACAGCAACGAGCAGGCAAAGCACAATAACTTTAGCCTAAAAGTGGACAAGGCACCTGTGACCTGGAAAATCTTTTTATTGTGTATGTGTAGGTATGTGTGATTGAGTGTGCATATGTGTGTAGGAGGCTTGTTGCTCACTTATTTTAAACTTTTGGTTGTGACAGCCATGAAGAAAAAAAAAAAAAAAATAATCGGACAAAAACTGCCGAGTGTAAAAATATAAACAAACCAAGCGTAAAATCTGCATTGACATTATTTATTTAAGAGTATTTCTCTTTCTACACTAAATTGCTTGTTAATTTAGGCTCACAAAAAAAAAAGGCTTAACTTTTCATTTATGTAAAATTACTACAGTAACTGACCCAAATTCAAGCATCATTTAAAGTTATAGCAATCAAATTGAATTGAGTATGAATCTGGTTGCTTTGCTTATCTCAAAACCACAAAATTACTTCATTTTAACTATGCACTAAGTATTTACATGCAAAGGAGTAGAAGAAATGTGAATTGGAAAATTTAATGCGAACAATTAATAAATTGTGAGTCAAAAGAAAAGATAAGCAGCGTTAAGGCAACTCAACTCGAACACACACACAAATTGACGTCAATAATAAATTAGCATGTTTAAGTTACACGATTAATTGATTTAAGTGCAGGCACGCGTTTTGTCATCTCAATCCACTGTGAGTTTATGTATATGTAAAGGAGTTTACTCAGCTCTTTAGCTTTGAGCAAATATTTAATTAATCGGCGATTTGTGCAAACATTTTCATTTTCATTTTCATTCTCCATTCATTGTTATTATTTTATTATTATTATTATTTTCTTCCTATGTTCAACATTCAAAAACTTGTTACTAATCGAATGCAATCAATTATGTTGATAGATTGGCATCTTTAAGATTTGGATACAGTGGCAGCATCATCAACAAAACACACAAAAGGATACACTAATGCACACACACTTCCAGTTACACATACACACACACACACACACATATATATATATATATATACTTACACTCCTACGTAAACTAAAGTCCACTCTGCTACACACTCACAAACTGAAGTTGCCTTGGGTGTACTCTCTCTCTCCTTCTCTCCCTCTCTCACACGTATTCCCTTACTTATTGACTATCATCGAAAGTGCAGTTGGTGCGTCCTTTCTTGTTCGCTTCGCTTTCCTTTCTTTATAGATTTTGTGTGTTTTTGCTTTCATGTTTTTGTTATTGTTGTTACGTTAAGTAGCCATGTAAGCTTACCTCTTTTTCTTCTTCTAATTCTTCTTCTTCTTCTTCTTCTTCTCATTTTATTTTTAGGTAATTGAATTTGTGGACAATAACTCAAGCATATCTGGATGGTAGAGCATTTGAAAAGGTATTAACATAATGAATGTGCTTGCTTCGCTCTCAAAATTATAACTAGTTACTTGGAACTATGGCACAAACATTGAAGTGGAAGTAGCAGTGAGTTACTTTTAATGATGATTGCAGAGATAACAATTGAAGTTTCTGTGGGGAAAACTTAAATGGAGTTCGATTCACAAAAAAGGTGGATTTTACAGGACTTGTCTTTTGAATTTTCTGAACATGACAAACAAAATGTAGGAAAGGTAACTTTTAAGTTGTAGCTGTAAGGAAGCAATTTACTATCATCATCAGTTCTGTTTCGATTGTTTTCCCTCAGAGACTTTAAGTTAAAGGCTAACTACTTGAAAAGTCTGGCAACACTTTCATCAAATTATTTAGGTTCTTTTAAGCGCGACCACTAGCGGATCCAGGGTTGTAGTTTTTAATCAACTTTTCTCGCTAGAATAATCGTGATTTCCAGAACATTAATCCTTAATTTCTGTTATCTGGTCACTGTGGCGTAGTGGTAGTGCGTTGAACTATTAAGCAGAGTGTTCGGGGTTCGGTACAGGCAATATAAAAAGTATAAAAAAACAATATTTCTACAAGGCCCTCCATGGGAAGCATCCACAATAATCACATTAGATCATATGCAATCATTAATGCATCCTTTCTAGCTCCTCAAATAAAATAATTTTTTTAGGAACGACTAATTCCCTTTTTGGTGATTTTTTGACGGCACAAAATTTCTCAAGAATTTGTAATAGACACTTAACAAAGAGTTAATATAATTACTTTGTAGCGGTTTGTAGCTAATATTTCACAGTAAGATAGGAAACAGTTGAATATGGAACAGACGGATAAGGTTACAGGCCGGATTTAACCCTCTAGTTCTCAAATTTTTGATTGACCTAAAAGAATTACTTACTTACTCTTAATTGCACAATACCCCATGGAGGGCCTAGGCCTAAAAGAATTAGGATAGATAAATATCGATGCGAAAAGCTCGGCCTAGGCCCTCCATGGGCTGTTGTGCCATTAAAAGTAAAGTAAGTAAGTAAGTAAATATCGATGTAAAAAATTAATTGTGGAGGATTTATAAAATCGGGATCCCTCAAAGCAATTGTGGTTGTTTGAGGCTGTTACCATTTTTTTGGAATGATGAAACATTTTATATTAAATGTTCGTATTCTTATCTAGTCATAGACTGTTTTATACACCGTTAGTATCACGGGAAGAATTTAATTTATTTGTTTTTACTTTTAACCAAAATTTTCAAACTCGCAACATCGCAGTTTCTATTTTATTTATTTTTTTTAATTTGATACTTTCAACACACAGGGTAGGGTGTACCCCTTGAATCCAGAGCATTGTGTTGATTGGAAGGAAGATTTATATGTTGGAGGAAGAAGGAGGGAGAATGAGAGAGGGAATGCAATCGTAGGACGATAACAGATTCCCGATAACAGATTCCCACCTGGACCGATAAACAGGTAGACATAGATAGTTTGTAGCCGAAGCATTATAATGATACTTAGTTTGGGCAGTTCACTATACGATATGAAAAAGTGTACCTGCCAACTACTATTCTGGTGGCTATTACACCAGTTTTGGTGACGGCTGTCTAGAGGCCTGCTAGGGAACTATAAGGTTAAGGTGATGGAGCATGGTTGAATTTAAAAGAACTATGGTTAATTTTTCAGCAGAGGTTTAGTTCTTTCAGAGAAACAATTTCCCGAATATTGATGTTATCTCTGGAATTCATCGGGTTGTTATTTCGGACTTACAATATTGATGTTATCTCTGGAGTTCATCGGGTTGTTATTTCGGACGTATTCTCTTCCTACTGATCTTCTCGATTCGATTCTCTAAAGTCTCAATGTATGTGGATGATGTAAAGCAATCCATAATAAAATTTTCTCTATTTTTTTATATTAACATGTAAACAGTTTTTCTAGAGGTAATTTGCACATTAGTACATCTGTGATGGTACAATAAGTAGTAGCTACGAAAGTAGTAAAAAAGTTACAAATTAATAGAAAAGCATTAAACAATGAGTAAATGATTTAATTTATCATTTTTACCTCGTTCAAGACCACTACCACTAATAATACACTGGTCAATACCATCTCGTATTATATAGCCTTTTATAAATATGGAATCGGTGCGAAAATATGACGCACACGAAAGCCTTCTTCAACCATCCCAAGGCAACTCCCTGATTTCTAAGTGATATTTGATAGGTATTGGTTTGAAACAAGGGTCCATAAACCCGCAATATCTACTTATTGTACGAAAGTGGCGTAGTGATAATGCGTTGGACTGCTACGCAGAGTGTCCGGGTTTCGAATCTCGGCACAGGCAAAATAAAAAAAAAAATAGTAGATAAAATAATTTTTCTACGCGGCACCACCTCTTGCCAGGCAATGGCAAACCTACAAGAGTAAAAATTGCTATGAAAAGCTTTTCACTTCGCCGTTCGGATTCGGCATTAAACTGTAGGTCCCTTCCATTCATGTACAAATATAACACGCACAACATGAGTGGAAGCGAAAAGCTCGGCCTAGGCCCTCCATGGGCTGTTGTGCCATTAAAAGTAAGTAAGTAAAGTATGAAAAATGGAGGTAAAGTTACTCATTTCAGGGTCTAAAATTAATAAGGGAAATTATGTTAAATTAAGTATTTACTAATTAAAACCGGAATAGCAACAGGATTGCCACGGTAGTTCTTACCGTGACCATGTCTAATTTCTATTGCTTTGATCATAACGTGCTTATGTTATCTAATGAAGTACGGCATACCATTGAAGACAACACGTTTCTTACAAAAAAGTACGTTTGCGAACAATGACAGTGGCTTAACTTTCCTTTCTGTTTAATGTTCTGTAAACTTGATAGGTTTAGTAATTAGAGCAATAGACTTTCAACCGGAAAATTGCGGGTCCGATTCTCCTCTTAGTCTGGTGGTTAATTCTCTATCATAAACTTCTTATATTTCCACCGATATGAAGTGAATGAGAATTATAAGGAAGTGTAAAAGTAAACCTATTGGTAGGCAATGGCGCACCCACCAAGTGATAACAGATTCGTGCCCGGCGTAAACTTAAACCCCTTAATTTAATCTCCTTTCTTCCCTGGACTGTAGAGTGGCTAACAGTGTTCTAGAAACTAACTGCATACCTATTAAATCTACACAAAAGAAACATATTAAATCTACGCAAAAGAAATAAGGCAATAAGGGATTTTAATAACCATTTTATATTAACTAGCAGTAGTTGGTTGTCCTCTTTATATTGTAAAGTCAACTTTGCACCGGTTGATAAGTCTAACAACTAGTTGCTTGTGATTATCTCAATCGTGATTCATTCACCTTGCACGTGTAATGTAACGCAATCCGGTCAGAGGTTGTATTGTTGACCGATTCGTGCGGTCACGGATGAGCTCCATGGTCATATAGTGTGGGTTGAGAGTTCGCTGGGATTCGTTGCTATTGAACAAACAAAAAAAATATTAAATCTTTCAGGAGACCATGATGTTTAAGGTATTGGAGTCTCTCCTCAACTTCTACGCTGTCGTTACTTTGTATAAGTATGGTAAGTTCAAAATTAATATCGTTGGTGGACAAGACAATCTGTAAGTAATATGAGTTCTGGAAACTTTAGTATGTCGGAAATCGCATATGTAAGCAAACCTCGGTTCTTTTCAAAGGATTGAGTCCCGTTACTTACTTTTTCACTCATTTAGGCCACTACCTGAAAATCTAACAGATAAAAACACAGGGAGAACAGGGAGAAGGTTTTATGAGGCTTTAGAATGATTCATAGATCTTTTAAGATTTCCTGCTGTCATTTTAAAGGAGGTGTATTAAGCTTTTCAAACCAATTGAAAGTGGTTAGATTGCTGGCCAGTTCCAGCTTATTTCTTACTTTCTAACGAACCAGGTTTAGTGTGTTTGGTGCTGATATGCTAACACATAAAGGAGCAACTGTGCTCCACTGCACCCTATCAAGATATCTATTTAGATTTTATACTTAGTATTTTGCTTTGCTTTGTTGGTTCCCAATTATAATACGAGTTTCTTTTACAATTTGCAAGCAATCAAGGTAATTTCACAGATTTATTATTTGTTTGTTTGCTACACTTTTGTTCCAATTGAGTTGAGTGCACGCCACCGGAACAAATCAAATATGCGCGCATTCTTCTTACGTTGGCTCGTACTTAGATTTGGAGAATATGATATCAAACAAGAAATAACAAGAAAAATAAAACACAAACGAGAAAGCGAAACTAAATGAATTGCATAGGACCATCACCTCCTGCCAACTGCTCTGCCACACCCACTGCACACTTAACAACTGCCAGCCAAAGAGCGAGCGAGTGAGCGAGCGAGCGTCACTGACACGTTTATTTAGCGTCTTAAATACGCATTAATTCAGGCAGCAAACTCAAAGCAGGCTAAGATGACGACGACGACGACGATGATGGTGATGTTGCTGATGAGCGACTAAGGAGGAGGAAACCTGAAGATGAAACAGTCATACATAGTCAATGTTCAATGCTGACTTGTGCACTGTTTCTGACAAAGGAAGCCAACGCCACTGCCACCACCTACCAAGATGAAACATTATTACTTATACAAATACACACACACAGGTACTCGTACAAATGTAAATATGTATGTATACAACAAATTGTTGGTTAGTTGAAGAAGTTGGTAAAATAAAAAAGCTTGCTGGAAATCAAGAAGCTCGAAATTAAATTAAATGCGCTCAGTTTACTTTTACTTTTACATCGGCATTGGTTTCATTTCACTTCACAATTCTCTTTTTTTCTCTTGCTCACTTTGGTTTTCTCGTGGACGCGGCATAAAGTTACTTACTTACTTTTGGTGCTTGCTCTCGGAAGGTGTGTGGGTGTGGGTGTGTGTGTGCTTGTGTGGGGGTATCTGTGTATGTGTGGGGGTATCTGTGTATGTGAATCAAGCATCCTGTAGTCTTCTTGTAGACATTGAGCTAGTATCATAATGTAGCGAAATAAGTCAGCGTCACGAAATTGCACGTAGAAAAAAGTAACAAAAATTTGATATGTACAAAAATAAAGCACGAGTACTAACGGAATTAAGATGCCATGATAGCGGAAAAAGAAGTTAATGTTTATGTTGGAGGAGCTGAAAAAGCACGAAAGCAAATACAACCACATGCAATATGCTGTCACAAGTCACTAGAGGGAATTACTTGAGAATTTTGATTGTAATTTATATGTGGCATTGTGGGTTTCGTCGTAGGAAAGAAGTCACGGAAGAGATTTTAAGGAATTTTGAATAATTGTGCATTTGTGCACCTTTCTACTTTGCACACTTGTTTCGAATTTCCTATATCTTACATTTATATAAGGTGTCCCAAAGAGAATGAACTATCTAGTTTAACTAGTGGTGATATTTTTATTGCATTATAAAGTAGACATGGTCCGATTAAGTATGGGATAAAATATTCTGCAAAAGGCCCCCGCGGCTCTGATCACAGAATGAGATTCTCGATGGAATTTTGAAACTGATGTGGGTCTACCTCTCCAATGACGTATTGGAAACCGGCCTTTAGCTCAGGAATTGTTTATGGTTTATTCCCATTGACCTGGGATTTCACCCCAAACCCCAAAGAAAAGAAACGCATGACGTTAAATCGCACGATCTTGGTGCCCAGTAGACATCGGAATTTCGGGAGATGATTCGGACTGGAAATCGTTACTCCAATAAAGTGTCAGATGGCGCTGTCCTGCTGAAACCACATGTCGTTCAGATCAATACCGTCCAGTTGAGACCGCAAGAACCCCGTTAACATGTTCCTGTCGAATGCCATTCTATACATTCACTACATTTCCGGTCTCATATGCACAATAGTAGCTCATTATTCCTTTGAGAAGCGTTCCATTTTTAACAATTGGAAGAAACCTAGGCTTCCACAGAAAAAAAAATGTCATAAAACTTAAATCGTGCACTCTAATTGGGACACCCTATAATTTCAGCGATTTTAATTTAAAGGGTATCTAGAATAGTTGCATCTACAATGACTAAAAAAATTGTATGCAAATTGTCTCGTAGCTGTTAGAAGTTGGTGAAAATTTTGGTTACAATTTTCTTCAAATTTTTATGACGAATAATTGGTTTCAAAAATTATTTTTCCAGTTTATTTGTAAATGGCATTAGTTAATTTCAGAACAAATTTAACCAAATAGCGCTATTACTTAATATCCTTGGCCCAAAAATTTCTTAGTTGTTTTTAAACATTTTCTTAGTTACTGTATGCTATAAGATTTCAATGGAAAGCATACCTATTAAGGTTCACGAATAATCATGCCCAAAGGACGATAACTCGTCAAGGCTCTTCAGAAGCATAGGACAATTATCTTTTCGAAGGACATTACTTACTTAGCTGGCACTACAATGGCCAGTCACTTCTGTAAAGCGCGCGCTTGCGCCAGTTGATAAGACCAAGTTCAGTCAGGTTGCCTGTATCTGGTCTTTCTAACGGAGATTAGGACGTCCTCTTCTGCGTGTTCCTCGACAGTGGCTCGAACGAAACACCCTTCTAGACGGAGCGCCTTCTTTCAACATGACCCATGACTAAGTACGTCGTTATCGGCGTACACCTAATCGTTCCATCTTATTCGATACACGTCGTCCAGGCATATTGGCCTGTAGATCTTATGGACTATCTTTCTCTCGAATGCTTCTCATCATTGGTGCTCAACGTCCACGTCTCGGCGCCATATATTAGGACGGGAAGGATGAGGGACTAATAGAATGTTATTTTCGTCGGTCGAGAGAAGGCTCTGCTTCTCAATTGCCTACTGAGCCCACTTGATCTCAAGGCTGACATTATTGTTGGTATTATTGCTGAATCCTAGGTAAACGAAATCCTTGACGACTTGAAAAGTATAATTGTCAATAGTATCATTTTGTCCAAGACACCGTGACTCTTTGTTTGTTGACACAAGGTATCTCGGTTTGTCTTCGTTCACCACAAGCCCCACTCGACGAGACTCCCTTTCCAGGTTGGAGAATGCTGCACTAACTGCTCGAGCGTTTTTGCCAATGATGTCAATACCATCAGCGTATGCTAGCAGCATGACACTCTTGTAGAAGATAGTGCCAGAGATGTCGATGTCCGCAGCTCGAATTATTTTCTCCAGCATAAGGTTAAAGAATTCGCACGATAGGGAGTCACCTTGTCTGAAACCTCTTTTGGTATCAAATGGAGCGGAGAGGTCTGTTCCAATTTTCACTGCGCTGGTGGTGTTGGTCAGTGTCATTTTGCAAAGAAGAATGAGCTTTGCAGGGATACCAAAACCAGACAAGGCGACGTACAAGTTATCCCTAATCGTGCTGTCGAAGGTGGCTTTATAATCGACTAATGGTGGAATGTTTTTCTCGGGTCTTTTCCAAGATTTAGCGTAGTGTGAATATCTGGTCGATGGTGGATTTTCCAGGCCTGAAGCCACACTGATAAGGTGTTCGCTCCATACATCACATTAGCGTAAAAAAAATAGTAAGTTGCATGTAAATGAGATGGAGCAATGAACTAGTTATTTGTGATTTGTTGACAGTTGTCTCGTGATTCTTGACAGTTGTCAAAGTAAAAAATGCTCAGTTTGGTTCATGAATAGACTTACGCCTGAACAACATTTGCAAATTATTGAAATTTATTATCAAAATTCATGTTCTGTGAAAATGTATTACGCAAGCTAATTGTCTTCAGCGACGAGGCTCATTTTTGGCTCAATGGACACGTCAATAATAAGCAGTGCCGTATTTGTAGCGAAGAACAGCCAGAGGCAATTCAGCAGCTACCAATGAATCCCGAAAAATGCATTGTTTAGTGCGGCTTATGGGCAGGCGGCATCATTGGGCCGTACTTCTTCAAAGACGATGAATGCTGCAACGTTGCGGTCAATGAAGAAAGGTACCAGTACCGTTCGATGATAACAGACTTTTTTTGACGTTGCCGAAAATGAAATAATTGGACTCGGCCGTCATGTGGTTCCAACTGGGCGGTGCCACATGCTACACTGCACGCGAAACCATGCATCAATTGAGAGGCGACGCGAATTTGGTGAGAAGTTAATCTCACGTTTTGGTGCAGTCGATTGGCCTCCAAGATCTTGTGATTTGACCCCGTTAGACAATTTTTTTTTGGGGCTATCTTAAGTCTCTTGTCTATAGGGACAAGCCAAACACGATTGCACGATTGTTGCTTTGGAAGCCAACATTGAACGCGTCATTGGTGAGATTCCGAGATTCCGGCCAAATGTGGACTTTCAGAATCGACCACTTGAAGCGTAGCCACGGGCAACATTTAAGTGAAATTATCTTTAAAAAGTAAATGACAGGAATCGATTTATCAATCCAAATAAAAATTTCATTCACTTTTGTAAAATTGTTCTGTGTTTTTCGCATTTTCAAAACTACAAAATTTTTGACAAAAATACAAAACTGAAAAAGCTTAAGTTAATACCTTTAGCAAGAACAATTGGGATAACAATAATGATCTATTTAGCAGATTTTCTGGCGCCCTCTATATACATATACTACATACATATCGCTGCCTTAATTGGCAAAAGCCCTAACATCAAATTTTACAAAATGGATTATCAACTTTCATCTCATCCTAAAATGTTGGTGCCATACACCACAAACTCTCACCTTTTTTCTTAATTTTAAATTAAAATATTTTGAAAAAACAATACTGAAACAGATTTCAAACTGTTTTTTGCTTATTCTGAAAAATTTGAAAAATGCATGTTAGGGGTTTTGCAAATTACGGCAGCTGCATGAACATCAAAAAACTCCAATCAAATAGAAAAGAAAGAAATAAAAAATAAGTCAAAATTATCCACCGAGACATAAATAAAACAGAAAAAAGCAAGCTGAATATAAAGGTATGGGTCAAAGGTGACCCAAATGTGGATGACAAAATCAATTTCAAATACAATTTCAAATGCAGATTTCCACAACAACAACAACAAAGAAATAGCTCTACCTCAACCTGCGCTTCCGTTCAGACGATTCGCTTTGAGTCTCTGTGCAAATGCGAAGCATAAAATTTAACCGTTGCAAAGGTATTGAATTTCAAGCAGCTGTGCGGAATCGCTGCTCGCTACTTACCATACAACTTCATTGTTTTACAAGAACAAATTCGCTCAGCCAACACGCACACACATACAAACATTTGATATTCGAATTATGCAGAATCAGTAGGAAGCAAATCCCAAAGTGCGGGCAGGAAAAATAAAAGAGAATAAAAGTTTATGCAAATGTGTTACAAAAAAATTAGAATAGAAAAGAAAAAGAGTCTGCAGGGAAATTCAATTGAAATTATACCTGATGAGGTCCAATTGCTATAAATGTAACAAAGAATAAAAAACAGAAAAAAAAAATAGGAAATAAAAATAAAAACAATAGAAGAAAACTTCAACAATTTATGCGACAAAAAGAGCAAATGCTGCTGGCGAACCAAATTGAAAAGGTACAGGATACGGATATAAGGTGCGCCTTTGAAGCAGCAAGTTCATAGTGGGAATAGAAACAGGTGGCTACAACATACATACTTACATACATTTCAAACATTGGCGCAAAGTTTTGCCAAATAATACTTAAGTTTTTTCTCTTTTACATTTGATTAAGTATGTAGTTAAAGTTTCTTCTTCGTGTTTGCCGATATATTTTTTGGTGCATAATTTCATTTCATTTGATTTCAGAATTTAAACGCGCACCTATTCGTTGCCAGGCTAGGAAGCACGGAAGTCATTTACTGTACATGTTCTGTCGTTGCGGAAGGGACCTTAATACTTGCCATATCCAGCCACCAAAAACGAGCGTCCAGCATTATGAACTTAATTTGCGTGTTGCACGTACCTACCCCACTGCATTCTGTTGTACATAGAATAATTTGTGTCCAACACATCCTCAGCACCGGATGTTATAATTAATTTAAATTTCCTTCTTTTTCCGGCTATGCACAATACAATTTTTGGCTACTCGCATGACAATTAATTTTTACTATGAATATTATATAATTTTATGATAAATGTGCTGAAGTTTTTTGCCGGTGGTCGCCATGTGGTCGGAGCTGGTAGTGCGTTGGCACAGTGACCGGGGCTCAAATCAAAAAGTAGATAAAACAAAATTTCTACACGGCACTACCTCACTTCGCAGTTCGGATTCGGCATTAAACTGTTGGTACTTATCATTCATGTACAAATACAGGGTGCGCCATCTTTTATGTCGGTATGAGAATATTGAATAGCTTAAAAAAAAAAAAAATTAACCGTTTTCCATAAATGAGGTATTGTTATTTAATTTTGTCCTTTATAATTTATTTGGACTAGTTTTTGAATACAACACCAATTAAGTGGCCGCCGTTCTTGACTAAAGAAATATGTGCCCGTTTTCCATCACTTATTCGACAACCTCGGGCAGGTATACCGATGACTTCGGCTCGATTGTTTGCCTTGAGCTCGTCAATGGTCTGAGATTTGCTGGCATACACATTGCTTTTCAAATTACACCACAAAAAGAAGTCCAGAGGGGTCAAATCTGGAGATCTGGTGGCCAGTCAATATATCCATTTATTGATACCACAAATCCAGGGGATTTTCGTTACAGAAACTGCATTTTTTGATTTGCAGTGTGGCATGGCGCACGGTCAGGTTGAAATCAATAACCGCCCAGACCTTTTCAACACATTTGTGGCCAGACATAATGAGCCAACATCCACCGGCCCAAGCAGTCACTTTTTGGTCATGTAATGGTGTTTCGTGAATCTCGTGTGGATTCTCTGTTCCCTAAATGGGGAAATTTTGCTTGTTAACGGCGAGAGAGAGTATGAAATGGGCCTAGTCGTTAATGAAAATTTCCTTCCAAAAATCAGGATCAGAGCCCACCATCGAGCGACTATTTGGCCGTATTCCAAGTGACGTGGTCTGTCGGCAATATTATTTGAGTCAATTGTTCGTTATATCAACATCCTTCCACATGCGTCCCAAGATGGTCCCACTGACGCCAAAATGCTGAGAACGGTGACGATACGACACATGTGTGTTCTCGGCAACACTCTCTTCTACCGCTTCAACCAGTTCATTAAAACGTCTTGGGCGTTGATGAACGGCTTGTCGACGATATCCCACTGTTGAATAGTGCTGTCAGACGATGCTAGTTAGCTACGATATTTTCGACGATATACACGTTGAGTTAACACAACTGAACGACTATTTTCAATGTACAGCGTCACTATTTCGGCGCTGGATATAATTGTACTGAATAGATTTTTGAAAAACATATTTACTCAAGTCAATCGGTTGATAGATGTTAAAAACTTGTCATTGTTAACATACCGACAGAGATGGCGCACCCTGTATAATACGCGCAACATGAATCGATGCGAAAAGCAGGGGCTAGGTCCTAGGCCCATGCTCTGTTGTGCCATTAAAAGAAAAAAGCGAAGAAGAAGAAAATGTTCACGAAAGCGATCTTTTTTTTTATAAGAGCAAGTTTTTTGAGATAAATTTGTATGAGAATTATGAATTCACATATTTTGTTTGATCTCCACCATTTTTGAGAAACCTTAAGGTAATAGCCTTCAAATTCGAAAACTTTAAACATTTGTGTTCAAGAAGAACGAAGCTCATCATCAAGCATTGCCTAAGAATTTCGAACTATACTAAGTATAGTTTCTCGGTAGCCTTGGTCTAAAATTGATTTTACGATTCGTTTTCGTATGTTTAGTAACCTGAGACTGCTCTCATTGTTGATAGTTCAATAGATTTGTTGTTCCGATAATATGTAAGTACTAAGATAAATTTTGATTGCTCAGATTCAATATCTTTGATTTTTTTTATACTTTTAGCTATTACTTTTAGTATGAATTTTGTCCAACATCTAATAAATATTAACCCTAGAGTACTAACCTTATTTCCCCGCCCACTCCCCCCCACTCCCCCCCCACTCCCCCCCACTCCCACCCCCCTCCTCCCCTTATTACTAACCTGTGCGGCTACTTTGAAAAGAAAAATACAACTTTTGGCTTTTTAAAACCTTCAATTTAATTAAAAAAGGGGTCAAAACATATTTTATATGTTTCTAATAAGGAAATTAAATAATCCAATAATAATAAAAATAATTAATTTTTAAGAGGAACACACTTTTTATCATCTTTTTGAAAGGGAGCTTAAACAAATTAAATAAATATTTTAATGCAAACGAACCTAAATAATTCATATATCATTTTGAAGGTATTCGTCCTTACTTTCAAACTTAAAAAGAAATAACCATTTAATTTTTATATTATGGCTTGTACATAAAAATGAAATCAGTATTTATTTGTATTACATTGATAACAATTTGGTGATCTACTACTGTAGGCAAAAGTTAGTAAGACTTTTTAATTTAAATTTCGTGCGGAAACCCACCACATGTGGCACATCTGTGCCACATGTCACATCAAAATAATCATTAGTGTTTAGTATACGCTTGTCTTTCTGAAGTACAAAAAGTGCATTCGGCGATTTTCACAATGAGTGAAATTATTCAACAAAGAAGGTCCATTAAATTTTGTGTGCGGAATGAAATTTCTGGTGCCGAAACGTTCAGAATGTTGCAAAAGGCCTTCGGTGATAATTGTATGTCGCGAGCAAGTGTTTTTGATTGGTACAAATTGTTCAAAGATGGTCGAGAACGCGTTGACGACGAACCACGTCCAGGACGGCCATCAACATCAACTGATGATCAACACGTCAATAAAATCAAGGAATTGGTGATCGAGAATCGACGATTAACAGTCAGAGACCTTATTGGCATCGTTGGAATATCGGAAGGATCAGTGAGATCAGTGAAAACCATTTTAAAACATAATTTGGGCCTAAGAAGAGTGAATGCACGATTGGTTCCAAAATCACTGCATTGGTTTTACTAGACCATTTTGCCAAAAATTCGAGTGATATCGTTCCGCAACCACCCTGTTCGCCTGACTTAGCACCGTGTGACTTTCGGCTATTTTCTAAACTCAAAAAACCGCTTCGTGGACACCGTTGAGTCAATTGAAGACATTAAACATGAATCGCTAAGCGCATTGAAGGCTATTCCGAAAATTGACTTTACCAACTGTTTCGAGAATTGGAAAAAACGTTGGCACAAGTGTATTGGGGCCGGGGGGGATTACTTTGAAGGGGACGAAATAGATTTGGAAGAATGAATAAAAAAATTTGAAATTATGAACAAAGTCTTACTAACTTTTGCCCACAGTAGTATGCTCCAAGTAGTCAGTTTTTTTTACATTATATGCAGTAATACACACACACTCATTCGTTTTTTCTTCGCTGGGCAAAAGCTGCAAAGTGAACGTTTTCCTTTTTTTATTTCCGGTTCGCCACTAATATCTACCGACTTTTAGAAGTCCCAATCGTGGTAAATATTGCCTCACAAACTCTTCTCGATATAGTAGGTCTATCCCCCAAACGGAGGGAGCACCAATTCTCGAACAAATCTTTGCTCAAGTCTTTAATAAAGTCTCTCCTAGACAGTGGCTTTATCTTAGCAGTTTCACAATTAGAATTATACAGTATGTAACTGTTTAATATTGCCCTATTTATCATACTTACCATAAAATACGCAAAGTGGCCAGCGTCGGGTTTTGCGGTTGCAACTTGAGAGACCACACATCTGATCATAGATGTCAACAGCTCCTTTTGTTTCATTATAACACTCGATTATTGATGGTTTCTTCGACATTGGGTCAATGGTAGGTTTATCATGCTTGGTGGAGTAAGAGAACAGTCTTTTGTGGTTTCGGTTTGTAGCTAACTAGAGTGAGCTTATCGTGAAAGCCAAACATAGACGTTCCAGCTCAACGGGATGTTTTATGTTTGAACTCTTCTGGAACTTCTTTTTTGTTACTTCGGATTGTCCCAATGCGGGTTAGGTTATACGGATCGGCAAGCAACTGCTCAGCTAAAGGTATAGATGTCAAACAATTATCAGCAGTTAAATTTCGATTGGTGCCGTGTATAGTTTTCGTGAGCAGCTTGCAATAATATGTGTGCATATCGTCAATAGTTGTGCCGTTGCTCTTTCCCAAATAAGGAGAGGCGTCAAACATATATTTAGTTCGAACATCGCACACTACAACTATTTACGGACAACGACCCTTGAATCCCGAAAGCTGTTCATCTATGGTTACGTATGAACCAGGCTTGTAAAGATCTCTGCAATGCTTAATGAAGATTTCCCAAATATTTCTTATCGGCGCAAATTTGTCGCTTTTCTTTCGGCTTTCTCGAGTGCTACGATCGTCAAAATGTAGGCATCTTATGAGAAATTCAAATCGCTCCATGCTCATGACTGCAATGTTTTCAGATCCACAAAGCGTAGGATCTAAAAGTTCTTTGCTCGACAAGTGATTATTCTTCGTCGCATCGCTCAAAATCAATAAACCAATTAAAGCGCGAAGTTCCTCCTTTTCAGTCGGTGATATTGTTTTACTCTGCTTCTTATACTTGGTTGCCTTGACCTCAATATCTTCGTTGGTGCGAATGAGTATTTCATCCATCATATCTGATGTGAAAAATTTTTCAAAACACTCCAAGGGCTTTATGAGATTTTTGTTTCCTTCTTGTGGTCGTGGCATAACATGAACTATGTTCCTAGCAGGAGTTCTCATTGAACTTTTCCTCGACGAAGATGGCTCAGAATGCCAAATTATTAATGCCTCTTATAACAGGTGTGGAAGGATTAATGATAAGAGTCTCGCAGCAATCTGATAATTTCGCCCTCTTCGATGTGGTTCCGATTGGATCTTGGTGGGCAAAGCTCGACGTTGACTGAACACTAGTAGCATTTGGTTTACTTACAACTAAGAATATTGTTCTTGTCATCGTCAGATTCAGCAATATCATTAGGGTCTACAAAACTGTCATCCGAATCAAAACCTTCTTCCAAATTCTCCTCACATGCGCTTCCATTCAACGATATTTCTTCCAACCATTTTAGCAGTTGTTCTTCAGAAATAGCCATCTTGATAAGTAAAAAAAAATTAAGTTCAGAACAGTAAATAGCTTAAAAAAACGCGTTAAAAACTAGAATAAGACAAAGAAAAAAAAATACCTTTACTACTAACGTTCGCCTATTAGGCGTCAAGAGGGCGTGTAACTCAGCCGCTCAAAGGCACTGTACAATGTTCGTCTGCTCACAAGCTCGTACAGCGCTAAACTGAGTTGGCGTAAACGTTTGCTTTGATCGCTAAAGGCGTTCGTGAAATATCGCGAGAAAACCGAATTCGTTCCGCCTCACAGGCGAAGGTTAGTATTCTAGGGTTAATGGAAGTAGAATACTATGACAAACTTCGCCTTTTGTACCCCAATAATTACGCGTCTAAGTAGGGTATTTTATAATTAAAGAAAATAACTTATTATATTAAGAGAAATACTGATATCTCACCTACTGAACTCAGATTCAGGAGTTTTCTAACTCAGTTCACCTCACTCAGTCCAATATTATGTCAAAGCATTCCATTAATAATCTAAGCTCCACTTTTCGCAAGCCATTCATATTACTCTTGTATAAATTTGTATGGTTAAATTTCACCTCCATTAACATAAAGTTATTGCCTGATTTAATAATCCCACTCGCTTTCTGATATGATAAGACAATATGCTACTTATAAAATCGTATACGAGTGCGAGTATATTGAAAATAAACGTACATAAAGGAACACATTCCATACAATTTTAATCCAATAAAGCAACATCAAACTGACCATTTTCACGGTTACGAGATAAAAATATTAACAACAAAACACCCTGGGTATGGGCAAAATTTTACAAAATAATTTTTGACACTTGGCACGTAAAGTAAAAATAGAAAAAGGAAACCCAAGAAAGGGTCAATGTTGGCAGTTCGTGCATATGCACATTTATAGACTATACCAGGACAAGTAATGACGAGTACTGGGCAACAAAATGATTCTTTTTATTTTTGCAACATCAATTTTTTACAATAGTCACATAGAGCATTTTTACACTATGCATAAACCATTGTGAATATTGTACAATACTCGTATGCAAAAGAATATTGAAATCTTTTTGAAGTACGAGTATCTCTAAACAAGTACAAAAAACTAAATTGCAAGAAAAAATCGTATAGAAAAAACAGCCAACAAAAAAAGAAAAATAAGAAGAAGAAGAAAAATGAAATGAAAAGGATGTAAAAAGTAGATGAGAATTACAAAGGAGCACATATGAATGAGGGAATATGGTATAACAAAATACGACGTGTGTGTGATCTGAATGCAGAGATAAAATTATTACCCTTTTTTTCGTTGCATACTTTCGGGCATATAACTGTGGTATCTGTGTGTGAGAGTGTTTGTTGGTGTGTGTATATTGGACACTGCTGCTGCTGCTGCTGCTGTTCTGCTTGTTTCCTGTTGGACGCTTTCCGGTTGGTGTTTGTTTGCAAAAAAGTACAGAAGATGGAAGCTGAAATGATATGCCGCTGCAAAGAAGAAATAATTTGCAATTTCGGGGTTTTGCTGGAGTATCCTTTTCAGTTTTGTTTTTTTTTTTTTTGATGATAATTTTTTTCTACACTTTTTTGCAGAGTTTTTTTTTTTGTTTGTGTTGCTGTTGGTTTATGTACAATGAGCATCATCAGCAAGAGAGCACAGCATGCAGTGGCCAACGCCATCATCATCAGCAACACATTGTCCGAGGCACTTTCTTCTTGAGAGTTTTGAGTAGTGGCGTTGATGACGATGTCGCATGCCGATAATGTGCGGCCATAAGGTAATGAAAATTTTATCTGATTTCATTTTGGTTTTTCATTTTTTTTATTTTGGGTATGCAGAATGGGTTGGAATGGGTTAAAGGGGGAAAAAAAGAAAAAGATTTGGCATGCTGCTGCTGTTAGTTTTGCGTATCTTCGAAAAAGATTATAGTCAGTTTGGGCGCTGGAGCAGCTGTGGGCGCATTGTAGCTGCATGCAATTGCTGTTGCTATTGTTGTTGTTGTTCTTGTTGCTGTTGTTAGATATTATTGTTGGCAACACACAATACTTTGTGGTCAACACATTGTACTACGTGTCGTAGGTATTTGTTTGTTACTTATTGGAATTTGAATTGCAGCGCATAAAAATTTAGTACACACACTCACACACACACACACACACATACACAAAGAAGCAACCGGCGAGCACCGATGAAATCAAGGGGATGCTGCTAGTTAGAAAAAAGAAGGATAAGAAGGATAATGCTTATTTTTGATTTGATTGAAGGGTTCGGATTCCTTCCTCATACGCTGTCAGTATTACACAGAAGTGTTGAAATTGAAGGAATTTTTTTTTTTTTGCAAGCATCTCTTGAAGATTTTAATCAAGCGATTGTTTGATGTGACACGTTTTCTCTGGGCTATCGATGTAACATATGCTAAGAAGTATGTATATAAGTAGTTTAAGCTTTTATTTTGGTTGGTATTTTGGTTGTACTGCATGGTTTCTTTTCAATTATAATCCACCACAAAAAGCAGCTGTCAATTATGTAAATTTAATATATAATAATAAAATTAAATTTTATTTTACAACAGGATGTCAATTTTACAACTTCTCATACACAAGATGATATGTGCACAAAAATGCAATCAAATAAAATCTTATTAGTACACATTCAAACCAGTCAAACATCCTGTAGTTAGTAGTAAATAGCAAGCGGCAAAGTAGTTGCAGCAGCAGCAGCAGCAGCAACACAAAACAGCAATAACAAACAACAATGCAATGCAACAGAACTAACTTTTTTAATTAAATTTCTTTTGACAAATTGCATAACTCAATCAAAGCGAATGACTACAGCAATAAAGCTGAAACTGACCGCAGTCATCGTCGTCGCCGTCGTCGTCATCGTCGTCGTCGTCGTCATTGTCGTAGTCGTCCAGCAAATGAAATTTTCTGCAAGGCGTCAAAAACCAGAGGTCGCTCAATATATTCAGTTATACAACATATACCGTCGAGTCAAAGGAAAAGTAGAAGAATTCTTATTATGCAAATGTCTTAAGATGTGAGTGTGGACAACTCGCATACATATACACTCACTCACACTCACACTCACATAAGCAACATCAATCGTCTTATACCAAAAGTAATACTAAAATAACGCTTACAGCTAAAACTTTTTATGGACATTCTGTAGTTACTTACTATGTATGTATATGTACGAGTATGTATGCCCGAAATTAACATCCTGTTTAGGTTCGTCTTTTAAAAAGTATCTGTTTGCTTGCATTCTGTGTGTGTGTGTGTGTGTGTGTGTGTGTGTGTGTGTGTGTGTGTGTGTGCGATAGTTGTGTGGCGTCTAATATATGAACACTCAAAGTAAGTAGAAACGAGTATCATACTGTAACACAAAGTAGAAAGTTTTGTCCTTTGGCGTAGTTCATTCAACACTATATTGCACACATTCACACCCAGCCAGAAATACTCTGAAGGCAAAACTCTGAAGAACAGATAGTAAGCGGCGATGTTTCTAATAACTATTCGACGATGCAGACTGACTCAAGGGTTTTACATATAAGCTTGTTAAAAGCTTTGAAGCCACTATTCACTACATACCCGAATGCTTGGCTATTGCGCAGAAAGTCAAACAACAAAAATAATCAACAATAACAATAACAATACTTCTGGATGAGGTCCTCAAATTGCCAATAGAAAATCACATCGATCTCTATGTAAAATTCATGTTTAACAAAAAACCTGGTAAAATATTAACAGCGCTTAGTTGTCATGCTGGAAATAGGCATGGATCATGGTGGACGAGTAGCGGTGCAGCAATGTGAAACACAATTCGCTCTCTATAGACAGAATTTAGGCTGTAACTGGGCTTCCCAACTCCAAAACATTTTTTTTCCGGGACTGCAGTGATTAAAAACCGGGATGTAGCCCAAAGGGCTTTTCATCTGAAGGTAAAAATTTCTCAAGGAAGCCAACCGCTTTTTACTTTATACCAACCCTTCTCTCTTTTCGGGAATTTTTTGAAGCCACATTTTTTTTTGTTTTATTATCATGTAGGGTAAATGAAATACTTTCTTCTGTCAAAAAGAAGGGCACAAATAAAAATTGCACCATGACCCACATATCACAAAACCCTAACAAATTGGTTATAGAGAGAGAGAGGAATGGAGGAAGGTTAGTGTAAAATATGAAATTTTTAACTTTCATAACAACTTTGCTCCAGGTATCATAGTTATACGACTTAAAAATAATAACTATAACCAACGAAACTCCTCCAGGAATTCGAGCCTCAATATTAGTCTGGTCAGAGCAGTGTACTCTTTAAATAAATCAACCATTCTTTGCCAAGGAACATGTGTTTATGTAACAAAATTTTGAGTGCATATGCATGCCAGAAAGTACACACTTGCAGTCTCCAAGTTAGTCCCAGTTGAAAGTCTAGCGTCGATTACCACTCCTATCTGGAAGCTCAGAGCTTCAGCATCTAATTTTACTTATGAAATTGATTGCCAATTTGTAGTTTTGGCTGAATGTTCTTAATGAATGGAACGTCTTTGCTTCGTCTGCTTCCTGGAGGCTTTATTAAGACATTGCTTTATTAAGACATTTGTTATCCATCTACATTTTCATCTATTGATCTGAGCTGTTAGTAGTGCTTCGCTTACAAGGTTCCTGAGGTCTTTATTTCTTATTAAGTTTGGATGGGAAACGGTATTGAAATTCATTAAGTATTACTTCCATGCATGAGTATTCGAAATGTTGTTCTTCTGGCAATTTACGTCCTTTATGATACTGGCCGGACACCAAAGGTCCGAAAGCAGCTCTGCATTTATTGAGTCTATTATTGACGTTGCTCTTCCACCTGTATTCATTATGCTGCATAGGTAGGTCTGCGCTGTCGTTCTTCTTGATATTGATATCAGGGTTAAGCTACTGTGCTTCTATGATCAAATGATCAGTTTTCATTTGAATGTCAGTAAGCTTTTCCAAGAGCACACATATCACGTCGGCGAAGTCCAAGTCTTCAAATTGATGGGTGTGACTACATGATATACCTCTTCTTTCGAAGCATGATTTTGCCATAACTTTGTCCAGGATGATTGCGATGAGAATAGTTTAATGTCCCTCTAAGTTAGCCATTGTGTTGAAGCTACTGCTCTGTAGTTCTGAGTTCCCGTTCATCGCTTTACTGATTTTGATGAGTTTAGAGTTCTTTTGTGGTGCTCTCCACTACAAGGCTTTCTTCAAGTCGATAAGCAGCAGCTAATATTTTGGTTATCGCCCCTCAATGGACTCAATTTGAGATTAATCGATGCAACTTTTGTAGGAGTGAAACCTACTCGTTCATCAAGAAGGATGGATCTTCTCTCTCTATGTAGGTACCTTCTTATTTTCTGTAGTTAGTACGTGAAGGTTGTCGAAATTTGCAGTTTGTGGGTCGCTGAACTTAGTCCAGCAACATTTTTATTGAGATTCTTTGTGACGACTTGAATTGTCTCGCGATAAGTTCTATACATATAAGTTTTCTTGCTGGGCACCATGCTTATCTTATATGAGCTGCATTGAATTTCATGTCTATGCGAGTGTGTGTTTTCCCAAATTGTAGAAATTCTTTGTAGCCTTTTGTATAAAAATTTTAATTTTTTTTTTACTTTTCTTTACTTACTTCTGAAGACGTTTTCATGTGTATAACCGCACCTAATAGAGTTGTCAATAAGCACTGGAAGAGCACATCAAAAGAAAAACAAAAGGAAATGGCTACCTTCTTTAACAACTTGTGAAATGAGAAATAATTCAAGTTATAAAATTTATGATTTTATAAATTTCGGTACCATTGAGTAAATTCTTAAATAATTATATCAATGATAAGTATAGTAAATGGTAAAGTGTGGAACATGTTTTTTTGTTTAAAAGTATCAGCTTGCTTTTATTCGCCTTTCGCTTTTCGCTCTTCATTATGTCTAACTAGCAGCGATAACTGTATGTGAAAGAACAACAAAGATAACGCGTATAATTATACGCATTGACATCCCTGTTTTCTATAACAACTCTACTGCGAACTGTGAAAAAAGAAGAACAACGGTGAACAAAAGTGAGTTAAAACTAAAAATTGTATTTGACGAGCACGGACGAGTTCTCTTAGATAAGAGAGAAGTGAATTTTTTTAATTTTTATTTTTATTGATACATTCAACTTACAGGGTACATAAATGCAGAGCATTGTGTTGATTGGAAGGAAGGTTGATAGGAGAGAGGGAATGCAATCTTACTTACTTTACTTTTAATGGCACATGGAGGGCCTAGGCCGAGCTTTTCTCATCCACTCATGTTGTGCGCGTCATATTTATACATGAATGGAAGGGACCTACAGTTTAATGCCGAATCCGAACGGCGAAGTGAAAAGATTTTCATTGCAATTTTTACTCTTGTAGGTTTGCCATTGCCTGCCAAGAGGCAATTTTTCTACTTTTTTTATTTTTTATTTTGCCTGTGCCGAGATTTGAACCCCGGACACTCTGCGTAGCAGTCCAACGCATTACCACTACGCCACAGCGACCACAATCACAGGACGATAAAGAGGTAGAGACCATTGTGGCAAGTGTTATACCTTTAACACAATGAACGACCTATGAAATAACTATGCTCATGTGCTACAAGGTCCCTTCCAGCTTCCAGTGCTATCAAGAAAATAATACATTGCGAATGACAATTCTACGAGAAACAGATTTAAGAACTTCGATTGCTTTAATCACACATGTCAAACGAGTTGGCGAATAGAACACCAACTCTGGTCTTTCATGGCCACCTTGGTAATGAACAACTAGTTTGTGATTTAAATTCATTTCAATAAAAAATATTTGAAAATTATAGTCATTGGAAAATGGAGATCCGCCGTTGAATCAAAAGCTGTATTTTTTTTACATGGTAGAGACACTCGGAAAGTTTATATTTTGAACCTAAACGCATCGCCAAAAGTTATAGGAGACGGAAATTGACTATTTAAAACTATAGTTTGTATTTCTTCTGTCTGATTTTAGTTCACCTATGCAAGTCAAGGTCTTTTTACTCGGCACTCACACGCTTCAGAGAGATTAAGTTTCTTTAAATGGTAATTCAGATATTATAACTCTAGTGAAAACAATGTCATAAGACTGATCTTTAAAAGTCTAACCAACTAACAGCAACAATTTCTTTAGAATAATTCACAAAGTAAAATAATATCCTCAAATTCATTTCAATACTTCACCCTTTTGCTGCCAATAAATTCTAGCCTCTCAATCAAAATCAAGAAATATTTTTACAATTGTGTTAACCCCAAGCAGCGCAGTGTCGCACAAAATAAAGTGCCATTTCAACTGAGCTGACACCTATTCATAAAAAAGGAGCGAGCGACCACGAACGATGAATGCCCTGTCAATAAATATGGAATTGCCAACGTATGCACATGAGGAGGAGAGAAAAAAAGGTAAATTTCCAAAATTCAACCACAAAATTGTGTTAAAAAAACCCCCCCAAAAAAACTAAAATTTTGTTTTATTTATGACGATTGCGGCTGCATATGTCCAGACCAATAATTTCAAGTTAAATTACAAGGTTAAGAAATATGAAGCGTGTAGCTAAGGAGCATATACACACACGCATTGCTACATACATTAATATATACATGAGAGCATACATAAATCGAAAGGAAGCTGCAAAACGAAAAGGGTTAAATAAACACACATACACATACTCATACATACTCACATAAACACTGAGCACTGTGAGACAAGATATTTTGTGGTCAATGAAGGAAATATGATTTGGATTTTACTGGCACAGTGATTACACTTTGTGGCGACGGTCTAAAGAAAATATGCTCACCGTAGGTTTATATGTGGTGGACACATCCACACACACACACACACACACAACACACACGTTCTCACATATACAGATGTAAATGTATTCTACATAGGTATGTAAAGGGTGTTTTTTCTAGAAGTGTGGTTTTCAATCTGGCAATACTTTTTTCGGAGTTGGTCTTTTTGACAGCTGTTACTTGATTTAAGCTCAGTTTGGTTTGCCATTTCATAATGAATATACTTACTCCTGAACAACGTTTGCAAATTATTGAAATTTATTATAAAAATTCGTGCTCTGTGAAAAATGTGTTACTTACTTACTTAACTGGCCGCCTCTATAAAGCTTCGCCAGTCGCCTCTGCTATGCACGCGCTGGCGCCAGTTGATAACGCCAAGTGCAGTCAGGTTGCCCTGCACCTGGTCTTCCCAACGGAGATTAGGACGTCCTCTTCTGCGTGTTCATCCACAGTGGTTCGAATAAAACACCATTCTAGCCGGAGTGCGTTCTTCCATTCGCTGAACATGACCCAGCCAGCGAATACGCTGGATTTGTATACGCTTGACTATGTCAGTGTCGGCGTACAGCTCATACAGCTCATCGTACAGCTCATACAGTATCTTCCTCTCGAACGCTCCTAACAGCCAACAGCCTCTCAACATTGATGGTCAATGTCCACTTCTCGGTGCCATTTATTAGGACGGGAAGGATGAAGGACTTATAGAGCGTTATTTTCGTCGGTCGAGAGAGGGCTCTACTTTTCAATTGCCTACTGAGCCCGTAGTAACACCTGTTGGCAAGAGTTAGTCTCCACTTGATCTCAAGGCTGACAATATTGTTGGTGTTTATGCTGGATCCTAGATAAACGAAATCCTTGACGACTTCAAAAGTGTAGTTGTCAACAGTGACATTTTGTCCAAGACGCTGTGACTCTTTTTTTGTTGATACAAGGTATTTCGTTTTGTCCTCGTGAAAAATGTGTGTTATCGCAAAATTGTCTTCAGCGACGATGTTCATTTTTAACTCAATGGATTCGTGAATAAGTTGAATTGCCGTATTTGGAGTGAAGACCAGACAGAGCCATTCACCAGTTACCAATGCATCCCAAAAAATGCACTGTTTCGTGCGGTTTATGAGAAGGCGGCATCATTGGTCCGTCCTTCTTCAAACACGATGAAGACCGCTACGTCACGGTCAATGGAGAAAGGTATCGTTCGATAAAAACAGACTTTTTCTGCCGAAAATGCAAGAATTGGACGCGGCCGACATGTGGTTCCAACAGGACGGTGCCACACTGCACGCGCAACCATGCATCAATTGAGAGGCGAAGCGAATTTGGTGAGCAGTTAATCTCACGTTTTGGTGTAGTTAATTGGCCACCAAGATCGTGTGATTTGACCCCGTTAGACTATGACTATTTTTTGTGGAGCTATGTTAAGTCTCTCGCCTATAGGGACCAGCTAAACACGATTACTGGTTTAGAAGCCAACATTGAACGCGTCATTGGTGAGATTCCGAAATTCCGGCCGAAAAGTGTGAAAAAGTGTGCGAAAATTGGACCATCAGAATGGACCACTTGAAGCGTAGCCGCGGGCAACAATTAAATGAAATTATATTTAAAAAGTAAATGCAAGAAACTGATTTTTCAATCCAAATAAAAATTTCATTCACTTTTGTAAAATTTCTGTTTTTTTTTTTCATTTTCAAAAACTAAACTCTTATAAAAATCACCCTTTATTTGAATTTGGCAGCTTTGTAGTGAGTGCGTAGAAATGAAATCACATAAAGCATTGAAAGGAAATTGAGTTTTCGTTAAGTGTCTGTTGTAAACGCGACAGAGTGTGTGTGTGTGCGTAAGTGTGTGTGTGTGTGTGTGTGTGTGCATTTGTATATTTATGTTTTTAAGTATATGGTACATATGTAAGATATGTAAGCAATGTAAATGTTGATATAAAAAAAAGAGTATCCTCAAATTTATTTGATGCACTCATGTGTGCAATTTCCTTTATTGCGGGTCACTAAAAATATGAGTTCAATTCCACTGGCAACAACAATCAAATCGAATAATAAAAATCGATAACTTTAAGAAAATGCTTGAAAATTGATTGGGAAAAATTTGGGAAATATTAAGTTTTCTCAATCATTTATCAACATCACGTTTTTTCACTGGAGGTATGCTAAATACACGCCCAATTGTTTATCTTAAACAAAAATCAAATTACCAACTTTCTATTTTTATGTATTTTTTTTTTAAATTTTATTTCTATTTTTATTCGTTGATGTTGTTGTAGTATGTGCATACAGGATAAATACAAAAGCAAACAATTGCTGCTACTAATACGATTGCCTGTTGTTGTCGTTGTTGTTTCGTGTGTTGTCAATTTAATGCTGCTGCTGCTGTTGCTGCAGCAACTCCTGTCCTGTCCTGAGTGATGTCAATAATGTGTCATCAATCATTTTCTGCTGTTATTGCTGCTATACTGTTATACTCGTACATAGTTAAGTAAAGCAAAAACACTAAACAACAACAACAACAATATAGTAAACATGTCATTGTACAAAATATCGTTTAACCTAAAATGCCAAAATCACAAAAACTATTTACTTTAGCATTTTGTTGCATGCAGTATAATTTTTTAAATGCTCCAGGGTTGAGAGAGGCATCTAGCAATAGCAGCAACAGCAGTCAAGTGCAGATAATGCTAAGCTGTTTTGGACAAAAAAAAAACACCAACCGAAGCAGCAGCTACATAAAATGTTGTACACCTAAATACACAATACACTAACTGATGTTTGCCATTGTCATCGTACAAAATCAAAATTACCTTTAAAGGGATATCAATTTCACAATGGGCGAGCATTGAGCGGAACTTCTCCTCTTGATAGCCACTTCCAATCGTCGATTGTCGAAAATAAAACACCATTAGCAATCTAGATTTTTGTCGTTTTTGTTAGCTTAGGAAAGATGAGTTTTCTTGATAGGATTAATGTGGTTAAATATTAAAGTTCTAAAATAAGTTCCATTCATGTACAAATATAACACGCACAACATGATTGGATGCGAAAAACTCGGCCTATGCCCTCCATGGGCTGTTGTTCCATTAAAAGTAAAGTAAGTAAAATAAGTTCAGATTAGTTAATCGGAACCGGCAATTCGTCAGCAATAAAACACAAAATATCAATCATCAAATCCTTTTACAAACGCATTTTCCGGAATCGTCTAAAGTTCTCGCCGTGAATTCTCTTTTATGTCTTCTATAGACTGTAAACGGCTGCCTCGTAGTGGTAATTTGATTTTTTTTTGGAAGGAGAAGCCATATATCTCTTGAGTTTGTGGCCAGAAATTCGTTAGCAATGATAGCCTTGTGACAAGGTGCAATGTCGTGGTGCAAAATCCATGAGTTTTCTTTCCACAATTTCAATTATTGAAATCTGCAAATTATGACATCAATGATGACACAGGGTGTGCTGAAGTAAATTCAAAGTACATAGATAAAAATGAGTTAATCTGACACATGATGGTGCAATGATGTATCGAGTGAAGTTGGAAGTGCATGCGTCCAATTTAGTTTTTTTTTTTTTTTTGCTTTTATGATTGCAATTGGAACAAATTATTCAAAGTAGTTCAAAAAGTGCAAAACAAAAGGGAAAAAGATAAAAGTGTCAAAAATATATTTAATATTAAAATTCAAGCAAACAACACTTCTTCTTCTTCGTGCATTATTTTGTTGTTTAGTAGAAAGTATTGAAAATATTTATACCCTTTTCCTTTTTCCCAGCATAACAACTTTTTTCGACGAATTTGATTTGAATTTGCTCTTTTATATAACGCCGCATAATGCCCAGATAATATTATTTATTTACCGTCTGACCTTCTGGCAATAATTCCGAGTGCACAACACCGCGATAATCAAAGAACACATTCAACATTACCTTGACTTTTGATTGTCTTTGACCACCACATCTCGACTGCTTTTGTACCACTCATATGATCGAGTTTTTGATAAAGTCGATTACATATAAGCCTTCTTAAACATTTTCAACGATTCGGTAAACTAATGGAAGCAATATAAAGTTTAAGACAACTTCTTTAATCGATATTTATATTCATTGTAAAAATCGGAAAACTGAAAATCATCGGGAACTGTAAACAAACTAAATGACAGATCGCGCTCAAACTGCAGGTGGTGCCAATTTAGCGATAAAAATAATATTTACAATACCTTTTAGCGGGCTTTTTAAATGATACACCTGTACTTTTTTGACAGAATGTACGAGGTATGATCAAAAAATAATCATTATTTTCAATTTTTTCAAAAAGTATTTATTTATTCATCAACAACTATCTTGTCCCCTTCAAAGCAATCCCCCTCAGATATAATACACTTATGTCAGCGTTTTTTCCAATCCTCGAAACACTTCTGAAACGCGCTTTTTGGTATCGCCAACAGCTCCTGTTTCGATTTTTCTTTTACTATATCTCCTAAATCGTAGCAAAGCGCTTTCCTTTCATCGGTGTCTTCAGTTTTGGGAAGAGGAAAAAGTCAGCGGGGGCCAAGTCCGGTGAATACGGTGGTTGAGGCATGATAACGGTTTTGTTTTTGGCCAAAAACTTACGCACAAGCGACGTTGTTTTTGCTCAAAATTTAGCAACAATTTTGGAACAATCTTCGCTGCCGAACGTTTCATGCTTAAAACATCCGTAAAAATTGCTTGGCATGAGCCGAACGATATGCCAACATCATCAGCAACCTCTATCATCTGATAGTGATTCGACGATTATCCAAAATCATTTTCTTGACTGCGTCAATGTTTTCATCGGTTGTTGACGTGCTCGGGCGACCAGGACGAGCATCGTCATTGACATCTTCTCGGCCTTCCTTAAACCGGTTATACCACAATTGAACTTGTGTTCTGCTCATAGTAGTGTTCTGCTCGCCAAAGGTCAACTCGCCACAGTCAACATTTCAAATGTCCTTGCGCATTTAATTTCATTTTTTACACAAAACTGAATACAGTTTCTTTGATCCATTTTTTCGAATAGTAAAAAATCGAAGAGCACACCAAAACACGACTAACCTTTTTATCTGTCAAAAACAAACTGACAATCCAAAATTCAAAAATCCAAACGAAATTTGAAAATAACGGTTATTTAT
The DNA here is from genome assembly GCA_958295655.1 of Palloptera scutellata. Lineage (NCBI taxonomy): Eukaryota > Metazoa > Arthropoda > Insecta > Diptera > Pallopteridae > Palloptera > Palloptera scutellata. The sequence continues at coordinate 42,272,538 of OY282450.1, read as the reverse complement.
TGATCACACCTCGTATGTAGGTCTGAGGAACTGCTTTCGAGAATAGTTAGCAGCATATGTAATGACAAATACCTCAAGTTACTAAATACCTTCGAATTTTCACTGACGTAGTATGTAATCGGAAAACGAAGTACTAAAATAAAGATATCACACACATATTTAAATTTTTTTTTTATTGAACATCCTCCTCTTCCCCTACATTCTTAGTTTTATTAAATTTTTACCCCTCCGGAATAATTTTAATTTCAAATTGAAACTCAAAAATCAATTACTGGATTTAACAAACCCTGGGTTCACAAAAAAGTGGTCGCTGTGGCGTAGTGGCAATGAGTTGGACTGCTACGCAGAGTGTCGAATCTCGGCACAGGCAAAAAAAATAAATTTAAAAAAAAGTAGAAAAAATATAATTTTTCTATACGGCACCACCTCTTGGCAGGCAATGGCAAACCTACAAGAGTAAAAATTGCTATGAAAAGCTTTTCACTTCGCCGTTCGGATTCGCCATTAAACTGTAGGTCCCTTCCATTCATGTACAAATATAACACGCACAACATGAGTGAATGAGAAAAAGCTCGGCCTAGGCCCTCCATGGGCTGTTGTGTCATTAAAAGTAAGTAAGTAAAAGTAAGGGTTCACAAAATTTACAGAAAATCCACCGGCCTGGTTTACTAACTCTTGCTCCGGAGCCCCTTCAGAAATAGTTTTAAAGTTTAAGATAAAAGCCAAAAATGTAAGCCTTGGCTTAAGAAATCGTGGCACATAAAATTATAACGAAATCAGCGGGTCCATAGAGGGCATTCTAAGTAGTATAAGGAAAATTACTTTCTCTTCGATTTTTCTACGTTTTGTTCCAGAACCACATGAGGAATAATTTTAAGTTCAAGATGAAGTTCGAAAATGTGATTCTTGATTCTTGGCAGAAAACTCCATTTGGACTGAACAGTTTTGTTGAAATTTAAAAACTTTTGGCCTTAAAATTTATTTTAAAATTTTTCGATAGGGAGAGAAAATTAGAATTTATCCTTGTACTGGACTGAGCGATTTTATTGAAACCAGAAGGTTTTTTGGATCTTCCAGTCTTCCAGCCAGTTTGGATCTTCAATTTTGAACTTAAAATATTTCCTGACAGGTTACGGGAGCAGAAATTAATACATTTTTTATAAAACTAAAAATGAGCGGGGTTATGCTTACAAAAAAAAAAGGGATGTCAGAAATCTTGTATTTTTTACACCCTCTTAGCAAATTACGATGTCATGATGGGGGGTACAAAAGTCCTCTTTACGTGAAAAATATAATTTTTCCAGTTTCAAAAATTAATTTTTACCAATTAACATAATAATAAATAGAATAAGCACAGCGACGTGCCTGAAATAGCTTACTATGGACTATAAAAATTCTGAAATTTTTAAAATCGATTGACCAAAATGGCGCTTTATTAAATAGAAGAAAGTACCTTTTAAAGGAATTCGGGAATTACTTCTCATTCTCACATTTATTTACAAAACAATAAATTCCAGACACACACACACAAACACACATTCACACACACACAGAAACACACATGCATAGAACAGTATAGAGAATACATTAACAAACTCTTTACGATTATTGTCACACCTGAAACCCAGAATCGTAACTCAATCAACGAGGAAAATTGATAGCGCGGCGGCAGAACTGCAACAAATCCAATAAACTTCAATCGAATGTCACATAAATATAATACGATGATTGAGCTCGTTGAATTGGAGCGGCACACACACATACATACACACACTCAATATACTCAATACCAGTAAAAACATACAAATACAGTTACACAATAGCACACGAAAATTACAATTTATTGGACTTTTCCTTTCTTTCTCTGAATGCGGGAAGTGCACAAAAATACATACACTCTCTCTCATAGCCACACACACACACACACACACACACACACACACACACACACACACATATGGAAAGAAAGAAAAACGTTAACCATAGCTGAGAGATTTATTACCTAATAATAAAGGGATTGGAACATTTGCCGCATAATTTATGGCAATGTTTTAGATGACGCTCTTTATGCTCGAACCAAAAAAAAAAGAAGGCAACACATATCAGAATAGAGTAGGCACTTGTTAGTAGTTTACCCTGACAGAGGATAGAGGGTAATGTGTGGTGGTAGAAAGAGGATGGCCGACACTGACCAAAATGATTACACTTAATACCTGAGAAATTAAGGTTAAGTGGCAGTTGGCTTTTGTATTGGTATTATATATTGGCAAATTGTCAGCAAATAATATAAGCTCCTGAATTAGGCAATGATTATACCTTGGGGTGTGCTTCAATTTAGTGTAGCAGTGCAACATGAAGCATGTAAAGACATTTTAATAGTATCTAAGTTGATAAATATGTATTGCCCATTGCTATAACGGCATTCTTAAGTAAACTAGGCCTTCACAAGGTCTTACTTACGAATAGGGTGGAAAAATCGAAGCTAGGTACCTCGTCTGCAAGCAGGACTCTAGCTAGAGTTAAGACGTCAGGTAAGAGTATTTTCACCATAATTATGGAATCTTCTTGTAAACGATCTAGAATGGAGCGAATACACTTTGGTTACATAAGCAGATAATCCAGCCTTGACATTGTCACGAAAATTGCCAAGCACTATTTACGCCTGTTTGGTAAAAAATAATACATAGTAAATTTAATAATTTTGCTTTTGACATGGTAATTCATCTCGATCAGGTCACAGGTCTCCATATAGGTCTCCACATATATTTTTTATAGCCTACAACTGACCAAAGTTTAGTGAAAAAAACATATGAAAAAAAAAAATTCTGAAAATTTTAATATCGGAGGCTCTAAAGCACGGCCCTTTAAAATCCAGAGGTAATCGCCCCATTACGCCACTTTCACCAGATCTGGCTACACTTGTGTCAGTCCATGATTTACTAGTATGACATTGACTTCTACATTTTATGTGGATTTCAGGACATAGTTTGAAGCGTCATCAAAACAAAACTTCAAATCTGATGAATAGAATGGGTACAAAAATGCCGCTTTTAAGCTATATACAAATTTTCCAGATATATCACTTGGAAGCTCCAATCACGAAGTTCAAAAAGTGTTCTTAAGGTAGGCAAAGGTGAGCTGGCTGACCGAACCCACATGTCTTAAGTACAACTCCAAACGCTTCAAGAAGGTAATCAATCTACATAGGGATCACGACATCACATCATTGAGCTAAGCTGGGATATCGGGGCATCGGTGTATCTAGATGAAGCTGACGAACGCGCTTTATTTGGATCTGAAGAACCATAGCAAGAAGTGTCTTTAATGGAACAGTGAACTTCAATGGTGGTCGCTGTGGTGTAGTGGTAGTGCGTTGGACTGCTACGCAGAGTGTCCGCGGTTCGAATCTCGGCACAGGCAAAATCAAAAAGTAGAAAATATTATTTTTCTATACGGCACCACGTCTTGGCAGGCAATGGCAAACCTACAAGAGTAAAAATTGCTATGAAAAGCTTTTCACTTCGCCGTTCGGATTCAGCATTAAACTGTAGGTCCCTTCCATTCATGTACAAATATAACACGCACAACATGAGTGGATGCGAAAAGCTCGGCCTAGGCCCTCCATGGGCTGTTGTGCCATTAAAAGTAAGTAAAGAACTTCAATGGAGCTAGAAAATCGATTGAGGCGACTACGAAGAATGACTTTTCTAAAGTTGAGAAAGAATGCCTACTGTGCGACTACTCAGCTTCTGTGAGAAGACAGATCAAATGTATGGGTTTGGCATTCTTTGAAGAACTGGAAGAGGAGAAACTAGCTGATATAGTCAGTTTCGCAAAATCTTCTGTGTAGTTCAAAGGTACGATGGAGCAATGCGGAGAAGGGAGGGCCTCTTCGCAATGGGCCAATCAGTTTCCGAGTATAACACATAACCAAATACATAAATTGATGGCAATAATAACTGGTTACTGCCCCAAAGAAATACATGCCACTAGAATGGTTGCGGCGACAAATCATTTTTTTAGAAGCTTTAAAGACGGTGAAATCAATTGTCTATCTGTAGCGAAAACTCCAATTAGGGTATTACAATGAATCAAACTTTGACCTAAATGCGTCCAGATTGGCAACCGCTTAACTTAACCTAGTATTTACCAAATTCTTTAATTCCAAATATTAAATTACATTATAAGTAAAACTAACATTTTGGATTAATGTGCAGGGTGCGCCATATTTTATGTCGATATGTAAACATTGAATAATTTTAACATTTATCAACAGATTGGCATATTTTTGAAACGTCAATTCAATACAATTTTCAACATGAATCCGTCCACTTAGAAAACAGTCGCTCGAATGGTTCAATTCAAAAGCAAATTTCGCAAGGAAATTTTGATGACCGACGAGGGTCATTTCACATTCTCTGGCGCTGTTGCAAGCAAAATTGACGCATCTGGGGAAAGGAGAATCCACACGAGATCCATGTAACACCATTGCATGAATCAAAAGAAACTGCTCGGGCCGGCGTTTGTGCCTAAAACTATCATTGGGCCATTTTTCTACAGAGAAAGCGAAAGAGTCGATTGGCATCGATATATAGTAGATGGATGTTGGCTCATTATGTATGCCCACAAATGTGTGAAAAAGTTCTGGACGGTTACTGATTTCAACAAGATTCCCTGAACATGTGGTGTCAAAAAATGGCTACATTGACTGGCCACTCAGATCTCAAAATTTGACCCCTCCGTACTTCTTTTTGTGGTGTTATTTGAAAAGCAAAGTGTACGCTAGCAAAACCTCAGACCATTAACGAGCTCACGGCAAACATTAGTGCCGAAATCATCGCTTTACCGCCGAGAGCTCGATTGGTTGATTGATTTTGTATTCAAAAACTTGTACAAATAAATTGTAAAGAATCACAGTAACTAAATATATGAGATAAATATACCATATACCCTGTATTTATTTAAAAGAAACAAAAAAGTTTGGAATTGTACAAAATTGAAATTGAAATAGTTCATTATGCAAATAACTAATTCTCATTCACCTCAATTGCATTAAGCTGAAATTTGCATTTCTCTCTCGCTACGCTGCCCGTTTCTTGCTTTGAAACCAAATGAAATGAAATGAAATGAAGCTAACAATTTCTGCATACATTTCATAACTTTATTAAGTTTTGTCCTTTTTTGTTTTTGTATTTTAAATTTTCCAAACTATTTGTATTGAAGAAAAAAAAAAGAAACTATAAAAAAGTTATACAAATTTTTGCAAGCCATACAAAAAAGTGTTCTTCGACATGTTAAAGCTGCTACTAAAACCCAAACCAATCTTCAAATCTACCCTCTGCTCTCCGAACTCAAAACTGAACCACATACAATTCAAAAGCAAATTCAAATTGCAGAGATATTGTTTGGAGATGTAGCACAGCAGTTGTCGTAGTTTAGGTTGGCTACGCCTGATTTTATGCTTTTGACATGTGTCACTCTCGAAACGCTCAACCGTCAGGCATAAAGATTTGCTCAACTGCATGAACGACCATGCCTGCCAGTCTATCTCTCGCTGCGCTCGGCGTTGTGGTGCGGTGTGGATGTCTCACTGGCATGACTGCCTATGCTAGAATGTGGCATGGCTTGCCTGTCGTTGTGTGGTCATTGCAACAGTTCGTCCATCTGTTCTACTGGCTCGCTGTCTGCTGTGCACTGAGTGCACGCATGCAAAAAAGATAGAATAAAAAAAGGAGTAGAGAGTAGGAAATTTGCATTTTCTAAAAACGTAAAGATTTTTCCCTGCCTCTCAGATACACACACAAACACACACACACACACACACACACAGAGAGAAACTATACCTTAATAAATACAAAAACAAATATGTTGTACGCATCAGTGGCGCTTACGTTGCTTCTGTGTGATTTCTGTTACTGTTGCTGCTGCTGCCGCTTGTTTCAGCTTGCTGTTTGTTGTTTGCTACTAATCCCTCAGCAGCAATATATCAACAATGTACAGTTGCAGACAATTTTTGGTTGCAATTTAGATGCGTATGTAAGTAAGTAAGTAAAGAGAAGAAAAAGTGACCGAAATGCGAATGAAAATTTGAGTAAATTTTTTGTTCTTTTCTGTGTTTTGCTGAATGTTAATTTTTGAATGATGTTGTTCGGTTCTTGTATTATGTATTATTTTTTTATTTGTCGGTACTGATGACTACTAGCAACAAACAGTAGGAATGAATGCATTAAAATTTTGCAATTAATGGCAGCAACGTGAAAAAGGAGGAGCTGGGAAAATCTCAAGGATACAGCTGGAAAAGCATGGAAAATATAGAGAAAATATTTTAAACATTTAATTAAGTAAATTCAAAATTTTTCATTTATGCGAGTAAAAACTAGAATTTGATTGGAAAACTTAAAAATTTGTGCTTTAAAATTCCTTAAATTTTCTTATTGCTGCACTTTTTCACCAAAAGGCAGACAAACAAACACAAAAACATTACAGCAACTACATGTTGCAAGTGTCTTGGGCAGTGTACACACAAGCACAAACAACGATGCATTCTTCCCTCCACCCGACATTTATTTCACGAGCGCCTATCGCCTCCCCCCACCCCCTTTCCCCTCCTCTCAAATATTAACTAGTAAAAGTACGCACTGAATACAATATGGAAAGATAAAACAGGCCGAAAGCAAAGAAAAACTTAAGAAAACTTTGCAATTTAAAATTTTTCACTCGAAGCTTCTGCTGCGAAGTTGTGTGCGCTTTTTGCACGCCTGGGCACTTTGCCAAATGAATTCGCACTTGCGGAGCGCGAGCGGCAGCCAGCCAGCGCACACCTCTGCTTAAGTACTAAGTATATACAACGTTGTGGCAGCAGCAGCAATTTAGTGTACGTAGACTATTGTAGTGCAGTGTAGTGTTTTCGTAAGCCATTGCACAGCAACAACTACGACAGCAACAAGATATATAAAAATATTACTAAAAAATTGTTGCTGATGCATGCTGCAGCACACGCTCGCGCTCGTTCACACTCACTCGCTCGGTCGCTAATAAATGCATTAATATGTTTATGACACACACAAAAAATTACTTGGAAAAATAATCGCCAATGTGTGTGTGTGCTCAATTTAATGCAATTTCCTCCGACACCTTCGCGCTTTGCCTCCGCCGATGCTTTCTTCCTTGTTGTGCTACTTGATGTTGTCTGCTGCTGCCGCCGCTGCTGTTGCTGCAAGTTACTCAATTTAATTGAGTAACACACACATGCACGCACACCAAACAATCACATACACAGTAATACCTACTCTTTTTTTTTTTTCTTTGCACATTTAGTTTGTATTATGTTGTTTTTTTTTCTGAGTGTATTTAGGAAATTGTTAATTGCTTTATCGATTACTTTCGTCGATTCAGATATTTTCTAAAGTATGAGATCATTAAAGTTTTTTAAGATTTGTTGAGAGACAAGCAGAATTGATTATGAAGCGTAAGTCGCTTAGCCAGATGTTTGCAGAGCTATACTATTATACTATGGCTAGAATTAGCGATTTGTGATCTACATATTTTCTTTATACTTATATACAACTAGGAAGAGCAGCTACGTACGTTAATCAAACTGAGTATGGTATGGCGAATGAAATGCATCTTAAAAGTCAAAATTGAATGGTGGAAAAGAGCGCATTAGGAGAAAGAGTTATTGGAAAATTAATTAATTGCATAATGTATTACAATAGTCTATGTACACAGTGAAAGAACACACAATTACGTGTTATAAGGAAGGAACACAAATTGATGAGCGCAAGAAAACGTGGGTCAAGAATCATTCATATTAGGTAAGAGGTAGTAAAGCAGGGTTTTAGAGAGCGGAACTGGAGCAAATTTTGTATTTTTACAAACCCTTAATCTTTTCAATTTTTTAAAATTTGCCTACTTACTTAATAACTTAACTGGCTCTACAACCGATGATCGGGCCTGGCTGCCTCTATAAAGTTTCGCCAGTCGCTTCTTCTATGAGTGCAGTCAGGTCGCCCTGTACTTGATCTTTCCAATGGAGATTAGGACGCCCTCTTCTGCGTGTTCCTCCACCGTGGCTCGAATAAAACAGCCTTCTAGCTGTAGCACTCCCTTCCATTCGCTCAACATGACCCAGCTAGCGAAACCGCTGGATTTTTATACGCTTGAATATGTTAGTGTCGGCGTATAGCTCATACAGCTCATCGTTCCATCTGATTCGATACACGTCCGTCCACGCTTACTGGACCGTAGAGTATCTTCCTCTCGAATGCTCCTAACAGCCAACAGCCTCTCATCATTGATGGTCAATGTCCACGTCTCTGCGCAATACATTAGAAAGGGAAGGATGAGGGATTTATAGAGCGTTATTTTTGTCGGTCCAGAGAGGGCTCTACTTCTCAATTGCCTACTGAGCCCGTAGTAACACCTGTTGGCAAGAGTTAGTCTCCGCTTGATCTCAAAGCTGACATTATTATTGGTGTTTATGCTGGATTCTAGGTAAACGAAATCCTTGACGACTTCAAAAGTGTAGTTGTCAACAGTGACATTTTGTCCAATACGCCGTGACTCTTTGTTTGTTGACACAAGGTATTTCGTTTTGTCCGCGTTCACCACTAGACCCATTCGACGATACTCCATTTCCAGTTTGGAGAATGTTGCACTGACTGCTCGCTGGTGGTGTTGGTCAGTGTCATTTTGCTTAGTGATCCCTAATCGTGCTGTCGAAGGCGGCTTTATAATCTGCGAATAGATGATGGGTGTCGATCTGTTTTTCTCGGGTCTTTTCCAGGATTTGGCGTAGTGTGAATATCTGGTCGATGGTGGATTTACCAGGCCTGAAGCCACAGTGATAAGGTCCAATCAGTTTGTTGACGATGGGCTTCAGTCCTTCGCACAGTACGCTCGATAGAACTTTATATGCAATATTAAGAAGGCTTATCCCACGGTAGTTGGCGCAGATCATGGAATCACCTTTATTAGGGATTGGGCACAGTACGCTGAGGTTCCAATCACTTGGCATGCTTTCATCCGATCATGTTCTGCATAGAAGCTCATGCATGCGTTTTTTGAGCTCTTCGGGTTTAATAAGTTTAAAAGTGACGATTTTGATGTGAGAAACGATGATCGTGGAAGACCACCGAAAAAGTTTGAAGGTGCCGAATTGCAAGCTTTACTCGATGAGGATGGTGGTCAAACGCAAGAACAACTTGCCGAACCAACTGTTGCATTTCTCAACGTTTAAAAGCCATGGGATTGATTATGATGGTGTGAAGATGGGAAGATGGGTGCCGCATGAATTGACTGAAAGACAGCAAGAAAATCGAAAAACTACCTGTGAAATGTTGCTCGCCAGTTACAAAAGAAAGACTTATTTTCATCGCATTGTTATTGGCGATGAAAATGGATATATTTCGGTAATCCCAAACGTAAACGATCATATGTTAAGCCCGGTACACCGGCCAAATCGAGAGCAAAGCCAAATCGCCTAAGCCAATCGGAAAGAAGACAATGCTCTGTGTTTTCTGGGATCAGCGAGGTGTTATCTGGTTCGACCTTCTGAAACCAGGTGAAACAGTTACTGATCAACACTACCAACAACAATTGGCCGATTTGAACCGTACTTATTGTGCTTTCCGCCAAAAACGTCCAGAATATCAAGCTAGTGATTTTTCACAAAGTGATTTATCTTGATGACAATGCACCATCACATCGAACAAAACAGACTCGGGAATTGGTAGATTCGTACAGCTGGGAAGCCCTCCTCCATGCGGGTTATTCACCAGACTTGGCTCCATCTGACCACCACTTATTTTCATCAATGGGGCACGCACTTGGTGAGCAACACTTCGATTCGTACGAAAATGTGAAAAAATGGCTCGATGACTGGTTTGACTCACAAACGAATAGTTTTTGTTTAGGTGAGGCATTCACAAATTGAAAGAAAGGTGGGAATAATGAGTGGCTAGCAATGGCCATTACTTTGAAGATTGAATATATAAACATTTTTCTTAAATAAAAATGATTTTCTTAAAAAATTTCTTACCTGTACATCAGGTATATCATTGAGCCTAGCCCACTCCCATTTTCCCTGAGCTAAGACTGAAGCATTGCTAGGTATGCAGCGACTGCCTCACATGATATGAGCCTTGAAGAAGTTGGAAGTTCGTTACAATCTAGATATACATAAGTGAAATCAAACTTGATGTGGAAAATACAACCTCACAGTACATATTTTTTAGAGAGTACACTCGACTGCACTTTGGTAAAAAACAAAATATATCTAAGTACTATGGAGATATAGATAAATTTCAATAGAAGTTCAATTCGTCTGCCTGTCACTAGTTCGTTGGTCATCGAGCAGTGAGTGAAGCCGTAGTGAGTTTTATTAAGTGGGTAGCTCTGCCAAATCTTCGTGAATTCATGAATCCACAGTATTTACAACTCCGAAGAAATTAGGTCTGTTATTCAAAAGTCATAACAAATTTGTCAAAAATATCTAGAAATTTTTGTTATCCTTTAATTGATGTTCCCAATCCTAAGAGCGAAAAAAAATAATAATAATGAAAAGTGTCGCTAAAAATCGTCATCAACCATCATCATCAAAAATAACAACAATAGCAAGAATAAAACAAAAACAGCAACAATATTATATGCCATTATAAAAAAAAAAAAAGTTTGCACATGAAATCAACACAAAGGGCAAACAAAAACCAAAAGCAAAGTGGCAAGCGTAAGGACATTGCCACACGCACTTGTCGTTGTTGTTGTTGGTGCAGTAGCAACTTCGCTAACATAAATTTGAATCGTTTTATTGTTTTTCTGTTGTTTTTGTTTTTCGGTTTGACGAGCAACAACAAACAACAAACAACAAAAAATCAAAATCATAATCATAATAACAATTAAGTGAATGACAAACAAAATGTGTGGCTAATGTTTATTCTTTATGCGTCGGTTAAATTTGAGAATGCTGGATGGTCTCGTTCTTGGTCTTGGTCTTGGACTTGGGAGAAACTGAAATGATTACATCAATATGAAAAGAAAATGTTAGCATTTGTTTTATGATTGTTTTGGTGAGCTTAATGTTAATAGAAATCGAATGGTGGAAGGGAGAGAGCGTGAAATTGATGGTTGCTGTCTTGCTCTCTTTTTGTAAAGCGAAGTACATTATTATTAATTTATTTTTAAGCCAATTTTTTCTGCTGCATAAAACCTTTGATAAAGTAAAGACGTCAATGAAGAAAGTTAACCTTTATGGGAATTTTTATAGCTGTTTTTAAATAGTTTTTATAATAAAAATAATAACAATAGAATGTTCATAACTTTATTGAAACAATGAAGAGATATTGAAAACATTTGTTTGTAACTATGTGGTAAGAATTTCAGGTGGTGCAAGGGGGGAGTCATAGAAACTGTATAATAATCTTACATCCCTGCCATCACATCGGTATAATTACAAGAAAGTGTACAAGAACACCTCTTGGTAGGCAATGGCAAAACCATCAAGTCATATCAAAGGGGTGACAACTCCGACCTTTGAAAATTGTGTTAATTTGCAGTTCCAATCAGAGAAAAGTACATTGGTCCAACTGACTGGGTGCTGTGGAAGGTCTATGGTCCTGCTGCCCACATAAAAAAAATTAAAATAATATTTTAGTCCCAGGTGAATGAAAGCTTAGAACAGAATAAAAAGCACAACTAACTAGACTTTTTCATGCTTTGAAGTTTAATTTGATTGTCTCTTTTTGTTTTGGGCAGAGTTATAGAAACTGAAAGCATGCAATATTGAAATTTCTTCACATCTGGAACATTTTTCTCACAGCACCGGTTTCGCTTTATGCACAGCTCAAATTGTATTCTACTCTGAATTCAGTTCCCGATATTCGATTCATGAGTTTTAGCTTCCTTTCTTCTGCTAAATTTTATAATATATATTTCTTATAATTCTATTCCTCCAGCTACTCAAAAAAAAAAACACGGTCATTGTGTAACACCCACACACTCACATCAAAAACAAACACATATCTACACACACACACTCATAATTTCAAGATGAGAGATGAATAAGAAAGAAAATCTTTTTCGCGTGCGAAAAAACACGTTCGCATAGAAAACTTTTCTTTTCTTTTTTCCTTTCTCTCTTCTATATTTGCCTGAAAATTTTCACACAGTTTTCGCTGGTACTAAGAGAAAATGAACCAAGAAACCACAATTGCTAATTAACGTTAATTTATTAAATCAGTTAGCAAAAGAAATGTGGCATTATCCGCGCTTGAGCAAACAGAAACGAACAGAAGAGAGTGAAAAAAAAAACGAACGAACGAACGAAACTGAAGCTAGAAAGTTTACACAATATCTCAAGCTAAATTCCAGCAAGAAATCGAAAAGCAGATGAGCTGGCAACTGGGGCGTAAGATATGTATTTAGTAAATCGGGGTACCAGGGGATGGGGAGAGTGGTGGTGTTGATGGTTTCAACATTTTTGTTGTTGACATGATATTAGCTGCAAAAGCATGAAAACCACACGCAGTAATTATTAATTCAATTATATTAGTGCAAATACACCACCTCAATCTAGACGCATACACACACACACATACTCACACAGAAGATGAAACGAACTGAACTCTAAGCTCTCCCAATGGCAAATGGAGCCAGCCAAATGATGAAGATGAAGAAGAGGAGAAATTAAGGAAGAAAAAAACCGACTAGGTTATGGAGAATACTAAGTGTGATGGTATTACAGTGTGTGGCAACAGTTTTCCGTATTCCAATGAATACTTCAACTGCTGCGTTTGTGTAATTTTATAAGATTCTGAAGTCTTACGAAAATATAGAAGAACCGCTCCATTAAAGATGCTTAGTATTTTTACCAGTGTGGTTGGTGTAAGCGATCCTGAGGCAACTGGAACTTTAGTCAAGCACTTAGCCGATAGAAAATAGAAAATTCTAAATTTAAGTTTCAGATTGTGTTAGACGGTTAAATTATCGAAAAATCCAACATTTCTAGGTAAATGGTGTTTTTCTAGAAGTGAGGTTTTCAATCTGGTAATACTTTTTTCGGAGTTGGTCTTTTTGACAGCTGTCACTTGATTTATAGTATGCTCAGTTTGGTTTGCCATTTCATAATGAATAGACTTACGCCTGAAAAATGTTTGCTAATTATTGACATTTATTATCAAAATTCGTGCTCTGTGAAAAATGTGTGTTATCGCAAAATTGTCTTCAGCGACGATGTTCATTTTTGGCTCAATGGATTCGTGAATAAGCACAATTTCCGTATTTGGAGTGAAGACCAGCCAGAGTCATTCAGCAGCTACCAATGCATTCCGAAAAATGCACTGTTTGGTGTGATTTATGGGCAGGCGGCAACATTGGGCCGAACTTCGTTAAGGGCGATGAAGGCCGCAGCGTTACGGTCAATGGAGAAAGGTACCAGTACCGTTCGATGATAACAGACTTTTTTTGACGTTGCCGAAAATGCAGAAATTGGAATCGGCCGACATGTGGACGGTGCCACATGCCACATACCACACTGCACGCGAAACACTGCATGCATCAATTGAGAGGCGAATTTGGTGAGCAGTTAATTTCACGTTTTGGTGTAGTCAATTGGCCACCAAGATCGTGTGATTTGACCCCGTTAGACTATGACTATTTTTTGTGGGGTTATGTTAAGTCTCTTGACTATAGGGACAAACCAAACACGATTACTGCTTTGGAAGCTAATATTGAATGTGTCATTTGTGAGATTCCGAGATTCAGGCCGAAATTAGTGAAAAAGTGTGCCAAAATTCGACCTTCAGAATGGACCACTTGAAGCGTAACCACGGGCAACATTTAAGTGAACATATCTACAAAAAGTAAATGGCAGGAATTTATTTATCGATCCAAATAAAAATGTTATTCACTTTTGTAAAATTTCTGTGTTTTTATTTTTTCATTTTCAAAAACTAAACTCTTATAAAAATCACCAACTAAATATTTGCGGTCGCATCAAATACTCCTGTAAAACAATGAATGCAGCGATAAAGCCCTAAGATAAAACACTGGGTATCAGGGCCATGGAGAGAAAATACAGGAAAGACGATGTTAAACTTACAGACATCTAAGTTTTTAATTCTGTACAAGACTTAGTCTACAAGTTTTATACCTTTGACCCATTTTTGGTATGGCTAAGATTTTAAAATTTTTATATACATAAGTACATACTTATGTATGTGTTTTGGAACATAAGTTTTTGAGGTACTAAGCACTAACTGATTTTCATCTTAATATCAAGTTGATAATACTTATGCATTCATTTTCACTGTGTAGTCTACATAGTGTTATTCTAAGAATCGTAAGAACCAGTGCAAAGTATAAGAGTGCAAAAATTGAACAATTAAGTAAAAATAAAAGCTGAAAGGAATTTGAAATAAGTAAGTAATAAGGAAGGACGCAGAGAAGAAGAAGGCGAAAAAAAAATGTAGAACCGGAAGTATAAATAAAGTAAAGTAAGTAGTCGAGAAACAAATAGAGTAGAAAATTTAATTAGTGGTAGGAAAATGTTTTCCATTCTTCTTCATAAGGTTAAAATACGCGAGAACATTCACAGATAAGAGTTATGTGTGGGGGTGTGTGTGAAGAGCATGGCGAAAAAGTAAACAAACACTTTTTTTCACATATGGCATGTAATTTGTTAAGGTATAGACCGACTTGAAGACGTTTGGAAAATAATGGTAAAAGAAACTGAAGGAGGTGGGGTGTCCTCCCGTCTTGAGAAATAAGTAATGATCGCTGATCTTACAGTGTTTTAGTTTTTTTTTTGATATAATCTGGAACTTCACTGGCCAAACCTTATCCCTTTTGGTAGGTACTACACTCACATATTTCACAAACAGTTTTAAACCAATTCATGAATTCAGATCATACTCCTTCTACACGTATTCGCCATAGAGACTTGCCCAATAAAATTAGATTTTAATCATATTTTACATTTAAATGTCATTTAGCCATAATTCGTTTAGTTACGACTGCACACAGAGCAAAACAATTCAAATCATATCGAACTCGTACCATGGTTGGCTCTTAATGTTTCCACTCATATTCCTAGGCAGCATTTCTGCCTTTAACTATAAATTGCAGTCGTAGCACTGTCGTACATAGTGGTGGTAGAGGTGTACGAGTATGTACACTGTACATATTCATATTTCAAGTGTATACATATAAATTTGAACAAACGTTGACATATCATTGTAAATCAACCACTTACTCACACACTCAGAGGCACAAGCACACACACACACACACACACACAAACACACACACTGGCTATCACAAATACTGACTGTAGTGCTGCTGCGCTACTGGCTACATTCTACGGATTTCGACAACATTAAGCATTTGTCCAATATCCATGAAATCTCTATACATATCAACTACGTAGTAAGTAAGTAGTATGTAGAAGTATGTTGTTGTTATTGTCAAACTGATTGTTTTGGAATTGTACATAAGAGTATGTATGTAGTTTCTACTACTACATACATACTGCAACGTTTACGTTTAATCAATTTATATGTTGATGATGATGATTCTGATGTTTCTCTTCCAACTGTTCTAACAAATCAATTTTTCCCTAATTTTACATTTGTGCATTTGCTTGAAAATTATCAAAATTCACCTACATAGCTTCTATTACCCAGTAAAAAAAAAATTACATATATTCTTTAAAACTGATATAGAAACAAACTTTTGAGATATATTGTATACAAAAAACAATTACTTATTCGAAATGCCCGCCTTTGGCCTTCACGCATGCTTTAAGTCGCACTGGCCAATCATCAATAGCTGCACGCACCTCGTGCATTGGAAAAGTGCTGACAGCACGAATCAAAGCAGTCTTCGGAGAATCAATGTTGGGATATCTTTTGTGGCAAACCATGTCCTCTAAAATTGTCTATAATTTATAATCCAGTGGGTTTAGATCAGGGCTGCCAGACGGTCATTATTCCGAGCAAATAAAAGCTGGCAAATTATTTTGAAGCCACGGCTGGTTTTGGAACAGGGAATGGTTAATTGGCTTCACAACAGCTTCCAAAATGGTTTCTTGGTAAACTGTGGCCGCAGTTTTAACCTCTTGTTCCATTGCAGAAATGGAAGTCAGTGACCCTATCGTAAGAGACACACCACTAAACCATGACTGAAGCTGGGTGTTGACCCTTTTCGACCCGTGGGATTTGTTCAGAAGCTTCCTTAGATGACCGTGCATACACCCTATCATTTTGCTTGTTAAATTTTTCTGCACTATAACATTTTTTTCATCCGCAAACAAGATTTTCTGTGCAAGATATCGTGTTTCACCAAAAGCCGTTTATTATATTTTTCTACCATATTTTTTTCCAAAGCTGTAATCAACAAATGTCCGGTACGACTTTTGAAGGCACCAAGTCCCAAGTCTTTTTTTAATAAAAGACTCATGGACTGAATTCTTGATTTGACGGCTTTGATGACTTGCGGCGTGCGAACTGTACGACCGGTGGCGGTATTTGATATATCCAGTCTCCTCAAACAGTTTTACGCAAATATCGCTTTTTTCATTTCACACGTAAAAGTGCTATAACAGCGATACGTTTCTCATTATCTGACCACTCCATGGTGAAAGCTGACACAATTTTGACTTGCTGTTACAGACTAACGCTGTAGAGGTTAACCTTCATAAACCATGTGGTAAGAACAGGGTATGCTCAATTCAACTATTGGAATGGGTGTTTTCAATGTTGTAACAGTATTTATGTCCCTATTAAGTATTCTAGAGTAAAGTGTAGGGGCCCCAAAAATTTGAGTTTGGGGTGCAGATAGATTGTGTTTGTGTTCAAAAAACGTTCTTCTCTTAAAACTAAACAACTTTTGCTGTTGCCTTGTGTTATCGATTTGCCTTTGATGAATTAGTTACACAAGTATTATTGAAGCCAAGGAAAAACTAGCTACAAAGAATTAATCGAACATGTTCACACATACGAGGTGTGATAAAAAAATAACCGTTATTTTCAAATTTCGTGAGTTACGTATGTCCGATTTTCGCATTTTTTTCTGTTATGTTGGTACACATGACTGTTATATATGTTGGCAATACCAACCATTTTGGATTGTCAGTTTGTTTTTGACAGATAAAAAGGTTAGTCGTGTTTTGGTGTGCTCTTCGATTTTTTACTATTCGAAAAAATGGATCAAAGAAACTGTATTCAGTTTTGTGTAAAAAATGAAATTAAATGCGCAAGGACATTTGAAATGTTGACTGTGGCGAGTTAACCTTTGGCGAGTCTACTATGAGCAGAACACAAGTTCAATTGTGGTATAACCGGTTTAAGGAAGGCCGAGAAGATGTCAATGACGATGCTCGTCCTGGTCGCCCGAGCACGTCAACAACCGATGAAAACACTGACGCAGTGAAGAAAATGATTTTGGATAATCGTCGAATCACTATCAGATGATAGAGGTTGCTGATGATGTTGGCATATCGTTCGTTCATTTTCTCATGCCAAGCAATTTTTACGGATGTTTTAGGCATGAAACGTGCGGCAGCGAAGATTGTTCCAAAAGTGCTAAATTTTAGCAAAATTATTGTGTTAAAACTGAGGCTAAAGTGTACCAACAAGATGTTTTAGAAGGCATACATAAAAGACATACTCTATTCAATAGAAAAAATGGGTGTTCCAATCAGGATTCTGCTGCGGCACACAAGGCTAAAACGACATGAGAGAAGTTCGTATAAAGCATGAAAGTAATATTCAAGGTTTTATTGCACTTGAAGATTGATGAAGCCTAGATTTGAATCCTTTGGATTATTGTTTGTGGTCAGAGCTAAAGGTCGCGACCTGCAAGAAAGTCTCGATAAACCATTAAACTAAGGAACGCCACCGATATCAATAGAATGAGTGCGTCCCGCTATTACCAATTGGCAGGAAAGTTTGAAGTCCTGCACAGAAGCAAAAAGCGATCATTTCGCAAAAAGTCTCATCAATTAAATTTCAAAGTCTTTTCAACTTGTAACAGAACTTATGGTAAGACTTTAGTATTATCCAAAGATCTTCTTCTTTTAATGGCACAACAACCCATGGAGGGCCTAGGCTGAGCTGTTCGCATCAATTCATGTTGTGAGTGTTTTATTTGCACATAAGTGTACAGTTTTATACCGCATCCGAACGGCGAAGTGAAAGCTTTTCATGGGAAATTTTTACTCTTGTAGGTTTGCCATTGCCTGCCAACTGGTGGTGTCGTGTAGAAAAATTGTTTTTTTTTCTACTTTTTGCGTAACAGGCCAACGCACTACCAACACGTCAACCAAAGGGTCTTGTAGCTTTCATTAAAGTAACAATTTCTTTTTGTCTCCTTTGGAGTTTGTCTGAAATATTTTCCAGGTAGTGCATACAGCCTAATTCATTTCAATCATCTAGTCCTAGAATTATTCTTCTCCATAAATTTTTGCTGGGTATATTACCGATTCATGGGTACATAGTTTATGTCCATACTCGTAATGCACATATGTATTTATACGTAGTATAGTAGTATACTATACGTAGTATAGTATATGAAAAAGGGCAGGAGTAGAATTTTCGAAATCTGTTTCGATTCTCTTCACAATTCTGTTCTCTGTGCAATGCGAAACAAATAATAATTTTCAATTTGAATGATTTTCTGTGTTTGGTATTGGAAATGGAATTGTTGTTGTTTTTGTATGCAGTACAACATTGTTTTGTAATTGTAAATTAATTGGGCAATCTTGTATTGCATACGAGAGGACGTGTGTTGGTATGTATGCGTGCGCGATAACCTTTGATGTATTGCTTCAGGTATGTAAGGTTGTTGCAATTTGTATATGAAAAGCTGGTGGAATGAAATGTAATGATGAACGAAATGAGAAATAAGTAACTACAACTGATAAGAGAAGTAAGTACCATACCTAATTGAGCTTCTCTAGTAGAACAATTAACGTAACGCACGATGATTAAATATAATTCTATGATTCAAAATTTCCAAATGATGATTCCGAGAAGGGTTCATGGAGTCAGGAAACATGCTAGGTACTTATAAAAATCAATATCAATCATCAAGCTGAAATCTGAAATTAAGTAGAGGTTTAGATTTTCTACTACATATAAAAACCACAAACTATTAAGGTTTGAGAAAAAAGAAGAAGAATACTTAATTTCACCAATCCCATGCTATAAGAAACCATAGAGATGGAGAACCATGGAACATGGAGCATCAATGATTTTTTAGGCGTAAATATTGAAATATTTTTTGTAACCAAACTTTAGTTACCGCAAGAAACGCGACAATTAACCTTTAAAGCTAAATTGCACTAAAAAGAAACTGAGATTAAAATGAAAATCTATTCGAGTCCTTTGAAAATAATACTTCAACGAACAAAAAGAGGAAGAAGTTAACAAAAAAAAAAAAAAAAAACAAAACAAAAAAACACAAAGACATTTTTTTTGGAATACCTACAAAGAGAGTAACAAAAGTGCCAAGTAAACAGTGTAAGCTCCGAACACTTTTTACTTCTAGTATAGAGTGTTAGTCACATGATGATGCTTTTGCAGCAGGCGACATTTACTTCAAACACAAACATACACACACACACACACACACACTCACTCTCACCGAACGTTATGTAATTTTGTAATTAAGAGGCCATTGTTTAAATGCTGACAAAAGTGAAAGATAAAATGACAGATAAGATTCTTGTTGACACTTCAAAAGGATGCCACTACTACATACGATGGAAACGATTACATGTATGAGTGTGTGCGCTTTGCACTTGAAAACGTGTGCATAAAAGTGTTTTAATACATGTATGTATGGAATTGTGGGTGTGTATGTGTGTGTGTGTGTTTTGGCAGACACTTCATACATGTTACCGAAACTATAAAGAAAGACAAAAGGAGACGTCATTGACAATGCTGTTGACGACGTTGCCGCTGACATCGTCGTCATTGCTGTACTAAATGAATAAAAACAACTTGACACATTATTCCCAATTTTCAAATTATTTTACCTCAAGTATCGCACTCTGCAACAACAGCGAGAGTTTTAGTGTTTTTTTTCATCATCAGCGATTTTCATCATCTTTGAGGGATTTTTGAAGCATGTGCGACAAAATTAAATTAATTGCTGGTTGCCGCTGTTTGTTGCCGCTGTTTGAAGGGGTGGCGGGACGGAAAGGCAAAATACAAACAATTTCCGTGTGGTAAATTTAAAGTAAATAAAGCCTTTGAAAATGTTATTTCAATTGGGTGTACACATGTGTGTGTGTGCATGTGTGAGTGTGTGTGTTTTTGTGTAGCTACTTGTTTTGCGGCTGTATCACTTTATTTTGCGGATGGCTTAAAACTTAATAGTGTAGGTGCGTTGTCGTTATCCTTGTATATTTGACGTTGGGTAATGAAAGTGGCTTGTATGCAAATACACAGATACGCAGAAACACACACACTCACACACCCACAGCCACATATAGTATACTACTATAACGTTCACATATTCGTATTCACTTAAATTGTCAACGTTTTGATATTAAAATTAGTTTCATTAACATAAGCGTGCGTTAACTATTAGATACCATATATGCAGTTGTTAATACTTGTTTGTATGTATTCATACATACAGACGAGTATGTATATGTGTGCTTGTTTGTTCGTGTATGTGTGCGTAATTGCTTTAAATATGTTAATGAAATGTTAACGTGTTCAAAATTTGTTAGTGTAATCTCATCCATTCACCTACTTGTTGAGTATGTTTTGTGATGATGATGATGTGAAACCGCAGGTGGATTAGCATCTAAACGATTCATGTACGATTACTTCATGTTCATGTTCATGTACTTGAATATTTGAATATTGAATAGTTCAAAGGTTTAGGTGACTATTTACTTATGTATATAATCTTAAGAAAATCATAAATTTGTTGTAACAAATCTTTTATGTATGTCTGTATTTAATGTATTAAAAGTATTTACATACATCACTCGTTTGAAGCAAGACTGTCATAACTCCAAAACCATATAGTCTGAGAAAAACGCAATTAGATTTAGATATACAGGGTGCGCCATCTTTTATGTTGGTATGTGAATATTGAGTTACTTAACAAAAAACAACTGATTTCCTTATATGAGATATTTTTGTTTAATTTGGTCCTTTACAATTTCTTTGACCTAGCTTTTGAATACAACAAAGCTAAATGTGCCCTCTTTATTGTGTTTTTCATCACTTTTTCAAGCATCTCGGGCGATGAAGCGATGATTTCGGCACGAATGTTTGCCGCGAGCTCGTCAATGGTCTGAGGCTTTGTTAGCGTACACTTTGCTTTTCAATTAACCGCACAAAAATAAGTACAGAGCGGTCACATCTGGAGATCTGAGTGGCCAGTCAATGTCGCCATTTTTTGACCACACACGTCCAGGGAATTTTCGTTGCAGAAACTGCATTGTTTGATTTGCAGTGTGGCATGGCGCACTGTCTTGTTGAAACCAGTAACAGTTTAGACCTTTCTCACACATTTGTGGGCAGTCATAGTGAGCCAACATCCGCCGATATCGTTTGCCATCGACTATTTCGCCTTCTCTGAAGATAAAAGCGGTCACTTTTTGGTGATGCAATCGTGTTTCATGGATCTCGTGTGGATTCTCCGTTCCCCAAATGCGGCAATTTTGCTTGTAAACGGGGCCAGACAGTGTGAAATGGGCGTTGTCGGTCATCAAAATATGCTTCCAAAAATCAGGTTTAGTGCCAACCAATCGAGCGACTGGTCTTCCATTGTCCCGTGCTCAACAAAATTCGTCACAAAAACGACAAATAGTGTTGTCAGACGGTGCGTTAACACAACTGAACGACTGTTTTCAATGTACATACTTCAAAGTAGGCCACTTCCGAAATACAGAAAGCTTTTATGCCAATGAATAATCCAATCATCAAAACATTTTTGAAACGCATTTTCCGGAATCGACTTCAGTTCTCGTTTTTCACTTTTGTATCATCTATCGACTGACAACGGGTGCCTCTTAGTGGTCATTTTAAATTTTTTTGGAAGAGAAAAAAGTCAGCCGAAGCCTTATCCTGCGAATATGGTGGAGTCGATGATATTTGTGGAGTCTTTGGTAGCCTTGTGAGATGGTGCGTTGGTGTGGTGTAAAATCCATGAATTTTCTTTCCATAAACTAGACGTTTTCCGACGAAATTACTCTCTCACATATCGCCCAGATAATATTTGTTTTTGCCGTCTGACCTTCTGACAAAAATTCCGAGTGAATAACAGCGCGATAATCAAAGAAAACAGTCAATATTACCTTGAATTTTGAGCGACTTTGACCACAACATCTCATCCGTTTTTGAATGCACTTTACCACTCATATGCACGTGTTCGATTCACTGTAAGCCTTGTATAACATTTTCAGCGATTCAGCACACGAAATTCGATGTGCAAGTCATAGTAAAAATCGTAAAACTTGAGATGGACTGATAAAATCGAACGTTCAAATTTATGGCATGATAGAGGATGGTGGTGCCAACTTAGCGACATAAGGTAGTTTTTTAAACTCTTTAATCGGGTTTTTTAAATGTTCATTCCCCGGTACTTTTTACAAGGTGGGGCAAAAGTAATGTCATAATAAGAAAGAGGCATAATGGTGAAGATGCCTGTAAATGTTATTATGCTTTGACATTTATGTTGTAGACAGAGAATTAGTTGATAACAAGCAATGGAGCAAAACACAGCTCAGTAATGATGCAGATTTTGAAACATCAATTTTGAGGTGGTGTGATCTCCCGTTTTGACGACCAGATTGACAGATCTGACGGCACCAGACTTCTTCCCTTGGTGCTCTTTGAAATCTCGCGTTTACCACAATAAACCGCAAACCTAGTAATTCTTGAAGGCCAACATTGAAGAAGAAATCAGATGTTTTGCAATCAACGATTCAATATGAAGTAAGACAAGCACAAATGTGTATCAACTCAGGAGGTCTCATTTGGCCGATATAATTTTATCTTAACTTAATGTCATCAGTTTCTGTGACAACAGAGCCCAATTGTTTTCATTTCTAACAAAATGGTATCCCATTCACATTATAACACTACTTTTGTACTGTTAGGTGTCAGTTAGTGGTCGCTGTGGTGTAGTGGTAGTGCGTTGGACTGCTACGCAGAGTGGCCGGGGTTCGAATCTCGGCACAGGCAACATCAAAAAAAAAAAAAGTAGAAAAAAAAAATTTTCTACACGGCACCACCTCTTGGCAGGCAATGGCAAACGGCAAACCTACAAGAGTAAAAATTGCTATGAAAAGCTTTTCACTTCGCCGTTCGGATTCGGCATTAAACTGTAGGTCCCTTCCATTCATGTAAAAAATAACACGCACAACATGAGTGAATGCGAAAAGCGCGGCCTAGGCCCTCCATGGGTTGTTGTGCCATTAAAAGTAAGTAAAGTAAGTAGGTGTCAGCTTTCTTGATAATAAATAATTTGTTAGTTAGGAGCCATTAGAAGTGAAGAACCAATTATTGACGAAATTTTTGATAGCATTAGCAAATCCAAGAGTTTTAGAAAAACGTCATTCCCCTCCTTGGATTCACTGATAACAAGGTGCAAAAATTGTACAAGGATTGGCAATTAAAATTAATGACTTTCCCCATTTACCAAAATTATCCATTACTTCGACTTTTTTTAGGCCAACTTTAATAGATTATACTTTGCGTGACTCTATTTTTAAAAACTTAGCACCTAGGTGCTCGATTTTTAAAATAATTCTTTGTATGAATGAATGCATAAGACTTGCGGGTTTAAATAAATTTTTATATTATTAAAATCTGTAAAGAATATTGGCGGCTGTGGCGTAGTGGTGGTGCGTTGGACTGCTACGCAGAGTGTCCGGGGTTCGAATCTCGGCACGGGCAAAATCAAAAAGTAGAAAAAATAGTTTTTCTACACAGCACCACCTTTTGGCAGGCAATGGCGAACCGGAAAGAGTAAAAATTTCTATGAAAAGCTTTTCACTTCGCCGTTCGGATTCGTTATTAAACTGTAGGTCCCTTTCATTCATGTACAAATATAACACGCACACCATGAGTGGAAGCGAAAAGCTCTGCCTAGGCCCTCCATTGGCTGTTGTGCCATTAAAAGTAATGTAAAGTAAGTAAAGAATAAACAAAGTTATAGGCGAAAAATGATAGAAAATTCATGATAGAGTTTGTATACATTTTTGTGGGCACAAGTGGGCACAAATGTTTACGACGACCCTATACACCTATGACTAATAGGTAAAACTTATTAAGTTTCGAAGCCCAGTAGTCTCACAAAGAACATAGCTAGCTACAATTAAAATTACTGACCATCGTCGAAGAAAAAATATCACATCAGGCGTAGCACAGGGATCTATCCTCGGACCCCTCGGACATCAACTACGACGAAATATTACAGATCGACATGCCGCATGATACATACATATTATCTTATTTTGTCGGTTACACAGATGACAAGGCAGCTATAATCGCCGTACGAGATACTAAAAGAAATGCTATTTACAAAGAAAGACATCCCGGTTGAAATTGAAATGAGATGTAGGGTATACACGCATGTAAACACAACCTACCACATTCCATTCTCACAACTGCATATGTTCGACAATGCCTCGAGTAATGTTTATGCTAGCGCTACACTTTTGGTGGCCGCTAAACTCGATGCATGCTAATGGTTCTGTACGTTTACCATCTATTTCAAGTGCATATTGAAATGCGCTCAATTTTGATGACCGTTCTGCGACACCACTCGCCAAACTCGAAATATGCAATTTTAATCTTTCTGTGGATTCAACTGCATGTGAGTAAGTAGGCACATGTTTAAACCCATGCGATTAAGTAGGTAGGACAAGATATAACTATTATAATTAGCTTAATATAACAGTTTGTAAAAACATATAAAAAGGCCAGCGCGCCGTTAATATATTCAGGTTTTTACTAGCACTACATGACGGCACTCTTGCCTTGTTTTGTCTCATTAAAATTTCAATCTGCTTTGGACTTAGTCCAAGTAAGCAGTTTTTAAGCGAAATCTGGTTCGCTAGTTAGTGTCCGTGAAGGCAAACCTCTGCCTCTGACGTCTTTTTAATTCTCATAAAAATCATTCTACAGGGGATATGAAAATGTTATCTGAGGATAAAGGTCGACACATCAATTTGTAGTCTTGAGTACAGACATGCATCGACCAAAGCAAACAAAGGTTCACTCAGAAGACAGATGAGTAATATCTAGGGTCCAGTGAACAGTGAAGAATATTTCTAATGTCGAAAATAAACTCAGTCCTTACCATAATGATGTGAATTGTGAGCTGATATGGTGAGAGCGGATAACCGAAGGAAGGAAGGTGCTACAGCAGACTACAACTCTCCGGGTAGCTTTTTTGTATGACACAGTATGGAGGTCGCAGTACTTATATAAAAATTCGCGTAAAAAGTAGAGCTGGACTTGGCCGCAGACCAAACTAAACCAATTACCAATTACCAAAGACCAATTAAACTCTGAAACGTTATTTATCCTAATTAAGTAACTATTAAATTGCTAAAAAAAATTTAAGAGATATGGTACTACGGAGCAGGATTTCTGGAATTCATACCCCACCCAATCAAAAAAGTTGTAACGTTTCTCTATGTAACCAATTCTGGCATTCTTGAAGGTGCATTCACTTTGACGCTCGGACTCCTTCGGAAATTGTAAGCCTCTCGCATACGTTGTCAAGTACATATCACTCACCAACATGAATAAATTCGAAAGTTCGACAAGACTTTTCAGGCTGTCGATCTCAAAATCTCTTCTCTTCTTCTTCACAGCGGCTCATGGAGAACCTAGACCGAGCTTTTCGCATCCATTCTTGTTGAGCGAGTTACATTTGTGCATGAAAATAAGCGAACTACAAACTTATTGAAACATTTTTCTTAGCCAATTTTTACTCTTGCAGATTTGCCATTACCTGGCAAGAGGTGGTGCTGTGTTGAAAAATTTTGTTTCCTTTTTTGTTTTGATTTTTGCCTCTCCGCTACGGCAACTACGCAGTTTAAATTTCAAAGTTTAAATTCAGTAACCTTTTGGATGAGACTGTAATTAAATCGTTTTGGATTAGGTGAGGGTAGGCTATATTGCGTTTTTCTTCTTTATTTTCTGAGTCTTTAATGTTATTTGGACTCAATACTACAGGGTCCAGGATTCTGATTTGAATGATCGCTACTTTGATTTTCTGATACATATATACGCAATTCGAAGTTTGTTAGTTTTTAAGCAATATTTATTCATAGGATTTTTTCAGTTATTGATTTTGAGGTTTATGGTAAATGAAATGAACAACAACAAATCTAGACCTTCATTGTTATGATTGAATTAACAAAACCAATCGGTTAAGGTTTAATATTACATACAAATTCCTATATTACATTTTCATAAAACGAGCACTTATTTATTTAATTTCATAGTTAACCTGAAACAATTATTTCCCCGACGGCATTTCCAGCAACTTTAGTTCACATTTAAACAAAAATGAAAGGGTTTGGCCAAATACCAAATACCCTACACACACAATGTACCAGTAACACCGAAAAATAGGTGTAAAAGAGATGAAATCTACCTAAACTCATAACAGTCACTTCACAATGAGTGTGCGAAAGAGACAAAAGAGAAGAGCATACATTTATGTAGTTAGTGTTAACGTGGCAATAATGACATTAAGAATATAACGCATTTTTTTATGTTTTTCATTTTGTATTTGTGTGTGTGTGTGTGTGTGTGTGTATAGCAAGCAGGTGTGCGCAATACATCAAAAATTTTCCGGTACTGGCTTCAAAAAAAAAAAGCACTGCATACAGAGCTTTTTGACGAATGAGAAACGCTTTAACCATATGCATATAGCCAAGGACTATGTACCTCCTCTGGCACAAAAGCCACAGAGCATAAAATATAATATAATTATAGAGATACTGCTATCTATGTATGTACAAGTGTAGGTAGGTCGGTAGTTACATAAACGAGTATAAGGCACCTCTAATAATATACAGGTATAGAGCTGCCAGCCACCACTACTCACACACACACACACACACACACACACAAAAGAAAAGGATGTGCTTTGTCAAATGCGTGTGCAGAAGAGCGGCAGGTGTTGCCTATTTTATGAGCATGAGAGCAAGAAAATTCATATAATGTGAAAGCTTTAAGGCAAGAGCATGCGCAAAAATGTTGAGGGGGAGTTAGGGCACGAGGAGGGCACGAGGAAGGCACGAGGAGGGCACGAGAGGAGCATCGAGTACTTTATGTAAAGAAAACAATTTATGGTTTTAAATAATTTTTCTGTGAAAGAACTTTATTTTTTTTTTTTTTTTTTTTTTTGTATATTGTTGTTAGCACAATTTTTACTATAAGTAGTATAAACTTTTAACAAAATTTATTTACATTTTAATTTATTCCACACTTTGCATTTAAATTTAAACTTTCACTACTACACACTTTGAAAATTTACAAATTTAATTTAATGCTTTCTGCTGCAGCGAAATCTTCATACTGATTACATAAATTGTGCATTTTTATATTGTATGTTTAGCATTGTCTCGACTCCGAAAAAAAATATATACTTGTGTAATATGGCAAGCAAATGTTAATTTCGGAAAACTGTTAAAATAGTGACAACAGCAAATGTAACAGAAAATGCAAACCAATTGCGTTTAGAACTTTTGTCAGATACTGCTGCGAATTCATTGCTTTACTTCTTGTTCACAAAATCTAGCAACCGGCTGAATGTTGCTTAACTCCATTATAAGAAAGAAAGTAAGGTCTTTAATATTTGTTAACATGAAGATGAGATAAAATCGATTTTACACTCATTTCAATAACTCTTACTTTACTTTTAATAGCACCAGAGCCCATGGAGGGCCTAGGCCGAGCTTTTCGCATCCACTCATGTTGTGCGTGTTATAAGTATTTGTACATGAATGGAATTCATGTATTCAATAACTCAGCTTAATAAATTCTAAACCATTTTTGATCTCTCTACGATTTTATGGTAAAGAAAGCAATTTTGGAAATTCATCAAAAATCCATTTATATATTTATTACTGTGGGCAAAAGTTAGTAAGCCTTTGTTCATAATTTCAAATTTTTTTATTCATTCTTCCAAATCTATTTCGTCCCCTTCAAAGTAATCCTCCTCGGCCCCAATACACTTGGGGCCAACGTTTTTTCCAATTCTCACAGTTGTTAAAGTCAATTTCCGGAATAGCCTTCAATGCGCTTAGCGATTCATGTTTAATGTCTTCAATTGACTCAAAACGGTGTCCACGAAGCGGTTTTTTGAGTTTAGAAAATAGCCAAAAGACAAACGGTGTTAAGTCAGGCGAATAGGGTGATTGCGGAACGATAATAGTCGAATTTTTGGCAAAATGGTCTCGTAAAACCAATGCAGTGATTTTGTAACCAATCGTGCATTCACTCTTCTTAGGCCCAAATGATGTTTTAAAATGGTTTTCACTGATCCTTCCGATATTGATATTCCAACGATGCCAGTAAGGTCTCTGGCATCTGACTGTTAATCGTCGATTCTCGAGCACCAATTCCTTGATTTTATTGACGTGTTGATCATCAGTTGATGTTGATGGCCGTCCTGGACGTGGTTCGTTCGTTGGTCAACGCGTTCTCGACCATCTTTGAACAATTTGTACCAATCAAAAACACTTGCTCGCGACATACAATTATCACCGACATACAATTGCCTTTTGCAACATTCTGAACGTTTCGGCACCAGAAATTTGATTCCGCACACAAAATTTAATGGAACTTCTTTGTTGAATAATTTCACTCATGGGTTTCCGCGCGAAATTTAAATTAAAAATTCTTACTACTTTTTGCCCACAGTAGTACATTGTCTATGTCTCTCCGCCGCAGTTTTTGCTGGAGATTTTATCGTAACACAATCGCCATATACTCGCTCTTTCTCTTAGCTCTAAAAATGTCTAACAATTTTTGTTTGAAATGTCAAATTTTACTAGAAACTGATGGGCAGCAGCGCTCTCTATCAATCGAGTATGAATGATACACGAATCAGCGCCCTCTATCAATCTTACTACTTTTTGTCCACAGTAGTATATGTTTTGTTTTTCAAATTGCATTTAAATAATTTATACTTATTACGACTCACCATGCTAAAATGCCAAGTAAACAGACATGATTTTTTGGAAAGTACATAAGTAGTTTTGAAAATCAACAGAAAATAGCTAACTATAATTATTTTGAATTTAAGTTGGAAAATTCAACTACATACATAAAAATATATATAAGATAGCAAGCTTTATTCAGAATTTGTAGGTTACGATATACATAATCGTTAGGGCCAAGTTGATTTTAACCTCAACGAAAGTTGTATAAAAATCTCGGGACTTTCAAATATGCTCACATTTTTCGGTGCTTTGTTAGGCTTTTAGCGATACCCTATTTTAGAAAGTGCCCTCTAGTGGTGAATTTTACAATTTTCATATGATATTCGAATACATTTTGGAATACCTAAGAATTCTTAGGAAATGATTTTATATATAAAATCTTAGGGTTAAGCAGTACCCAGGAGAGAAAATTCAGGTCCTGGAAGGGAAAGGAGGATCTTCAACTTACATTTACCATTTACATATTTTGCAAAGATCTGTGTTGCCATATTCAAAAAAGGTAGTATAGAAGTGTATTCAATTTATTGAGAGCTGGATACTCTACTCGTATCAAGAAAGTTAGAATTACCTCAACTTATCTTGAACATTTTCTTAGATGAAGTTATCACTTTTCTGGAGAGGTGAACTATACAGAGCACCACCTCTCTTGGCAAGCAAGCAATGGCAAGCCTACAAGAGTAAAAATTGCGTATGTAAAACTTTTCACTTCGCCATATGGATTCGGCTGTAGGTCCCGCCTGTAGGTCCCTTCGACTCCATGAGCTGTTGTGCTATTTACAGAAGAAGAAGAAGAAGTAGACGAAGAAGAAGAAGAAGAATAATAAGAAGAAGAAGAAGAAGAAGACGAAGAAGAAGAAGAAGAAGCCGAAGAAGAAGAAGAAGAAGAAGAAGGAGAAGAAGAAGAAGAAGAAGAAGAAGAAAAAGAAGAAAAACAAGATGAAGAGAAGAAGAAAAAGAACTACAAACAGCAAGAACTACGCCTAAATAAAATATAAAAAGAAGAAGAAGAATAAGAAGAAGAAGAAGCAGAAGAAGAAGAAGAAGAAGAAGAAGAAGAAGAAGAAGAAGAAGAAGAAGAAGAAGAAGAAGAAGAAGAAAAAGAACTAAAAACAGCAAGAACTACGCCAAAATAAAATATTTAAATTTTTCATCATTGAAATTGACCCGAAATGCTATATTTGTATGTACTTCTGCTAAGTACTGCTAACGCTCTCATAATATTTTCGTAATCCACTTTCTATTTTGCGGATTTTCCCAAAAACAAACCGAAATTTACATAAACCAATTTTTACAGTTTTAATCGAAATGTACGCAGCTTCTGCTTTCAATAGCCAAGAGTCGGCGAGCTTTAAACTAAGATTTATTGCCGTAAAGTAGGCAATAAAAAGTAAAAGTAAATCAAAATCTTATTAGCATAAAACGAAATACATCGAAGTTGCCAAATCACTTCCGCACAGTGAGATTAAAATGTTCAAAGTCCTTCCAATACAGATTACATTCAATTTAAATTATATGTATACAATATTTTTTTATTAGTACTTACATATTAAAGTAGTGAAACTAAGAGCTGGCATTTTAGACGCTTTAATAGCAGAAAATAAGAAAAAGAAAAGAAGTGAGCAAAAATTGCCAACCTCTCTCTACCTTGGTTGTCTGTCTGTATGTCTGTCTGTCTACTGCGAGCGTACAACAACAAACACATTCAAGTGAGACTTGTAACCTCATCATTTATAACTGCTACTACTAATATCACTGCCACTTCTACTATTCCTGCGTAGTATACGAATTCCAGGAGCAGGAGTTGAATAAGAATCCAGGCGCCAGTCTGCTGCCTCTGTGTGTGTACATACTTACACACTTTCGGTATATGTATTTTTATGAATGTAAGTATGTGTGTGTTCATCTGTATTGTATTAAGCAGTACACCCTCTAGTGTTTCTGACGATGATGTTTCATCTTTTCCAGCTGAAAACTCACGTAACATTATAATATGTCATCAAAATACTCACAAAGGATAACGCTCGCTACATTAAGCAAAATATCGTCAAGGTTGTGCTTGTAACGTTGATTATGTTTCTCCTCTGCCACTCAGCTCTCTTCAGCTCTCCTCAGAAAACACCTTTCTCGGCTTTTGATATCTGCCCTGAGCACAAATGAAACTTGCATCCTCCTCTAATTGAATATGATGTATGAGTCTTTCACTATAAATCTCGCTCTTTTCATACTTTGTTACATTTTTTATTACATTTATAGTTTACTTTAGATGTTGGCTATTAATTATGGGTTATTAATTTCATAACTTATAGACTGTAAATTGTTGTTGTAAAAATTTAATGGCGGCATGCTTAGGAATTTTTTAACAATAAACTTTATTTATAGAATGTATTTTTATATAGGATGTATTGAAATATTTTTCAGTGGGGCGAAATAATATTATGGACAATTCAATTTATTATCGCATTTGATTCGTTTTAAATCGGAATAATTTGTTTGAGCTCTCTAGTTTCTGGGAGATTTGAATCGATGTAGCATATACAGGGTGTTTTTTTTAGAAGTGTGGTTTTCAAGAAGAATTAAAATGCATATAATTTAATATTATGGCCAAGAATTTAGCTTTTTTATAAAGATAAGGATTTGCCAATATGTTTTGAAAACGATTTCGGGCAAGTGGCCTCCACGGCTGGTTCGAATACATTCCAGCCGAGAGGCCCAATTTTCCACCACTTTTTGCAATAATTGGGGCCGTATGCCAGTAATAACGCGCCGAATATTCTCTTCCAAAGGGTCAATCGTCTCGGGCTTATCTGCGTAGACAAGCGACTTCACAAAACCACACAAAAAATAGTCCAGCGGTGTCAAAACGCACGATCTTGGAGGCACCGCCACAGGCCGACGACGCGAGATAATGCGCTCACCAAAAGTTCCCTTCAATAAATTGATTGTGTCGTTGGCTGAAAGCTGTATGGCATGTATTGCCGTCTTGTTGGAACCAAAGGTCGTCCACATCAACATTTTCCAATTAACAATTCCGGCACGAAAAAGTCATTGTCATTAATCATGGCTCTATAGCGTTCCCCATTGAGTGTAACATTATGACCGGCTTCATCTTTGAAGAAATATGCACCAACGATTCCCCCTGCCCATAGAGCACACCAAACAGTGACTTTTTGAAAATGTAACGGCGTCTCAACAATGGCTTGTGGATTATGATCATTCCAAATGCGACAATTTTGCTTATTAACGTACCCATTCAAAAAAAAGTGAGCTTCATCGCTGAACAAAAGTTTCTTGTGAAAATCGGGATCGGTGGCCATCTCATTTTGGTAATAAATTTGCACCATTTGCAAACGTTGTTCAGGAGTAAGTCTACACATTATGACAGCTGCCAAAAAGATCAACTCCGAAAAAAGTATTGCCATATTGAAAACCATACTTCTAAAAATGCACCCTTTATAAGTTATGTTACTAGGAATTTGAGTAATTAATTCATTCATAACTTTTTAGTGATTCTTTTGTCAGTTTTGTATAGCTGCAAGCAATGAATTCACACTGATCAACAAAAATCAACTTTATCAACCACATTGGGAATACAAGCAGAGTTTTAGGTCAATATGAGGTGCTAATAAGGTGTCTATGGTTTTTGCTAGGAAATGGAATACAAACGAAAAGGAAAATCCTAAATAATTTTAATGTTAAAGACCCTGCTAGGTCTTTTTCCTCTCATTTTGAGTTTTAATGAAGCAATTATGAGCATGGCCTTTTGGAAAAAAAATTATTTGGGAAAAGTTACCTTTCGCGATATTCTTTGCAAATATTCCTCAACTAATCGGAAAAGTAAGTTCGGGCTCGGATACACTTTCTGTAACCTACATAACCTCTTATATAAAACACTTTTTTGCATTCAACGGTAGGTTAACAATCACCATCAAGTGCCAGGAGCGTGGAGAGGAAATAAGGGCCGGCGAGAAAGCAGGATGTTTTTAAAATGTGCACATAAAGTAAACTTTTCTAGCTTAATACATTCTAAGCCATTTTGAATACCTTTACGATTTCTCGGAAATCAGTGATACTTTACGCCGCTTTTAAGATAATTCTGTAACGAGTAAAACAAATGGTAATCCGAAGGTGAAATTTCTGGGTGGGTATGGTGTATGGTATGCATCAAAACGTCCCAGTCAAGCTCTCTCAGTTTTTGGTGAGTCACCAAAGAAGTATGTGGTCTAGCGTTGTCGTGATGAAAGAGGACGCCCTTTCTGTTGAATAATTCCGGATGTTTTTCCTTGAGCGCTTCATTCAATCTTGTTAATTGTTGACAGTACAGTTCCGAATTGATCGTAGGCCACGCAGCTCGTAGTACACAGGACCCTTGCAATTCCACCAAATACTAAGCAAAACCTTCCTTGGTGTCAGTTCCGGCTTTGCAAAGGTTTGGACAGGCTCACCTCGTTTTGACCATGATCTTTTTCGCACATTATTATCATAGGTTAAACATTTTTCGTCACCAGTAACCAATTTGTGCAAAAATGGTTCGACATCATTGCGTTTCAGAAGAGATTCACATACTGAATTGCGGGCAATAAGATTTTTTTCACTCAAATATCCAGTTTTTTGGAATAGCCACCTTTTTTTAAATGGTTCAAACCCGTTTGGTTAGCGATGCTAAGATCCGTAGCGATGTCGCAAATGTCTATGTGTTGGTCTTCCTCCACCTTTCCAAGAATTTCGTTCACTTTTTCGGTGCATGGTCGACCAGATTTAGGTGCATCTTTTACATCGAAATTTCAAGAGCGGAATCGATCATACCAAGAAATCGATCATTCGAGGAATAAAGTAAAATGTAACGATTTTTTTTCCGATTCTGCACTCATTTCAGTGAAGTTAAAACAGTTGAATAATGAAGAAATGTGAATGGGTAAAAATTTTGTTTATGATTGTCAGCAACAAAGAGTTGCCAGATCCGACCAGTACTTACAGAGTTATCGTACTTTAAACTTAGCTTTTTCACTTTTCTGAACTTTCTTTTTAGCCTACCTTATATTTTACTTGAGTAAAGTAGTCGTAGCTATTGCCCAATGTTGATAATTTAAACGGAAGTTATTTTAAATAAAAATTTCACTTGTATGGGACATGCCACGCCCACTCGATTGATTGTTCTCAACTTAGAGTTTA
Organism: Palloptera scutellata; assembly: GCA_958295655.1. Taxonomy (NCBI): domain Eukaryota; kingdom Metazoa; phylum Arthropoda; class Insecta; order Diptera; family Pallopteridae; genus Palloptera; species Palloptera scutellata. The sequence continues at coordinate 42,238,157 of OY282450.1, read as the reverse complement.
TTTCTCCCTTCTTGACTACAAAAAATGCGTGCATCAAGTATGGATGAGTTTGCTTTTGTTTTACTCACGATATCTCGTCCACAGACTAGGTCAGGGTCACGAATTTCAAGGAGGTACCACGACCATTTTACCGATTTTGCTCAAATGAGAACTTACAAAGTGTCTGTTCCAAGTTTGGTTTCGATATCCGAAATTTCTACGGGCAGTTTGTTTCTCTTCTAAAAAGTTCATTCGAATTGGGTTAGCAAAAATGTACCGTTACGAAATGGGAACTGAACTTTATTAAAGTATTTTAAGTTTTTTGTAGCTTCACATTGAAAATACGAAAATTATTCAAATACCACTATTGAGAAGGAAATCTGAAAAAAAAAACAGTTTTTTGATCTCTATTTAAAACCGTTTCTAAACTTCACGGGTTTTTTGTTTTCTTAATTCCGTTTACGTAAGGAGATTCTCTCGCTCTTCTAATTAATTTAAATTGAAGTTAAAATGAAAAGTCGCACGCACACTTTCTTGGCATTAGCCTACGTGCACATACGCAAAAGATCAAAATTTACATAATTGCGACTGCCTTCATAAGTATACTACAATAACAACCACAGTATAGCAGCTCATTAGCATTATAATTATCATAAAGCATTAAGAAGCTTTCAACACCTACTTATGCCTGCCGCCGTTGCCGCTTGGCAGGTGGTTTTTTACTCTTGCACCAGTCAGTGGAAGCCGAAGAGTGGAACCAGTAGCAACAAACATTTGCCACGTAATAAATTACCGCAAACACGAGAGCGCACGCTGAAAATGTCTATGCTATCTGATTTAGTGGAACACGCAGTGTAGAAAGTTATGCAAGCCAGGCGCAAGGCATTCAAGTACTAATTACCGCACAATTTGTGGTGTAAAATACTTGGTTGATTTGTGAGTCAATTAAAGTCAAAAGCAAGCGACAACATAGCTGTGCGACAACCTGCAAAGGGCGGCGTTTCGAGATCTCCACAAGAGTGCAAGCCGGTGCAAGTTAAAGGCGGAATGTAGGAGGTGGCGTATAATGGGAGGCTGCTGTACAACGGTGCGTATTAGTGACAAATTGACAATGAACTCTGTGTGCATAGAGCGACAAGGGAATAGGTGCAATTGTGGCCAATAACCACGCACGCACACATAAGTACATACATGCAACAACATTTAGTTGTAGCTAATTAAAGTGGCCGCCACACAGCACATGTTGCAGCCAAACTCGTCGTTATTACCGCCAATGATTTGTCTACAGCTCATAATTCATTTGCATGCTACATATGCAAATAATGAGGACTCTGAACTTTTTTTCAGGGGAGTGTCTACAGGTGATGTTGCAATGAAATTGCATCCTTCATACACATAATACACATATACATAAATATTTTTTTTTAAATTTATACAATCGAAGATCTTTGAACTTTAACACGTAGTATTTAACTGCTATCAATCTGCAGCATGAGCTTTCACTTTTCACATTCAAACAGGTTGAGGGTGGACGGGTGGTCGGTAGTTTTCTTTGTTGCTTCTCTATCTACTGCACCCTCAAGCTGCCAAGTCACCTTCTTCTTTACTTTGTGTGCGTGTGTGACATTAGAAATCAATTTTACTTTTTAATGAAGTTGTCGCATTCTCAACTTTATTAAGATTAATGAGCGTCGCCGTCGTCGTCGTCGTCGTCGTTGTTGTTATCGTCTATGATTTTCTTTTCTCTTATGGAAATTACCTTATGCTGCTGTCAATGTTAAAGTCATTTCGAATTTCCAATTGTCATTATCAGTGTTGTTGTTTTTGTAATGATTAAGCACAATTATTTTTCATGAAGGTATTTAACATCAGATAATTGTAATGTATTATAAAATGAGAATTATATTTTTAAGCTGGAGACTCTGCACGAAAGTTTTAAATAAGTTATGCCAACTCTGGCATGACTTTGATTAATTGCCAATATAATACACAGTTAACAATTGGAAGCTCAAGGAGTATGAATGCTTTTAAGGAATAATAGAATTTCCATGTACCTAATGGAAATTAATAGTTCTCAGTTGTTCATATACACGAGGTGAAGTAACGAAGTAAAGGAATTTGCTATAAGAAATATGTAGTTGAAAACAATTGCGGATACTCAAGCTCTAGTAGTTCATAAACCTGGTAGAAACGGAATAATACGTTAACCTATTTGGAACTGGTGCCACAACTGTTGTGATCCGATTTACAAAATTCAAAAGTCAGTGAAATATGGGCAGTTTGTGTTTGTGTGGAATGACTATTTTTCCGTAAGTCTTTTTTTTTAGAAAAGTTTGATCATCTGTAGTCTCTGTAAAATATATGGATATGATGTATTGTCTAGATGAATTTCAGAATTACTTTTGGTTAAAATTGCTGTGCGGAAACTCGTACAGAAGTTCATAATGGGTTAAGCTGCACATAGCGACGGTAAAGAGGACAATATAGGTTTTTCTTATATATAGACGATAATTCCTGAAAATCGGCAGGCTTCAGTGAAATGGCAAGGCTATAAGGTGGCAATTTGTTATCATATGGTGGTTTTTCCATTGCTTGCCAAGTGGTGATAAGTATTGTACTTACTTAGCGGACACTACAACCGATAATCGGATCGGTCTTGGTCGCCTCTATAAAGCTTCTTCAGTAGCTTTTGCTATACGTGCGCTGGCGGCAGTTGATAAGTCCAAGTGCAGTCAGGTCGTCCTGTACCTGGTCTTTTCAACGGAGATTAGGACGTCCTCTTCTGTGTGTTCCTCCACCGTGGTTCGAATAAAACACCCTTCTGCTGGAGCACTCCCTTCCATTCGCTCAACATGACCCAGCCAGCGAATACGCTGGATTTTTATACGCTTGACTGTGTCAGTGTCGGCGTACAACTCATACAGCTCATCGTTCCATCTTATATGATACACGCCGTCCACGCATATTGGACCGTAGATCTTACGGAGTATCTTCCTCTTGAATGCTCCTAACAGCCTCTCATCATTGATGGTCAATATCCACGTCTCTGCGACATATATTAAGACAGGAAGGATGAGGGAGTTATAGAATGTTATTTTCGTCGGTCGAGAGTTGACTCTGCTTCTCAATTGCCTACTAAGCCCGTAGTAACACCTGTTGGCAAAAGTTAATCTCCGCTTGATCTCAAAGCTGACATTATTGTTGGTATTAATGCTGGATCCTGGGTAAACGAAATCCTTGACGACTTCAAAGTACAATTGTCAATAATAACATTTTGTACAAGACGCCGTGACTCTTTATTGCTGACACTCGACGAGACTCCCTTTCCCGGTTGGAGAATGCTGCGCTGACTACTCGAGGGTTTTTGCCAATGATGTCAATATCATCAGCGCATGCTAGCAGCATGACACTCTTGTATAAGATAGTACCAGAGATATCGATGTTCGCAGCTCGAATTATTTTCTCCAGCATAAGGTTAAAGAAGTCGAACGATAGGGAGTCCCCTTATCTTAATGACGCGAGAGGTCTGCCCTCCTTGCGTTTTTGGTGTGTCGATCAGTGTCTTTTACGAGCTTTACGAGCTTTGCAGGATGATATTGTACAATTTGTTATAATTCTCACTCACTTCATATGGGTAGAAATATTGTCTCACATATAATAAGTAACTGCATTTGGTGTTGGTACCCACAAATCTGGCAACACTAGGCTGATTGGGTCAAACGAACACATGTCTGAAAAGTGGCATTTGAGATTACAGGTTTTGCGTGAAGTCAGTGGTGGAATTAGTTGCTAGTGTAAAAAGTTACATTGCTGTGAAATTGAGAGAAATATCTGAAGAAATACGCTTTGTGAAGATTTATTACTATATGAAAAGATAAAACCGCTGCAAAAATATGCCGAAATATTTGTGCGGTTTACGGTGAGGATGCTGTGAGTGAACACCGGGCCCAGCAGTAGTTTGCTTGATTTCGTTCCGGAAATATCGATATCAAAGATGCACCGAAAGATGAATTGAAAGATGCATTTAAAGTCACTGAAAAAGACGATGAAATTTTGCAACTAGTAGATCGAGATGGACACACAAGCTGTCAGCTGATAGCGGAGGCACTAAAAATCAACCACATGAGAGATTTGTGGGTACCAACTGCGGATACCTTTTATATGACCCAATATAAGAAGCTTTTGAGAATTAACCACCAGACCAGTGCTCTACCCACTAGACTATTGAGCTTGTCTAGATGTGTATTTAACACTTTAACCTATTCAAAGAATTATTTAAATGCCAAATTACGTTTAGTATTAAGGGTTATTCTTTTCTTCTTCTTCTTCTTTAAATGGGACAACAACATTCATGCGTTAAATCGCCAAAAATGAGCTTCATCTCTGAAGATGATTTTTACGATGAAACTCAGGATATTCTTCAACCTTTTCTTTTTGGATTAATTTGATCTGGTAGGGGTGTAGGCGAAAGTCTTCATGCAAAATTCGCCACAATGTGGACAGAGAGATTCCAAAATTCTTGTGAACGGAGTGAAATCGACTGATTTGACGCATTTTGAACTGAAGCAATTACGGTTGCGATATTTTCGGTACTTCGACCGGCGTGTTTTCTCACTGGCACATAAACAGTCAATCGTGAATATGTTGACCCGAATCGTCTAACTAAAGCACGCACAGCTTGCTTTGTTCGAAATTAGCGGTGGAAAATTGGAGTAAGCGGTCTTATAGTTTCGACACCGATTCAGAATTTCGGTAGGAATTTTGAAATAATTTCCAAATGTCATTCGTTCATAAAATTCAACACGACAAAACTTGAAAAACTTTGAAAACCGTTCTGACATTGTCAGATAAAAAAAAAATGGGTTTGTGTTTAAATAAAAAATTTGTTATGTCCCTTATATTTGTACATGCATGGAAGGGACCTACATTTCTATGCCAAATATGAAAAGTTTTTCTTGTGCAATTTTACTCGTGTAGGTTTGACATTGCCTGCCAAGAGGTGGTGCCAATGCACTACCAACTACGCCACAGCGACCACCAAAATGAGTTTCTGTTACCTTTAACAGTTCATTTTAACATTTACATAGCTAATAACAGTTTTGTCCCCGATAATGATGAAACCTTAAAAATGTTCATTCTTTATTTTGGATGTGTCAACCTGTATACCACTACAAATCCGGAAGGGTCTAATCAATGTATAACAAAGTGTACATTAAAATATCCACGTAGTATAAGTAACACAGAATGTCTACCAAGTTCATTACACTGGGCCACACATTTTTTTCATTAGACTGGCGATTTTAAATGTATCTAGAGTAAAAATTTGAGGTCGCTGATGACGTTAAAAAAGTCTGTACTAACACATCTTTAATTTAAGGTTTATCGTTTGTTAAGTTTAAAGAGAAGAACATTTTTCTATGTTGAACAGTGTTACCATATTTTACAATTTCTTCTACTAAGAAATATCAACATTATAGTCACTAACGATCGTAAAGCAACAAATATAAATAAATAAATCAAAAAAGCGCAAAAGTCAAACACATTAATGTGACCAATAATTTTAGTTTTAGTACCTAATAGAAGCTAAAGAAAAAAAAGAGGAATTACATTCTGATGCTGTGCATTTTTACAGACAATTTCCTTTAATGTTACCTTAAGTTCCTCTACTTTGCTTCTGCTTTGCTTGTTTTTTACTTCTAGTATCTTATTATTTTCACTCTTGGCTTGCAGCCTGCTTCAGCTTCACGTTCCCTGAAGTCGACCACGTACAACATGTCGATGCTGGGATACTAAAAAGTAACTCCATTAGCTTTGCCGGCAACCAAAGACGCAGACAGACTGTGCTGGTAAGAAATACACAAACCATTTTAATGTACCTAGAAGGCAGAGAAGGTAATTGCATGGAAAAAAGAAGTAAAAGTCAAAGTCAAATTGCAATGCAATGAAAGTAAAGTAAAGTAAAGTAAAGTGAAGAAGATGGGCAGACATATAACAATGTTGCAGTTGAAAGGTTACGCAAGGGATGAGTTTAAATGATAGCAAATTGTTGTGAAAATAATCTGGAAATATATGTTGTACTTATAACTCTAGCTTCAGTGGGTCTACAGAAAACGCTCGACATTCACTTTGTTACCTGTCACTGATTCTATGAAAAAGATTGATTTCCTTTTTTCGCTTTTATTAATGAAAACATCTATGCAACATATGTAACATTGTAAGTACAACAAATCACCTTTCTTGCTCTGTTTGCAATTGGTTCCCCCATTGGAATACACTTTTAATAACTAACACCATGTTGTTGTTCATTTATTCATCAACAACAACAACAACAATAACAACAACAACAGCAGCAACAACAAGCAAAGTAAAAGTCATTTTGGACAGCTTAACTCACACCTTTTGTTCTTCTTGTGCTTCCGAATTCAATAATCGATTATGTACTACAAGAATATTAAAGCACACCGAACAAAACACAACAAGCAGAGCAGCAACATTTCACATTTGGCGCCATTTCTTACAAGGGGAGGGAGGGGCACATAGACTCTTTCTCTCTAATGGAGCAACTTTAGCTAAACGCATAAATCATATAAGCTGCATGCATGTATCCACCTCACACACAGTAGCGCAGCATGGCAATAAAGTTCAGCTGTCCATACATGCATCCTCTACCTACAGTTATAGCCGGCTATCTTCTCTGTCTGCCTGTTTGTCCACACAGCTAATGTTCACACAGCTAATGCTCATATCCTTATGCATGGCGTACATTACTTAGTTCGATATCGACGACATCCGTTTTGGCACCGTTAAAACTGTACAGAAAAGCATGATACCTCCACCTTGTACATGCATGCAGGCATGTGTGTGCATGTTCGATGAGTGTCGAGATACCTTTCCGTTTATGCTGAGCATATGTTGTGTGCTAATATGCGAAGTTTTTCTCGCTTCTGTGTATGTAGAGAGCTTAAAGTCATTTTGCTGACCATTGGCGTTTTTCATCTATCGACTTTTTATGTATGTATGTATGTATGTATGTATGTATGTATGTGGGGGAAAAAGGGATCATATATTTTTTCTTCTATCTAACTTCTGCTGTTGCTGCTACTGATACTGACAATTCTTGCAGCATCTGCTACGGATCTATACCCAAAGTAAGAAATTTTAAAAGTTTAACACAAAAATCATCGCTTTGGGTTACAAAATTTGTGTCAGTAAACGTCATCGATTTCTGGAGAGATCAACATTTCAATGAAGAGAAGATGTTGACAGCAACTAAAATATTGGTGAATAAAAAAATGGGTGCGTGGCCACAACATGTAGAAGAAGTAAAACTTTAACGCATACTAACAGTGTTCAGGACTAAGTGAGCTAAGTGGGCTGAGAACTTTTCACAATTTCTAAGCTTCTTTCATTAGGATTTTTATACACCGAAGTTTGAATTGAAAATCTTTTATCTTTTGCTATTGAACGTAATCTCGTTTAAATACAATTTGTATTAAATGAACCCTTAAAATATGCTAAGCTGTTTGATGACTAAAACAAATAGAATTAAATACTCTAAAAACCACCCAATATTTTTAGACATTTGATGAAATATGACAACAGTCACACTTTCGTTTCAAAAATTGTCAATTCACAACTTCGTTAAAGAGGTTTCACATCAAATAGTTGTGGAAAAGTGGTAGCAAATAGTCAAAGAGAAGCAGTAGAAATAGTAGTAGGAAACTTGTAGTAAATAGTAGGGGAAATAGTAATAGAATATTATAGTAGTTGAAGTAATAGTAGAAAATAATAGTAGGAAATAGTAGTCGAAAATAATAGTAGAAAATAGTAGTAGAAAATAGTAGTAGAAAATTGTTGTAGAAAATAGTATTAGAAAATAGTAGAAGAAAATAGTAGTATAAATAGTAGTAGAAAATAGTAACAGAAATAGTAGTGAGCAAGTAGTAGAAATAGTAGCAGAAATTCTTCTTCTTTTAATGGCACAACAGTCCGCGGAGGGCCTAGGCCGAGTTTTTCGCATCCACTCATGGTTTGCATGTTATATTTGTACACGAATGGAAGGGACTTAAACACTTAAAGTTTTATGCCGAATCCGAATGGCGAAAAGAAAAGCTTTTCATAGAAAATTTTTACTCCTGTTGGTTTTACATTGCCTGCCAAGAGTTGGTGCCGGATGCCGTGTAGAAAACTTTTTTTTTTCTCTACTTTTTGATGATGCCTGTGCCGAGATTCAAACACCGAACACTCTGCGTAACAATCCAACGCAACAGCTAGTAGAAAAAGTAGTAGTAAATAGCAGTAGCAATAGCAACTTCGCCCCCTGCTTCACTTCAATTGTACTGAACAGACGAAAAGAAAAAAAATTATTACGGTCACTTTTCCGTTTCAAAAATTTTCACAAAAAAAATTATTTGAAGAATCACAGCGTCTTTACTTTACTTTTAATGGCACAACAGCCCAGGGAGGGCCTAGGCCGAGCTTTTCGCATCCACTTACGTTGTGCGTGTTATATTTGTACATGAATGGAAGGGACCTACAGTTTAATGTCGAATCCGAACGCCGAAGTGAAAAGCTTTTCATAGCAATTTTTACTCTTATAGGTTTGCCATTGCCTGCCAAGAAGTGGTGCCGTGTAGAAAAATTATTTTTTTTACTTTTTGATTTTTGCTTGTGCCGAGATTCGAACCCCGGACACTCAGCGCAGCAGTCCAACGCTCTACCACTACGCCACAGCGACCACAATCTATATAGTAGAATCGAAGTTTTACCTAGAAAATATTTCTAGAAAAATGTTTACCATATTTTTTCTTTGAGGGTATCGTCATCATTCGCTTGCTCGTTCTTCTTCTCATGTTTGCATCACTGAGAGATAAGTGAGTGGGAGAGTGCGATTAATATTTTGCTAAGCTCAGGATATTGAAAAAGGTGATTTTGTCCATAGAGTTGAATACTTTGCGTGATACGGATAGAGTTCAGTTCAGTTTTTTCTTTTCGATATATACTTTCCTGTCATAGGTTACGTCCAGTGCAGTTCAGTCTTTGGGTTATTCTTTTTTGTTTCTAGTCGATTTTGCAGCAGCATTTGAAATGTGATAATATCGCAAACATATGTGAACATGTCGTTGAACACATTTGTCATTTCATGCAAAACTTTTGCTTGAAAGTTTCTATGGAAGTAACTAGTTAGAAGTGAAATGTTAGACGGTATGGAGTTCAAATTAAAGACTTTTTGAGCAATAAATTTAATGAATACAATAGAAAATTGAATAAATCTACATTCCCATTTTTTATACATTCATGCTAACTTTCAAGTGAAGTTTACCCCATACAAATAAATTCAATTGATTAATTTCAATTATCAATGCAAAGAATTTCTTCCACTGAACATTCTGCAATTTTGAAGTCGTAACTTCAACAGGTTGCAAAACATTCAATTTACGCCAAATAAGCGCGAGGACGTGAATAATGTGTGAGCGAGAGCTTTTTGTGTTACGTTCCGGCTTCAATACCCGTAGATTAAATGACGTAACACAGAAGTGACACATTCAAATGAGGCGTAAATTCAATTACACTACGATTCACGATTACAATTCCACTTCAGCTGCCTCCGTTCCTCACTCCAATTCTCATTCCATTTAAGTCCCTGTCATTGCAAATTTTATTGGATTATTGAACACGTGATATAGCGCCGGCACGGCAGAGCACGACAACGTATAGGAAATCGGTGTATTACAAAAAAAAAAAAATACCTACTATTGCTGTAAATTAACATTTCAGAGAGTGAGAGTGTTTGGCTAAGAAATGGAGGGAGGTGGGTGGAGTTGATGCTGAAGTACTGGAGAATGTGTAAATTACATGAAAAATGTTTTCGCAAATTTGTATGTAAAAGTATTTTGAAAGGAGCTGTGAATTGGGAAGTATTTAGCAAAAAAAAAATATAAATGATGTAGAATTGACAAATTTGCAATTAATTTATTGATGTGTGTGACGTATAGAAATGCGTCAAAGTTAAATATTGATTTTTGCGGATGTAAACATTTTCTCATTATTTAGAAACCGAATAATAGAAATAAAAATTCCTCATTCTAATTCAATAAAAGAAAGTGACTTAAATGGAACGCCAAGTCATTTTGAAACGAGGAAAAAAGAGAAATTCGTGTATCAAAACGAGAAATTCGTCTAGCGAAACGGGCAATCCATTTAAACGCCATGTGGATATTGTTCGTTAAATGGCTAAAAATGAGCAGTGTGAAATAGAGAAGAGAAAGAAAGAGAGAATGGAGAGAAATCCAAGAATCAGCCATGTTCAAATTGAAGCGGCTGCAGCATATGGCCGGAGGGAGCTGTTAAAAGTTGTTCCCTCCCATTCCGGTTGGTGTATCCCGTGGCGTCTTGGGAAAAATAATAAGTACTACTGTGGGCAAAAAGTAGAAAGACTTTGTTCATAATTTCCAATTTTTTTATTCATTCTTCCAAATCTATTTCGTCCCCTTCAAAGTAATCCCCCCCGGCCCCAATACACTTGTGCCAACGTTTTTTCCAATTCTCGAAACAGTTGTTAAAGTCAATTTCCGGAATAGCCTTCAATGTGCTTAGCGATTCATGTTTAATGTCTTCAATTGACTCAAAACGGTAACGGTGTCCACGAAGCGGTTTTTTGAGTTTTTTGAGTTTAGAAAATAGCCAAAAGTCACACGGTGCTAAGTCAGGCGTATAGGGTGGTTGCGGAACGATATCAGTCGAATTTTTGGCTGATGAAAATGGTCTCGTAAAACCAATGCAGTGATTTTGGAACCAATCGTGCATTCACTCTTCTTAGGCCCAAATGATGTTTTAAAATGGTTTTCACTGATCCTTCCGATATTCCAACGATGCCAGTAAGGTCTCTGACTGTTAATCGTCGATTCTCGAGCACCAATTCCTTGATTTTATTGACCAGACGTGTTGATCATCAGTTGATGTTGATGGCCGTCCTGGACGTGGTTCGTTCGTTGGTCAACGCGTTCTCGAACATCTTTGAACAATTTGTACCAATCAAAAACACTTGCTCGCGACATACAATTATCACCGAAGGCCTTTTGCAACATTCTGAACGTTTCGGCACCAGAAATTTGATTCCGCACACAAAATTTAATGGAACTTCTTTGTTGAATAATTTCACTCATTGTGAAAATCGCCGAATGCACTTTTTGTGCAGAAACTTCAGAAAGACAAGCGTATACTAAACACTAATGATTATTTTGATGTGACATTTGGCACAGATGTCACCGACAGTCATACCAACCTTAAAAAAATAATATTTTGATGAATGGGTTTCCGCGCGAAATTTAAATTAAAAAGTCTTTCTACTTTTTGCCCACAGTAGTATATGCATTTTAGTAGCATTTATCACAGTGTACAAACTACCGTTGATCAACTTACAACCAAAATGGATCCTACTTTGAAGGGGAACGTGTGTTTGCATCACTTTGACACAGTTAACAAATACTTACCTCCAGTCCTCCTCCCGTATAGAAAATATCCCACTTTTCGTAATCTCACAGAGCAGGTAATTGATTTTTTTTTGGAACTTTAACGGAAGTTACTATTTTTCAAATTCCGATGACTTTCACTTGTAGTAATTATTAGCATATGTAATGTGATCCCAGAGAATACTTATTGCTTAAGATGTTGCATATAGTATGTATGGCATACTTTTCTGCACACTTGGTCATTTCATTTCTTTTGAGAAATCGAAAAACTATTAGACCTTCTACTTAAATGTGCATTGAATTTGTTAAAACTTGTGTGTGAGTGTTGCGAAAAACAGATCACGTTTTCTGGTATCAACAGGTACAGGTAACGGGTTATATTGGGTCATATAAAATGTATCCGCGGTTTTTGGTGTTGGCAACCCTAGTCCGATTATGTCAAACGAACAAATTTTGGAAAGGTAACATTTCAGGGTACAGTTATGCAATTCGTTGCTAGGGTAAAAAGTTTCATTGATTTGAAAATTAGCGAAATACCTGAAGAAATACGCTATGTAATGCTTTTTTACTATAGAAAAGAAAAAACCACTGCAAAACATGCTGAAAACCCTATGCGGTATACAGTGCTGTGAATGAACGCCGAACCCAGGTTTGGTCGAATTCGTTACTAAAATATCGATATCAAAGTTGCACTGAAATTCACTGAAAAAGCCGATGAAATTTTGCAACTGGTGGAGCAAGATCGACATGCAAGCTGGCAGGAGACAGTGGAGACACTAAACATCAATCACATGACAGATTTGTGGGTACCAACTGCGGTAACTTTTTATATGACCCAATATATATTTGATAGCAATTAAACGGGTGAATTTTTTCTGAAATTTTGAGGTTTGTATTTCAAATAATTTCTCCATTGTAAAGTAATATTCTCCGATCGAAAGCAAGAATTTCTACGCTTAAAATTTGCAAAGCGATAGCAAATTCAGTTAAATATTTGAATATTACGGTTAGCATCTTTGACTTTTTATACCCCACACACTCTGTAACTCCCACCACAATTAGGCGTAATAGGTTTTTTGTTTTGTTTTTTTATACATTCAACACACAGGGTGTACATCTATGAATGCAGAGCATTATGTTGATTGGAAGGAAGATTAATATATGGGAGGAAGAAGGAGGGAGAATGAAAGAGGGAATGCAATCACACAGGACACCGATAAAGAGATAGTCACCCATTGTGGCAGTTTAATCAATGTCGACTATGACCGCATGTAGCGCTAAAGTCTGAGCTTTTCACATTCACTCATGTTGTGCGTGTTATATTTGTACATGAATGGAAGGGACCTGCAGTTTTACTCCGAATCCGAACGGCTAAGTGAAAAACTCTTCATAGGCAATTTTCACTTCTGTAGGTTTGACATTGTCTGCCAAGAGGTGGTGCCGGATGCCATGTACAAAAATTGTTTTTTTTCTACTTTTTCATTTTGCCTGTGCCAAGATTCGAACCCCGGACACTCTGCGTAACAATCCAACGCACTGCCACTACGCTACTACAGCGAAGCCTGGAAAGTGGACGTGATACCTTCCATACAAGAATAATTTTTAAAGATGTTGAAAGAAAATTTAAACTGATTTGAACAAAACTCGATATGCATCATTGAAATAGTCTCTCGAATAACTATTCTGAAAATTGTCAACATTGGGCAAGAGCCACGCCTAATTCCCATGAAAGTGAAATATTCAAAGGGCAATATCAAATATATTTAATAAAAATATTAAAGCAAATTTAGTATACACAGTTGAGATAACTGATGCGAACATTATCCAAAATATCCGTACCTACTTCCCTTACAAAACATATTATGTATATGTACTTAATAAGTCATGCTAGCAAAAAAAATATTTGACGAAAAACCATAATAAATTTATCTACCGTTGAATGCAAACAAACTTAGCTTTCCAACCAATTTCATTTCGTCTCTTATTACCTATCCTTTGTAAAAGAAAACGTCTGTTGGTAACCGATATTATGAGAATATGTTCAGATTATGTTATGCCTTATCTAAACTTCTTAGGTTCCTTAAAAAACTAAGATGTATATCGAAGCGTTAAACTTTTCATTCTTCTTCCGCCTCATTTATCTCCCCTTGTCCCTCTATCTGAGTAAAGTGCGACGGTTCAACAGACTGAATCTAATCTAAAACATAAATAAAGATACGATACCCAACCTTAAGAGGATTTTAGATCTGGGTCAACGTTATGCAATGCCATTTTCGGCTCTCTCTTTTTCTCCCTGGTAAAATCTTGGAAAAGTGCCCGCTTCTTACTTTACTTTACTTTTAATGTCACAACAGCTCATGGAAGGCCTAGGCCGAGCTTTTCACATCCACTAATGTTGTGCGTGTTATATTTGTACATTAATGGAAGGGACCAACAGTATAATGCCGAATCCGAACGGCGAAGTGAAAAGCTTTTCATAGGCAATTTTTATTCTTGTAGGTTTGCCATTGCCTGCCAAGAGGTGGTGCCGTGTAGAAAAATTATCTTTTCTACTTTTTTTTTTTGATTTAGCCTGTGCCGAGATTCGAACCCCGGACACTCTGCGTAGCAGTCCAACGCATTACCACTACGCCACAGCGATCACTAATTAAACTCGCAATAAAATCTTGAAAAAGTGTCCGCTTCAGTAAGATTTTATTTATACTTTTTATGCCTTCAGGCAAGGTTTTTTTCTCAGTGCAAAGTACTGACGTAAAGAAAAATGAAAATACTTTCTGAGAGCAACTTACTGCATTTCTCATGAACATGTAAATTCCTCTTATAAAGTATCCGCATAATTTCCGGCGTGTTCACGTATAGATAAATACCAGTGTATAATTTCCGACGTGTTCACGTATAGATAAATAACAGAGTGGATTGTAATGCTTCAACTTCAAATATTTAATATTTCGATGCATGCATAAATTTTTTCAAAAATCTTCAGAGAAACAATTGTGAATTCATGTTATTTTGCAAAATTTTTATATATGCAAATAACTTTTTGCGTTACATGAAAACCTTGTAATTTCACACGTCAACATAAAAATACAGACAAAACTTATAGTTTTTATTAAACTTTTTTGTTTGTTTCTGTTTCTGTTTCTGTTTAAGTTTTAAATTTTGTTTTTCGCAGCAATGCGGCAATATCATAAATTACTGCATGTGAATTGCTAAAAGTGACTGTTTTTTTTAGCTCGCCGCTCTCTCTCCCCCTCTCCCTCTCTCTCTCTCTCCATCACTCTCCGTTTTTCTAAAGAACAATACAAATACAACAAGGCAATAGAAAAAAGTTGCATCATTTTTGTTATTCTTGTTGTTATTGTTGCAATGCACATCAATTAAATTTTATTGTTGCAGTTGTTAACACGTACGAATTGTGCAGCAGCAGCAATAGTAACTGGAAAAAAATGCCGTGCATCACTGCAAAACTTACAACCAACAACGAGCAGCAAATGGGGAGAAAAAATAACAACAAGTGTAATATTTTTGCATTGCATCGAATACTTGAAATCCTTTGAAGGATTGTTTTTTTTTCTTTTTTTTTTTTTTGTTATTTTATTTTAACAATGTGAACAAAAAAAAAAAAACACTCACAAATCTAACAAATTTTACACTGAAATATTGATGGCAGCCAACGTAAATTTGCCTAAACGTTAACGGTTGTATACATCAGCGCATGATAACATGTTAGCAATGGCTGTGACTGTTGCTGCTGCCGCCATCATTTGCTGTTACCTACCAAATGCTGCACGATTGTTGCATACATAAATTTTGGGTGAATTGCATCAGCGAAAAAGAAAACATCATGTCAGATCGGGACACCCTAAAAAGCAACGTTCATGTCAAGTGATAAATTTGATAAGTGCACAATATTTTGTTTGAGTTTATTTACGTAGAAAGTTTTAACTTCGTTTGAAATTTTTTAAAGTAGCTAGCTTGGTTGTCTGCTTTCCAAGAAATTCTTTCTTTCTTCTGGACTTCAAATTATTGCGCACAGGCAACTATTAGGCGAAAAGTACAAGAAGTTAATCGGACTCTCCACATTCTGCATATAGTTCAGGGCTGTGAAGACAAAAAACCAGGCCTGGGGAGAACAGGGAATGCCCCCTGAGTGAAATGTGCGCGTAAAGCTTAAAGTTCAAGCTTTATACATTTTTAAACCCATTTTAGGATTTTAGGGAGAGCAATTTTGAAAATTCGTCATAAACTCTTTTCCATGTTAATCACTATTTTATATTTATTTATATTTTGTCTTTCCAATTGCATTTATTTAACATCCAAAACTGTTAAGCCTCAGATTGCTAAAAGGTCAGGCAAGTCGTGGTTGTTAGGAAGGTAGTTTAAAAAATCAGCAAAACAAAAACAAAAAAAAAATGTTATTAAATTACGGTATTCTCTTTTTGGTGTAATTGGTCTAGCATCATTGCAAATGCAAAATTTAACGGCAGGTATTACATACATACCTGTAATTGTTGTTGTAAGAACAGAAATATTTTGCATAACCAATTGGCCGATTCGCTACCAGTCATATTCAGTGTCGTGTCCTCTCAATTGCCGTACATTCTACCGTTTTTCATACGAAATTTTACAACATTATGACAATACGACAGGATGTGACAACTTGTGTATCACTTAAATGATACAAGACCATTTGCACGAAATAGTGAATACCGCTAATAATTTGCATTTAGAATGGACAAAATAGTAAACTTCTTGGCGAAATTATAACCTCATAGGTTATAGGTTTTCAGAGACTACAGCTGTCAAAACTTACAAAAAAAAAAAAAAC
Organism: Palloptera scutellata; assembly: GCA_958295655.1. NCBI lineage: Eukaryota > Metazoa > Arthropoda > Insecta > Diptera > Pallopteridae > Palloptera > Palloptera scutellata. The sequence continues at coordinate 42,221,879 of OY282450.1, read as the reverse complement.
ATATGGCAAAATTAGGCAATTTGAACAATAATTTTAATTTCAAATATCTAAATTTTACTTTTAGGCGCACTGAAGCATGGGCCCCTCTAAAAAATACGGAAACAGGTTGAATCCCTTTGTTGCCCCCACCCTCCCCCCTCTTTACCCTTCTTCACCGTTTGCAAATATTGGTTTAGGAGACCGTTAAGCACTAGTCCCTCTAAAAAAAATTGGACCCTGGGGGAGTCCCTTCGCCCCCCCCCCTTCCCCCTTTCCACCCCTCGTCTGTCTTGTATATGCTATGTACACACTGAAAGCAAAGCAATCAATTGTCGATCTTCCAAATGAATTATAAAAACACTCCGCTTCATGACTCGGGCCCGTCACTAGCCTGAACCTATATCGTGCAAATTTACTGTGAAGAGATGCGAGAAAATTCTGTGATATTTGCTTGTATTTGGTACAGTTCAATGCTTCAAATGCAAATATGCAAGGCACACACACACACACCCACACATATCATTTGCAATTCATGGCAAATAATTTCATTTTTCATGCATTTCCGCACATTTCACATGAATACACTTCAATTTCATGGATTCACCTGTGAAAAGCCGCCAATTTGTTGCCGCTGACTGGTGTTGCCATAGCCGCACCAGCAACATTTCACTGCTGCTTGCTCTTTGGCTGCGGCCTGCTGGGCAAATGGCTTGGAAATGATTTATAGCGGAAAGTGTGGTCGACATATTTAAATTTATGAGCACGAACATCGAGAGTGTAGGCATGAAGGTAAATATTAAAGAAAATTGAATGAGTAAAAATAACTGATTTACAATAAAACACATTCTAGGTAGGTTGAGATTTTTCAACAAGCAATTTGTAGGTGATCCAAAAATAGTACTACAAAATTAAATTTCAACTCAAGCTACGTACACAATATCGTTGTGATTTTCAATAACATGTAAATAATTCAATGCTTCTTTCTTTCTACTAACATGTCAGCTCTTATTCGATACGCCTTCCCTTCTTCTAACACCCCGAGCTCGATACAAGGTAATTTTAAAATCAAAAATGTCTTGCCACACACACCCGCAAACACAGTGACTGAAATCAACAACACATCACCGTATCAAGAGAGCGACATGCAGTAGATCTGTCTGTCTGTCTGTCTGTCTGTCGATGTGACAGTGTTTACGATGTTGCAAATCCTTTCAATTGCAACAATTCACTGGATAAATAGGATGAAAATCGAATTTAAACGGTAAACACATTTATGTGATTTCTTCTTTTCGATACTTTATTTTTGTTTTTTATCATTGTTGACAGAACTTTCCACTTATGTCGCCAAATAAGCAGATTTAACACATTTACAAGCGACATCATCTACGAGAACTTATACTTATGTAGCAAACAAAAAAATAAAATAATGTCAAGGGTTGAAATCCACCGTCATGGTATCGAATGTCGAACAAATTTCTTTTTGAATTTGACGACAAAACTTGCGAAACGAAACTAATTTGCATATGAGGGTAATTTAAATATTTTTTGGTGGCAACTGTAGATAAGGTGAGAATTAAATTAAATTGCTTACATTTAAAATGTAAGTATTTATATTTAGAATTTTTAATATGGTTTTTATAGATGAGGCTAATGCGAATGCGAATGCGAATGCGACCGGAACTCCACTAACATTGCACTTTTGCACTAGAAAATCAGCAGCAAAAGTTATCGTTACCAGAGAGAATTTTGTAGGCAGCAGCAAATCACAACAACAACACTACTCAGAAACAGAATTTCTTGAGATTAACGCAAAATGAGATTAATTATGAGATGTTAAATACAGGGTGCTTTTTTTAGAAGTGTGGTTTTCAAGAAGAAATAAAACGCATATAATTTAATGTTATGGCCAAGAATTTAGCTTTACAATAAAGATAAGGATTTGCAATTATGTTTTAAAAACGATTTCGGGCAAGTGGCCGCCGCCCGAATAAATTCCAGTCGAGAGGCCCAATTTTCGACAACGTTTTGCAGCAATTGGGGCCGTATGTCAGTGATAACGCGAAGAATATTCTCTTCCAAGGCGTCAGTCGTCTCGGGCTTATCTGCGTAGCCAAACGACTTCACATAACCACACAAAAAATAGTCCAGCGGTGTTAAATCGCACAAAAATCGTGGCCTCCACGTCACAGGCCCACGACGCGAGATAATGCGCTCACCAAAAGTCTCCTTCAATAAATTGATTGTGTCGTTGGCTGTATGGCTATATGGCTATATGGCATGTAGTGCCGTCTTGTTGGAACCAAAGGTCGTCCACATCAACATCCTCCAATTCACAATTCCGGCACGAAAAAGTCATTGTCATTAATCATGGCTCTATAGCGTTCCCCATTGAGTGTAACATTATGACCGGCTTCATCTTTGAAGAAATATGGACCAAGTATTCCCTCTACGCATAAAGCACACCAAACAGTGACTTTTTGAGGATGTAACGGCGTCTCAACAATGGCTTGTGGATTATAATCACTCCAAATGCGACAATTTTGCTTATTAACGTACCCATTCAACCAAAAGTGAGTTTCATCGCTGAACAATATTTTCTTGTGAAAGTCGCGCCAACCGAACCATTATTTTGGTAATAAATTTGTTCGATTTGCAAACGTTGTTCAGGAGTAAGTCTATTCATTATGAAATGGCAAACCAAACTGAGCATAAATCAAGTGACAGCTGTCAAAAAGACCAACTCTGAAAGTATTTGCCAGATTGGAAACGACACTTCTCAAAAAAACACCCTTTACAAAGCGCAAATAAGTGTTGAAATCACAATGAGTTGAAGTGAATTGGAAACTGGTTGCTGATTTTGACCTAATTAGGGCTGTGAGAAATTTTAAAAAATTTCACATACTTACTTATTTACTTAGTTGTCACTACAACTGATCATCGGTCTTGACCGCCTCTTAGGCTTCACTGAAGATATTTTCAAAATGGTGGGTTCAAAACCCGACGCACAACCGTTCATTCAAGGCAGCAGAGAAACCTGCCGTACACATTAGTTAGCTCACGACCGATGTCAGATCGCTATCTAGGGGACGCCACGAGGAGACTGTGTATCGACTTAAGACGGAGAATCGCAATGATCGAACATGGACTCATCCCTTTGTGCGACTATTGTAAGGGTCAATCTAAAAATTTCAGAGACTTTAAAAAACATTCAGACCTGCATACATATCATCTAGTGCGACTAATAATGGTAAAAGTTTTTGTACCAAAATATAGTACTTATATACATAAATTTCATTATATTTATATACAAATTTTCAACAGAAAATAGACCTTTACCAGATAATGAACATAGTCGCAATCGGTTTCGTTATTCATTTTTATATTGTAAAAGTCAACATTTAAATTAATGTTAATTGTAGAATTAAAATTCTAAAAGTTCGAATAATATAATCACACCAACACGCATATCTCTCGATCATTTATTTATCTTTGCTTTGAATTATAACTGCTCTCTGAAATAATATTCACCACACTCTCACAGATATACCGTTAATTTTTATTTTTATAGTCTCTTTGCTTGGGCAATTAACTTAAGTTAATACCCCATTAAGTTAATACCCCATAATATTACTAGGCCAATTGGGAAATTTATCAATAGGTGCTTTATTAGGAATTTTAATGATTAATAGTTTTACTAGTAAAGTATCTTAAAATTAAATAAAATCTTCGTAAATACTTAGTAATACATTAATGAAATGAAATATTTACAAAATAAAATAATTAGAATAAGTTTGTAAAAATTAAAATAAGTAATAATGAAATTTTAAAATATTATTATTTGATGAAATGTACGGGTGAACAGTAGATAAGTGAAGCAATGGGATACCGACAGTATGGTAATTCATCGATATCAGGTAGGGTGGGTAGAGATTTCAAGGGACTTTCACCTTTCTCCCTCTTAATTTTAGTTTCTTATTCATGTGGTGGTGGTAGTTACATACTTTTTCAATAGTTTAGTATGGAGACAACTTTTCGCTGTGTCGTAGTGGTAGTGCGTTGGACTGCTGCGCAGAGTGTCCGGAGTTCGAATCTCGGCACAGGCCAAATCAAAAAGTAGAAAATATAATTTTTCTACACGGCATCCGGCACCACAGGATGCAGGCAAACCTACAAGAGTAAAAATTGCTATGAAAAGCTGCCGAATCCGTTCGGATTCGGCATTAAACTGTAGGTTCCTTCCATTCATGTACAAATATAACACGCACAACATGAGTGGATGCGAAAAGCTGGGCCTAGGCCCTCCATGGGCTGTTGTGCCATTAAAAGTAAAGTAAAGTAAAAGACAACTTTTCAGAAGTTTTCCTACTGTATGAGCTGCACTCAAATAAAATTTAATACAACTCTTCACATCAAATCATTGAGGTTAGATGTTATAGTGTCTCCCACTATTCCCTTGTTATTGATACACACATACACACATACACATGTTGTTTTAGCTTATTAAGAATTTTACCAATTATTTTTACTAACTGCAAATAATATTAATTCCAAAGAATTTTATATTTTTCCAAAGAATTGTTTATCCAATAATGAAAATGCAACAGCTAACAAAATGTACCATTTAACCCAAATAATATTAATAACTTAATTTAATAATAAGCAATTTTATTAACTTTATATTTATACATATATATTTATTAATTGTATTTTCTAAAGAATTGTTTGTCCAAGTGCATTTGCAATAATGAAATGCAATAGTTAACAAAATGTACAACTAATTCCGAATAACTTTAACTTTCACTTAACAAACAGTTTTAATCTATTTTATTAATTCCAAAGAATTTTAATAACTTTATTGATCGTATGCAATGTTAATAACCTTATTTCTTAAGAATTATCATACAGACATTTACTTCAAATATATATTTCAAAAATGCAATAATAGACAAAATTGTAATATAAAAGAGAGTAAAAAATAAAGAAGACGTTGATTGTTGATTATTCATTTGAACCTTAAACTTGGTTTTATTATTATTTTTTTGTTTATTTTCCGTTCGGTGTAAAAAGTGGCGCAGTCGGTAGGATACCGCAAATCCTATCCAACATAAAGAAATAAAAAAGATTTTATTTATTGTGCGCGATAGAACCAGGATCTTAATCCTTAGTGCGGTATCGAAAAGTTTTTTTTTCCTTGATGCAGAAGATTGTATCAGAAAATAAACAAACACTGAAGGAAAAGAAATATCCTTTAAAGATTAAAGGACATACCAATATTTGTGAAATATCCTTTAAAAGATTAAAGGACATACAAATATTTGTGAGAAAATCAACAACAGCCTCAGAAACATCTTCTGATCAACATTAATCAACTTTAAATTCAAGAGCGCATCCTAATCAACTTCAACAACTTTAAATTCAACAACTCCAAACTCAACATAACTCATCCTAATCAACTTTAAATCCAATAGCGCATCCTAATCAACTTCAACAACTTTAAATTCAACAACTCCAAACTCAACATAACTCATCCTAATCAACTTTAAATCCAAGAGTGCATCCTAATCAACTTCAACAACTTTAAATTCAACAACTCCAAACTCAACATAACTCATCCTAATCAACTTTAAATCCAAGAGTGCATCCTAATCAACCTAATCAACTTTAAATTCAACAACTCCAAACCCAACATAACTCATCCTAATCAACTTTAAATCCAACAGAGCATCCTAATCAACTTTAAATTCAAAAGTAAGAATTTGTTAAACTATATCACAATCGAAAAAATAAGTATAGTATCAGAAATCGAAAGAAAATTACCATACACGTCTAAGGACCAAGAAACCAAAAAATTACAAGATTTCCTACACAAAATAATTTTGGTAAAAACCAAGGCAAAGAAAAAGTACCGAAAACATAAAAATAAAAGAGAAGAACGCATTCGAATATAAGAGAGAATTTCCTTTTTCCATTTTTTTAAAAAAACAAAAAAAGAAAAAGAAAAACAAATTTTTAGAAAAATGTCTGTTCAAGGAGAAGACCCACCGAATAGATTAATTATAAACCCCTTGAAATATTTGAACAGTTTACCCGAATTCTGTGGTGACTCAAGAGACCTACAGACGTTCACCACACTAATCGACCGTATACACCCACACTTACAAACATACGACGAACTAGCCCAATTACTTTTTTCGGACGTAATTAAATCAAAATTAAAAGGGAAAGCAAGACAGGCAATAGAAATAAATTGCCACGCGACCTCATGGACAGAGATTAAAAACATATTACAAAACAATTTTCGTTCCTGCGAGGAACTCTTCGACGAATTACGAAGCGTAACCTTTAAGACAAATACGTTAGATTTTTACAACGACTTGAAAAGCAGATTACACAGATTAAATAATAAATTGGTAGTAATTTTAGGGGAATCAGAAGCAACCAGAGAGAGTGCGATGAACAACAAGCGCACTGCCCTCAATCTCTTTAAAAGTAAAATCCCCGAGCCCATGAAATCTATATTGTTCTGTAGAAACCCAAGAGAATTAGAAGAGGCTATGGATATCTTATTCCAGGCTGGATACGCTTATACCGAAAACAATAATGGAAATAAAGCACAGCCTAATGTACATTCTAATAAGCAAAACCATCAACTTAGAAACAACACACAATACAGAAATTTCCAAAGATCATCCCAAAACCATGAGAGAAACTTCCAAAGATCACCCCAAAACCATGAGAGAAATTTCCAAAGATCATCCCAAAACCATGAGAGAAATTTCCAGAGATCATCCCCAGATAAAGAGAGATACTTCCAACCACCACGTTCATATCAACAAATGAACACACACAACCATGTTCCACAAAATCCTCCATTTCAAATAAACAGACAAAATCTTAGACCCGAACCAATGGACGTAGGAAAAATAGAAATAGCCGAAAATTTTCAGGAATCGGCCTCACAAACAAACTACCATTTATAACCATAAAAACTAAACTAGGATTTATAAGACTCATAATAGATACGGGCGCCACAAACTCAATCTTAAATCCAGGAATTTGTGACCCAAAAAAAATTCATTCGACAAACCCACTTTTAATAAAAACCCTTCAACATCAAATTTTTGTTAACGAAAAGGCAGTAGTACCCATTTTCAAAGAATTTATTGAAACCGAAACCAACGAAATGCTTGAATTTTATATAGTTAAATTTCACAATTTTTATGATGGTCTAATAGGTAATGATATATTGAGACCACTAAACGCCTGCATAGATTATAAGAAAAAAGAAATTACCATCGGTAACAAAAAGTTACCAATGCATTTTGAAATTGAAAAACTAGACAAAAAAAAGATAATACCACCGAATTCTGATATATGCTATTTTAAGAAAGAATATGGTGGAAATTTTTTAAGGAAAGATATTCCAGCAATAGATCACGAAAATCCCAGCATAATTAAAAATAAAGAATGCAAACCCCTAGCAGAACAAATTCGAACAGAACATCTTAACACCGAAGAACAAACCGAACTTCTTAGATTAATAAAAAAATATTCAGATATATTTTACCAGGAAAACTCGAAACTTACCTTTACTTCTGCCATTAAGCATGAAATTAGGACCACAAATAATACCCCCATATATACTAAGTCTTATCGGTACCCCTATATACATAAAAAGGAAGTCCAGTCGCAAATTCAAGAGATGCTCGACAATAATATTATTAGGCATAGTAATTCACCTTACTCTGCACCTATTTGGATCGTAGCGAAGAAGGCCGATGCAAGTGGGAAAACTAAATGGAGGCTTGTCATCGACTACCGAAAACTGAATGAGGTAACCGTGGACGACAAGTATCCAATTCCTAATATTGATGAAATCCTTGACAAACTGGGAAGATGCCAGTACTTTACCACGCTTGACTTAGCAAAAGGGTTCCACCAAATTGAAATTCGAGAAGAAGACATTCATAAGACCGCCTTCACTGTAGAAGGAGGACACTATGAATTCCTACGAATGCCGTTTGGACTGAAGACAGCCCCAGCGACGTTCCAAAGGTTAATGAATCACGTGCTCAAAGACTATGTAAACAAAATATGTCTAGTATACCTAGACGATGTTATTATATTTTCCACTTCATTACAAGAACACATAAATTCTATAAAACTCGTGTTTGACAGGTTACAAGAATTCAACTTAAAAATTCAGTTAGATAAATCTGAATTTTTAAAAAAGGAAACTGAGTTCCTTGGTCACATTGTGACACCCGAAGGCATAAAACCCAATCCCAAAAAAGTAGAGTGCGTAGTCAACTTTCCTATTCCTAAAACACCAAAGCAGATCAAACAATTTTTAGGGTTAACGGGTTATTACCGTAAATTCATAAAAGACTATTCACGTATAGCAAAACCGATGACAAAGTATTTGAAGAAAGATGCAAAAATAAATATCTCAAATCCAGAATACCAAGAGAGCTTTACTACACTAAAAACTCTTTTGACTCACGATCCAATCCTGGCCTACCCTGACTTTACAAAACAATTTACCTTAACAACAGACGCTAGTAATTTTGCACTCGGAGCAGTACTTTCGCAGGAAAACCACCCGATTTGCTTCGCTAGCCGTACTCTAAATGAACACGAAACCAATTACAGTACCATAGAAAAAGAACTCTTAGCAATTATTTGGGCTACAAAATACTTTCGTCCATACCTATTCGGACGTAAATTCCTAATTGAAACGGATCATAAGCCGTTAACTTGGCTTTTTTCAATCAAGGAACCAAACTCGAAATTAGTAAGATGGAGGCTAAAACTGTCAGAGTTTGACTATGAAATTAAATACAAAAAAGGAACGAAGAACAGTAATGCGGACGCATTATCTAGAATCGGAAAAGAATCTGTCAACATTAATTCACTAGAAGCCATCCAACCAAATTTAATAGAGACAAATACGCCTATAAATTTGTTTAAGAACCAAGTCATCATAAAAAAAATCCCTTCTGGATCAGCGCGGATAAAAACAGAAACCATTTTTAAAAAAATTAGAAAAACAATAGCAATTAAAGAATTAGATAAAGAATACGCAATTATGATCCTAAAAAGTCACTTCCACCCAACCCAAGTAAATGCAGTCTTAATAGAAAATGAATTTTACAATATTTTCAAGAATACCTATAAAGAATTTTTCTCGAATAATAACGGATTCAAATTAGTTAGATGTTTTAGAAAACTAGACGACGTAGAAGACGAACTTGAACTTACAAGAATAATTGAGGAAGAACACTTAAGTAAAAATCACAGAGGTATTCAATCAATGTTCGAAGAACTGAAAATAAAAATATATAACCCAAATCTTAAAATAAGAATAACCCAGTTTATTAACAACTGCGAAATATGTACTGTAGAAAAGTACGACAGAAGACCACCCAAACTACCTTACAAAATAACAGAAACACCCACAAGACAAGTTTATCCTACCTAATCTCATAACAAAAATTAAAGACAATAGTAATACAACACTTGCAGACATAAAAATTGAATCTTTATATTTAAAACAAATAGAATACGAAGACACACTGAAACAAGTAATATACACAGATAAAAACTCAAAAATAATTAGCTATAGTATGGATATCTCAATCATTATATCAATATGTATCTTAATATACTTCTTTAAAAATAAAAAAATAAAATATATTCCAAATGTAGAATTAAAAAACGAAATAAACCGGCAAAAATAATATAATTTCGTCGGAGCCTCAAACTAACGGTGGGGGTGTTATAGTGTCTCCCACTATTCCCTTGTTATTGATACACACATACACACATACACATGTTGTTTTAGCTTATTAAGAATTTTACCAATTATTTTTACTAACTGCAAATAATATTAATTCCAAAGAATTTTATATTTTTCCAAAGAATTGTTTATCCAATAATGAAAATGCAACAGCTAACAAAATGTACCATTTAACCCAAATAATATTAATAACTTAATTTAATAATAAGCAATTTTATTAACTTTATATTTATACATATATATTTATTAATTGTATTTTCTAAAGAATTGTTTGTCCAAGTGCATTTGCAATAATGAAATGCAATAGTTAACAAAATGTACAACTAATTCCGAATAACTTTAACTTTCACTTAACAAACAGTTTTAATCTATTTTATTAATTCCAAAGAATTTTAATAACTTTATTGATCGTATGCAATGTTAATAACCTTATTTCTTAAGAATTATCATACAGACATTTACTTCAAATATATATTTCAAAAATGCAATAATAGACAAAATTGTAATATAAAAGAGAGTAAAAAATAAAGAAGACGTTGATTGTTGATTATTCATTTGAACCTTAAACTTGGTTTTATTATTATTTTTTTGTTTATTTTCCGTTCGGTGTAAAAAGTGTTAGACTCATTTTTCGTGAGCTAATACTGAAGAATTGCTTGGTATGCAGCGACCGCCTCACCTGATATGAGCCTTGAAGAAGGTGGAAGTTCGTTATACTATCACGAACTTTACCTTGTGCTCACCGGCCCCCCAGTCCCCATTTTTCGTGAGCTAAGACTGAAGAATTTTTAGGTATGCAGCGACCGCCTCACCTGATATGAGCCTTGAAGAATGTGGAAGTTTCTTTATACTATCACGAACTTTACCTTGTGCTCACCGCCCCCCATGTCCCCATTTTTCGTGAGCTAAGACTGAAGCATTGCTAGGTATGCAGCGACCGCCTCACCTTATATGAGCCTTGAAGAACGTGGAAGTTCGTTATACTATCACGAACTTTACCTTGTGCTCACCGTCCCCCCAGTCCCCATTTTTCGTGAGCTAAGACTGAAGCACTGCTAGGTATACAGCGACCGCCTCACATGATATGAGACTTGAAAAAGGTGCAAGTTCGTTATACTATCACGAACTTTACCTTGTGCTCACCGCATCGCAAGTCCCCATTTTTCGTGAGCTAAGACTGAAGCATTGCTAGGTATGTAGCGACCGCCTCACATGATATGAGCCTTGAAGAAGGTGCAAGTTCGTTATTCTATCACGAACTTTACCTTGTGCTCACCGTCCCCCCAGTCCCCATTTTTCGTGAGCTAAGACTGAAGCACTGCTAGGTATACAGCGACCGCCTCACATGATATGAGCCTTGAAAAAGGTGGAAGTTCGTTATACTATCACGAACTTTACCTTGTGCTCACCGCACCCCAAGTCCCCATTTTTCGTGAGCTAAGACTGAAGCATTGCTAGGTATGTAGCGACCGCCTCACATGATATGAGCCTTGAAGAAGGTGCAAGTTCGTTATTCTATCACGAACTTTACCTTGTGCTCACCGCCACCCAAGTCCCCCATGCCACTTATCTACGTAAAAAATTTCAGGATGAACTCGTATTTTACCTACATATATCACAATTTTCACTCGTCTTCATAAAAATGCACTAGTTCTAAGTTGCGACAGCTGCAATTGTGTCGCTGCCGCGTTCAATCTGTTCAGGCTATTATTCTCTATTTTTCTGCTAATCTTTTGCATTTCAAAAGCTATACGCTCGCTCTTTTTTAAAATAGAAAAATAATTCATTAGTTTGGCGTAAATGCTCTGAAAATCTTATGAATGTGGATTTAGTGTAAATTGTGAAAAGGTGATTTGTAAAAAACAACATAAAAATACTTAAATTCAGCAAGAAATCAAATTAACAAAAGTGCTGAAAGATTTTTTTTAAGTTATTTAATTTGAAAACTACAACACAAAACAAACAACAACCAAACAGTTTTAATTTGTTCAATTCAATTTGTAGCAGCAACAGAAACACAACACAACAACACATTCCTGTCAGCTTAATGACAGATGAATCGAATCGTATTAAATACTTGCGGATCGCTAGTACTCGTTTAAATCACACAAACGACACCTGAAAGGTACTTTTCGCGGTATTTGTTGTGCGACATTTTTGTACTATTTATTGGCACAACGACAACAACACCCTTGACCGCAGCAGTCGGAGACGAATGGACGCTTGACATTAATTTTCGTTGCTATCACGCGAAAATTGCAATCGAAATACTTTCATTTTCATTTTCAGTTTACGGTGTTGATTGAGATGCAACATATACGATTTGAAAATAGCATCAACATTTTGGCAAACCTTTGCAGCAGTGAGTAGGCGATTTTTCGGTATTTTTTTGTATAGAAGTTCCTATTTCATTTGATTGGCATTAGTGAAGCAAACACCTACGCCCATCACCTCAGCCAGAAACTAATTGAAATCCTATAGATTAATTGAAAGAAAATGTAGAAATGGTTTCACACAAATTAGAATGGCGCCTAGAAGGCTGCAATATTTTATTTTGAAATATTCAATTTGGGAACAAGGCAAAACAAAGCATAAAATTTGTGGTGCTTGGAGTGACTTTAAAGCGCCTTAAGAAGTTGATTTCTTTTTATTTCGAGCTAGAATTTTATTTTGAGTTTTTTTCTGTGTACTATTAAATATAATTGAAAGCTAATGTAACGTTTTCTCGCACGGTTGCGTAATGACGTTAACAAATTTTTGCCAAAAATAAACTTTTTACGCGCACATACACGCACACACACACTGACAAATTCACACATTTACATTAATTCAATTTTCTTTTGATAATATTCAAAAATACGTACACTAAATTAAGTTTACATAAATCAAATTAAAATTATACACATAATATTTTTCCACAATAATAACATAAAAGTGATAAAATTAAATAGTACTCTTCTCGCTGAGTAAGTGTGAGCATGGTCGGGTGTGTGCTGCATGCGAAATTAATATTGTTTATGTTGCATAAACTATGTACTTTCTGTAAAAGTTTTGCGCTTCGATGCTGCTTGCCTGCCACCAGAACTAAAAATGTGGAGAGTGTGTAACGAAATTCTAACTAACATTAGAAAACTATAAGTTTTCATTTCATATCAGTTGCACGTAATACTTTATATGTACATTGGTGCATACCATACATACAACAGCAACAACAAAAAATAACAAAAACTCACACACATGTTACACACACACACATACTTACATGCATTTGAATAAAACCTCTCGAAAAAACACTTGAAATTTCTTAAATAAATATAATTTTATGGGAGTGTTCATACATTCAAGCAGATAGATATAAGATATCCATGGAAGTGTATTCATTTGTACATAGCAAAAAACACACAAATAAATTAAATCTTCAATGCACAGTGGCTGCAGTTTGCTTAAAGTAGTAATAAAAATGTGCGCTGTTATGAACTGAACTTTTAAGTCACTGTAAACACACCCTTCAAATACGTAGTAAGCAGAGAATGTATGAGTGTATGTAAGTTTTCTGCATGTGTAAATTTTAAAATTTATCTCTAGCGTCTCTACACATCTTCCTTACAATCACACACACACCCATAGATGCACACAAACACACATACACTCTAAGCGTGTGTGCTACGTGCTCTTGTGGTTTTAGTTTTACGTAAAACTTAAATAAATGAAATTGAAAATATAATTTCCGCATAATCTCCTTTTTGTGGTTTTTCTACTATGATTTTGCACACTGTTGCAATCAATTGCTCTTTCCTCATGTATCTGAGCATTATAATTTTCATGTATGTATGTATGTAAAAACTTTTGTAAATAAGTAAATAAGTAATACTCGAATATTTTTAGAATTTTAATGTTTTATTTTATAGTATACTTTTAAGTGGAGATACCTTTACCATATAGTATATGCACACGTAAGGAAAGTAATGACAATCGAGTGTAGTGAGCTAAAACGTAAATATTCTACTTCGTAATGTGTCTTACAGAAATCATATGGTTATCTCCATAGTTCAATGAGTTTTATACTGATTTAATACTGATGAAAAATAAAAATATAAGAACCTTTCTTACAAATATTTCATACCTGTAATTTAAAAACATATTCATCGGAAGAAGAGGCGGGACGAAGGCCGTTACTTACATATGTACTTAGCTGGCACTACAACCGTTGACCGATCTTGGACGTCTCGATAAAGCTACGATGGCGACAGTTGATAAGGCCAAGTGCAGTCAGGTTGCCTTGTACCTTTTCTTTCCAATGAAGATTGGAACGTCCTCTTCTGCGTTTTCCTCCATCGTGGCTCGCATAAAACGCCCTTCTAGCCGGAGCGCCTTTTTCCATCCGTCCAACATGACCCAGCCAGCGAAGTCGCTGGATTTTTTTGAGCTTAACTATGTCAGTGGCGGCAGACAGCTCATGTTTCGATCTTATTCGATACACGTCGTCCACGCATATTGCACCAAGGGTGAAGGGCCTTATCTCCAGAATTTCCTACTTTGTATGTCGTGTCTTACACCAATATCAATAAAATTTTCACAGTTTGCAATATTTTATGAATTAACCGAATTACTAGTACAAAAACTACAGATGATTTTTTTTTTTTGTAGTGTACTTTTAGGTGGAGTTTTATTTAACTACATGAGTAAACAGTTAGAAGACATGAGTTAATTCAGCCTTTTAACTCGTGGAATCTTTCCTTCACTTGTATTTATTTGAAAGGTAAATAAAACGAAAACAGAAGAATTTTCATTTTACTGTTAAGCCAAAGTATTGAAATTTTACCACTTAGGGGAAGGAGTCATTTGGATTCCTTACTACCATTTATATGAAAATTTTAAAAGTTTACATTTTTATTTTAAATACTTATGTACGTTTTTATGAATAAAAATAAATAAGTTGCGAACAAAGTATTAAAGTAAAAACTTAAAAATTTGTTCACAATGTAAGTAATTACTGTAAACAGAGAAAAAAAAGGGTTACCAACTCTATGAAAATTCACAACCTGATACCTGTGGATATATTTTTTGTAAATTTCTGTAATAAACAAGTCTAAAATACTTTTTTTTAATCAATTAGAAAAGTTTCTTATTTTTCGATCAGAAAGAGACAAAATAGACCTGAAGAATTTTTCAAAATCTTGGCGTGATAAAAATATTGATAAAAATAGCACTCATGAATAGGAACTGAAAATTCCTGGGGAGATACACAGTGGTCGCTGTGGCGTAGTGGTAATGCGTTGGACTGCTACGCAGAGTGTCCGGGGTTCGAATCTCGGCACAGGCAAAATCAAAAAGTAGAAAAAATAATAATAATAACGGCACCACCTCTTGGCAGGCAACAGCAAACCTACAAGAGTAAAAATTGCCTATGAAAAGCTTTTCACTTCACCGTTCGGATTCGGCATTAAACTGTAGGTCCCTTCCATTCATGTACAAATATAACACGCACAACATGAGTGGATGCGAAAAGCTCGGACGGCCCTCCATGGGCTGTTGTGCCATTAAAAGTAAAAAGTACACAAGATTTAAATTTGCGGAGACTTCAGATGTTCCGGAAGGAAGGCATCTGGGCACAATTTTTTTTCTAATATTTATTAACGATCTACCATCTGTTATTGAACATTCTAAAATTTTAATTTATGCTGATGACGTTAAATTATTTAAGTCTTACAACTCAATTGATGACCCAAAGTTATTGCGATCTGATCTTTCTGCTTTAGATAATTGGTGCCTCTGTAATTTGATGTCTCTAAACCTATAGAAATGTAAATTCATTGTGTTTCCCAGGAAGAAACCAATTTTTTTTAGGTGTAGGTGATCACGAGCTCATTAGTTATTAATCTGACTGTCACAATGGACACCAAATTATGATTTAACTTACATATTAACTCAAGACTAAGGGTGCCCTCGGTTTTGTTAACGATCCAAATATACGATACAATATAATTTTGCACTGCACTTGTAAGACCAGTTCTTGAGTATGCTTCTGTTGTTTGATCCCCTCAGTGCAACTGTTATGTGGATAGATTGGAAACTGTGCGAAAACAGTTCCTCTTGTTTGCTCTTGGGGTGTGTTACAGCACCTGCCTCCTGACATGTTTGTCAGACGCAATAGAAAGTTGTGGGGGGCCTGGGGCGTAGGACACAAGGTAAAGTTCGTGACAGTCGCAGGTGCGTCCATGGTCGATCCTTGCGCTTCTACGTTTCAAGTCGACACACAGCCTCCTCGTGGCGTCCCCTGGATAGCGATCTGACAACCGTCAGTGAGTTAACTAATGTGTGCGGCGGGCTTCTCCATGGCCTTGAATGAATGGTTGTGCGTCGGGCTTGGAACCCACCACGTTAAAATACCCTCCAATGAAACCTCCAAACAAGCCTCGGATAATGAACCCCTCTAATATTGACGACTCCCGCAAACGCCCAAAGGACAACGATTTACGGATATGCACCTGGAATGTCCGAACCCTCTACAGGGAAGGTGCCTCTATCCAGCTGGTGGATGTCCTCCAAAAATATAGAGCTGACATCACCGCTGTACAGGAAATGCGATGGACGGGACAGGGTTGCTCCAAAAGAGCATCCTGTGATATCTACTACAGCTGTCATGCGTCGAGACACGAATTTGGTGTTGGATTTGTGGTTGGGAAGAGACTGCGTCATCTAGTCTCGAGGTTCACAGCGGTGAACGAGCGCCTAGCCACTATCCGCATCAAGGCAAAATTCTTCAACATCAGCCTAATTTGTGTCCATGCCCCGACGGATGAGAAGGATGAAACGACCAAAGATGACTTCTACGAGCTCCTCGACAAAGCTTATGAGCATTGCCCCCGCCACGATGTTAAAATCGTGTTAGGCGACTTTAATGCCAAGGTGGGCAAGGAGAGTCTCTTTGGTCCGACGATCGGAAAATTCAGTCTCCACGACGAAGCCACCGATAACGGTATGAGACTGATCGACTTCGCCGCGGCACGAAACATGACAGTTAGTAGCACCAGATTCCAACATAAGGATATCCATAAGGCCACTTGGCTGTCCCCTGATCAAAACACACGAAACCAAATTGATCACGTTGTGATCGACGGAAGGCACACTTCCAATGTACTAGACGTACGCACAATACGTGGTGCAAACATCGACTCAGACCACTACTTGGTTGCAGCCAAGGTCTGCACACGTATAGGTGTAGCAAATCGCGTACGGATAGGTACAAAGAGAAAGCTGGATGTCGAAAAGCTGCAATCACAACAGACAGCCAAAGTCTTTGCCAACCAACTTGCACTTCTCCTTTCGCAAAACACCCCTCAACTTGATGATATATGCGCACAGTGGACGCACATTTCCCGCTCTATGCGTACGGCTGCCGAAGAGGTGCTAGGCTACCACCGTCGACGGAGAAATATGTGGTACGACCAAGAGTGTCGCGATGCTACTGAAGCAAAAAACGCAGTCTATAGAGCCACCCTGCAGTCAGTTGCAACGCGAGCTGCTAAGGAGCGATACAGAAAGTTGAGGAGGGAGGAGAAACGTCTTTTCAGGCGCAAGAAAAGAGATGAAGAAAGACGCGAGTTCAATGATATCGAAATGTTGCGGGACAGGAACGAGGTCCGAAAATTCTTTGAAAGAATAAGACGCCTGACTCTTGGTTTGAAGACCGGGGCCTCTTCCTGCAAGGATGAAGATGGAAATCTGGTGACAGATATCCAGGGCATAATGAGATTATGGAGGGAGCACTTTTCGCAGCTGCTTAATGGCGAAGACGGCAATAATCCCGCCACTGCGGAACCCACTCCGGAAACCCCAATCACTGACGGCGTTGAAGTACCGCCGCCTGACTATGAGGAGGTCTTAACAGCCATTGCTCGGCTGAAAAACAATAAGGCTGCAGGTGCAGATGGCCTGCCTGCTGAGTTGTTTAAGACCGGAGGCGAAGAGCTCAAAAAACGCATGCATGAGCTTCTATGCAGAATATGGTCAGATGAAAGCATGCCAAGTGATTGGAATCTCAGCGTACTCTGCCCAATCCATAAGAAGGGTGATTCCACGATCTGCGCCAACTACCGTGGGATCAGCCTTCTTAATATTGCATATAAGGTTCTATCGAGCGTACTGTGCGAAAGACTGAAGCCCATCGTCAACAAACTGATTGGACCTTATCAGTGTGGCTTCAGGCCTGGTAAATCCACCATCGACTAGATATTCACACTACGCCAAATCCTAGAAAAGACCCGAGAAAAACAGATCGACACCCATCATCTATTTGTCGATTATAAAGCCGCCTTCGACAGCACGATTAGGGAGCACTTGTACGCCGCAATGTCTGATTTTGGTATCCCTGCAAAGCTTATTCGTCTTTGCAAAATGACACTGACCAACACCACCAGCGCAGTGAAAATTGGGACAGACCTCTCCGCACCATTTGATACCAAAAGAGGTTTCAGACAAGGTGACTCCCTATCGTGCGACTTCTTTAACCTAATGCTGGAGAAAATAATTCGAGCTGCGAACATCGACATCTCTGGCACTATCTTCTACAAGAGTGTCATGCTGCTAGCATACGCTGATGATATTGACATCATTGGCAAAAACGCTCGAGCAGTCAGTGCAGCATTCTCCAACCTGGAAAGGGAGTCTCGTCGTGTGGGTCTAGTGGTGAACGAGGACAAAACGAAATACCTTGTGTCAACAAACAAAGAGTCACGGCGTCTTGGACAAAATGTCACTGTTGACAACTACACTTTTGAAGTCGTCAAGGATTTCGTTTATTTAGGATCCAGCATAAACACCAACAATAATGTCAGCCTTGAGATCAAGCGGAGACTAACTCTTGCCAACAGGTGTTACTACGGGCAATTGAGAAGTAGAGCCCTCTCTCGACCGACGAAAATAACGCTCTATAAGTCCCTCATCCTTCCCGTCCTAATGTATGGCGCAGAGACGTGGACATTGACCATCAATGATGAGAGACTGTTAGGAGCGTTCGAGAGGAAGATACTCCGTAAGATCTACGGTCCAGTATGCGTGGATGACGTGTTTCGAATAAGATGGAACAATGAGCTGTATGAGCTGTACGCCGACACTGACATAGTCAAGCGTATAAAACTCCAGCGGCTTCGCTGGCTGGGTCATGTTGAGCGAATGGAAGAAAGCGCTCCGGCTAGAAAGGTGTTTTATTCGAACCACGGTGGAGGATCACGCAGAAGGGGACGTCCTAATCTCCGTTGGAAAGACCAGGTGCAGGGCAACCTGACTGCACTTGGCCTTATCAACTGGCGCCAGCGCGCGCATAGCAGAAGTGACTGGCGAAGCTTTGTGGAGGCGGCCAAGACCGATCATCGGTTGTAGCGCCAGCTAAGTAAGTAAGTAAGTAAGTAATAGAAAGTTGTGTATGTATCACAGTACTAAAACTCTATTAAGACTATTATCAGCTCGTGACAGAGATGGACTTCGATGTGGTTCTAAACAGGGCACACCAACTTAAATGGAGAGGTGTTTGGTGCTGATGGCCTTAAATGATATCTAGTTACATCACCATATGGAGTTAAAAGTAGGTGGTCATATCATAAATAATTTAGTGAAATATTCCGGTAAAGAGCGTAAGTGAAGATATTAATTTCTCAAGTAAGAACAACCACTACAGAAAGTTTATTTATAGATCATGTTGTACTGGAAACAGTGAATTACAACAATAAATCTAAGTACGATATCTCTTCATACTGTACAAAAACATATTCAAAGAATTAACTTCCGAAAATATTCCTCGAAAATTAAAAAAAAAATCTTCTACAACATTTAGCTAAAGAACTAACTACTTCAAGTAATAGCTTCATATCTGCTCTAATATCACATGACCATCCTTAGTTGTCTCAACACGTAAATACTTGGCATTTAAGATAGGATTTATAGGCAATTTAAGTTCCATTGTAAACTAGACGTGTTTAGACAACTAAGGATGGTCATGGGATGTTAGAGCAGATATGAAGTTATTACTTGAAGTAATTAGTGCCAAGTCAAGTTGTATGACACCCGCAGTCAACTATCGATCTTATACAAAACCAATACCTGAGTGTAGAGGTACGTACTCATTTTAAACCAACGTTCACAATTAGACGACTGGAGGTAAGAAAAAAGAATCGACAGGTGCTACAAAATTATCAGCAGCATATGAAGAATTACCTGACCAGATTCACCAAACCATTTCTACTTAAGTATTAAAATACCCAGATCGCTACACATGGTTTCATACATATAGTATATGTATTTTAGGCACCGACACACACTCACTTTACTTAAGTACTAGTTACTTAAAGTATCAACACATAAATTACCTCAACTTTGACAGTTTTTAAGCAAAAAGTACAAAACAGAAAATTAGAGGAGAAGTTTGGTTTGGAAAAACCAAACCAAACACCGAAAACTTAGTGAAAATATAAAACTTAAAATGTCGAGTGACGTTGATTTTCTCTGGTCTTAATTTATTCCAACGTGTACATTGACGATAATATGTGGCAACAAGCAGTTGCACCAAGAGGTGCACCAAGATGTGCAACTGCATTCTTTTCATTTAATGGCACAACGGCCCATGGACGGTCTAGGCCGAACTTTTCGCAACCATTCATGTAGTGCGTGCTATATTTGTAAATGAATAGAAGGCCCACAGTTTTACAGTTTTATACCAAATTCTCACGGCGAAGTAAAAAAAGCTTTCCTTAGGCAATTTTTACACTTGCCTGCCAAGAGGTGGTGCCGTCATTCCACAGTGGCCACTGAAACGAAGCTGCAACTGAAACACACGCAGCATAACTAAGTATAATAAAGTGGCTGCTGTTTAAAGATTTTCTTGAGGATAATTTGTTATACTAAAAAGTATTTTTTAAATGTAATTACGCTGAGAGTCAATGTGCATGTGTTCTATTTTAAACGATTTTCAATAAGTTCCTTTTGTTCTTTAACATTTTATGTAGATTTGGTATTGCTACTCTCATCATGCGCCTCACTGCAGATACCACAAGTGATGTGACATTGATTAACAGAATACAAATTGTTAATTGTGCTTATATTTATATACTGCTAATGATTGAAAATTTTCCATATAACATGAGGGTATATAAATTTGGAAAGTAATTAGTAAACAAAAAAGTATAGAAAACATATACTCCATATTGTCACTATTCTACAGTGTCAAAGTCTAAAGTCTAAAGTCAAGTCAAATCTTTATTTTTGCATAATATTTCCAGCATCACAGTTTCCGTTTCCTTTTCGGCGTTTTTTTTTTCTTTATTTCCTTTTTTCTTTTCAGACACATTTCAACGACAGTCGTTAAAATTTCACTACTTTCGAGGTCATTAAAAAAAAGTAGCATTAAAAGTTATGGTATGTGTTTGTCTGTTAGTCGGTTTTGTGTGTTTGTTTGCTTATAATTAGTCCCATACCAAATTATAGATTTAATTTATGTAAAATAAAAAAATGTAGTTATTAAAAACATTTGCCAAACATCTAAGGAATCATAGTAGCGTTTCTCTTTTTCTTAAATAGCATTGCATACTTTTCAGCGACGTATGCATCTCAAGTTGTTCCTTTTAACTTCATAATTCCTTTAAAAATGTCCTATTTAGTATTTATGAATTTTTAAATATCTCTTTACATAATTCGCATTTTGTTTTTCGTTTATTTTACTCTTGATTGCTGATAAAAAAAAATATTGCTCTACCTACATTTCGTAGCTGATGATGACATCTTTGATTTCTATAGAATTTTTTTTGTTCAAAAACTTTTCATTGCTGACTTACACATACATACATGGTTTAAACAAACACATACAGTATTTATGTTGCAATGTTTCTTCTTATTCACAACTTTAAAGTGATAATGTCAACAGCAGCCACAGCAGCAGTATCAGCACCAGCAGTAACAACTCCACCTACAATGTACATATGCCACCTTCAATTCGTTTCTGTTACTTGCACAAAAAGCTGAAGCTACATAAGAATAAAAGCATCAGAAAACTCAAAAATCAGAGAATATGATGACAGACACTTTTCATTTTATTTCATTCTTGTTGGGATAAGAAAGAGTGATTAATGTTGAACATGTTCAAATACATAAATACACATTTACCAGCACACACATGAATTCGACTTTGAGTGTGTGCAAGGAAAATATATGTAGACGAAAATCTTTAAAACTTTCTCCCGTTTAATATAGGGTGTTCTAATGCAACAATAACAACATGAAAAATGCTAAAGAAGAAAAGACAAGGAAACAATTGCAATCAATATTTAAAGATATCATGTGTTGGAATAAAGTTAATATTCCACCTATGGGGTTTTATAGCCTTTAGCAAAGAAAAGCACTTATCGAAACGAATTGGAAACAGATTTAATTTATTTTGTTTTAAATCAAAACTCCTATTTTGACGTTATAACAATCGGGCTACTTACTATCGGGAAAGCAAACCCCTCAGGGTGTTTAAAAAATTTCAATAAAAATTGCCAAAAAAAAGAGTATTCATATAAATAAATCTAACTATAAATTCCACTTTTCAGGCACCTCAGTATGTTCTTAATTTGATATGTTTACGAAGATTGTGGTGATAATTATCTTGACGAATGGAACTGGGCATCTTTAGCCGAACTAACAACCATAACAGAAGACGCAATCAGAACAACACCAAGTGGTCAACGAATAACCGAAACCACTAGAAAAATATCTTTAGCAACAGTGACTGGAAGCACTACAGAAAATGATGAAACAACCACCACAACTACATACTGGCGAAACATCATCAATAATAGTACCACAAAAGCACAGCTGAAGTAGATGCAACAACCAAAGAAAGCATGGATGTATTCATCCACTACCGGGACCAAAGCTGGCAAATTATCGACAACAGATCAGTACACCCATGAAACTAAAGGTGCGATACATCTACAAAAGATCAGTCCACCACTGAAACTACAGGTGGCGAATCATCGACCACAAGTGATCATTCATCGACAACAGATCAAGCCACCACTGAAACTAAAAGTGGCAATTCATCGACAATAGATCAATCCACAACGGAACCACAAGTGACGATTTATGGAAAATTAAGTGAACCAAATCAATACACAGATGGCGATTTATCGACAACAGATCAATCCATCACTAAAACCACAGGTGGTGTTTCATCGGTAAAAATTCGATCTACCACTCTAAACACAGGTGGCGCAACATCGACAACAGATCTGTTGAAATTACTTATTGCATACAATATATGGTATTGAAAATTTGTAAGTACTTTTTGGTTTTTGTATTGAATGTTTTGCAAAACAGTATTTTTGATTTGAAAATATTTCTGTAAGAAATTTTCAATCATTTCAATAAAACATATTAAACTTTTATTTGAATATTTAATTTCTTGAAATCCTTAACAAGATCTATCCACTACCGAAGCGATAGCTGGTACTTCATCGATAACAGCTTAATCCACCACCGAATCCACAGGTAGAGATGAGATTTATCATCAACTGATCAATCAATCGCTGTGCGTAGTGGTAGTGCGTTGGACTGCTACGCAGAGTGGCCGGGGTTCGAATCTCGGCACAGGCAGAATCAAAAAGTAGAAAAAATAATTGTTCTACACGGCACCACCTCTTGGCAGGCAATGGAAAACCTACAAGAGTAAAAATTGCTATGAAAAGCTTTTCACTTCGCCGTTCGGATTCGGCATTAAACTGTAGGTCCCTTCCATTCATGTACAAATATAACACGCACAACATGAGTGCATGCGAAAAGCTCGGCCTAGGCCCTCCATGGGCTGTTGTGCCACTAAAAGTAAAGTAAAGTAAGATCAATTAACCACTGCAACCACAGGTGGCATCATTGACAACAGATCAATCCACTACCGGAGCGATAGGTGGCTTCTGATCGGCCACATATTTATTAAACACCAAAACCATAGGTGGCGATACATTGACAACAGATTAATCAACCACAAATACCACAGGGTTCGATTCACTGACAACAGATCACTCTTCCACTGAAAACAGAAGTGGCGATTCTTTAGAAACAAAGAGCAGATATGAAGTTATTACTTGAAGTAATTAGTGCCAAGTCAAGTTGTATGACACCCGCAGTCAACTATCGATCTTATAGAAATCCAATACCTGGATATAACTGGAGCTTCATTGACAACAGATTAATTCACCACCGAAACCACAATTGGAGAATCATCGATAACAGATCAGTCCAGCACTGAAAGTACAGGTGAAGATTCATGGACAACTGATACATCAACCACTGAATCTACATATGTCGATTCGTCGGTAACAGATCAATCCACCACCGAAGCGATAGGAGTCGATTCATCACCGACACCAAAGTTGGAAAATTATCGGCAATAAATCAGAACACCACAGAAACTACAGGTGAAGATTCACCGACAACAGTTAAATACTGAAACTACAGATGGCCACAGATCAATCTATCTCCGAAGCAATAGATGGCGTCTAATTGATCACATATTACTCAACCACTGAAACCACAGTTTGCCATTCAATGACAGCAAATCAAAATCCATCATCGTATCGACAGCTGGCTTATCATCAACAACCGAAAAACACAGTTAGAAAATCATCGACAACAAATCAGTCCACAACTGAGACTACTGGTGACGATTCATCGACAATAGATAAATCAACCACTGATACCACAGATCACGATTTATTGACAAAAGATCAATCAACCACTGAAATTACAACTGATCAAGAAACCACTTAAACAACAGGCGGCGGCTATCAGAATATTCACTCACAGCTGGCGTTTCACCAACAGCAGATCAATCCACTACCGAAGCGGTAAGTGACGCCTCATCGACAATAGATCAATCCATCACTAAAACCACAAGGTGTGTTTCATCAGCAAAAGTTCGATCTACCACTGAAACCATAGGTGACGCAACATCAACAACATATCAATCATCCACTGAAACCACAGGTTGTAATTCATCAGCAACAGATCAATCCACCATTGAAAGCACAGGTGGCATATCATTAACCACAGATCAATCCATCGCTGAAACCACAAATCAATCCGCCACAGATCAATCTTTGTGCATATTAAATTTCAATATCTTCGACAATATCGGGCGCAATAGTCAAAATGCCGCGAAATAATCTACGATATAATCAGTTACAGTATCAATTATTATCAGTTATTAAGTTGCCGCGGTGTAGTTGGTAGTGCTCTGACCTGGGATTGAAATCTCGGCACAAAAAACATAAAGAAAATGTATTCATATCTAGTATGAAATTCCATAGTGGCTCCTAAGGCAGTATTAGTTAATATCGGCTTTTTCCATAGTGACCCCTCCTTTTTATCTCACCGCGAATAGCTCCATGACCATAGTTAGTCGACATCCTGTTTTTTTCTTTTTTTTTTTTGGAAAGACATCATTAAAGCTTCACCTTCATTCAATTATCATCATTTAATGGCATGCATTATTATTTTGCCATATGTTATGGTAATAATTTCATGTGTCTGTATTTCATGCATTTATGTTATCACAGTATGGGCAAAAGTAATACACACAATCACACACACACACACACGCACATACACTCACACATACATACATGCAAAAGCAATACATGCATGCTGCAGCATAAATACACTTTTACTACATACATTAAGTACATTTTACCAATATTACTATGCCAATAAGTCATTTTAATGGGCAACCATTACAACAACACCGAAATACCCTGCATACAAAAAACGAAATGCAGAAAAATCGAAGCACCCGAAATGTATGCAAATGTACATACATTAACGATAATAATTTAAAATTGTGTAAAATGAAATATGAATGGCGAAGAAAATCAGGGAGGAGGATGAAAGGAAAAATCCCATTAAAAACCATGCACAAAAAGGTAAAATGGCAACAGCAAAAGCCGCAATTATATAGTATTCATACTTAAGTATGTATTTCGAAATTTGCAGCATTTACTTAAAGTGATGCATTCATGTGTGGCACAAATCACTGAATGAATTGAAGGCACTTCAATGCTAGGCAACAGAAAGAATCCACACATATACCATACTTGCACTTGAGTTAATAAAGCAACTTAAACATTTGCTCACGTTCGTTATGTGTTGCGTGAGCAAACAAATTAGAAAACGTTTTAGGTGAATCACAGCTCACAGCTTTCTATCTCAGACTCAGCCCCCTCCTCAACTTCAACTCAAGTGGTCAATAAAAATTGTAAGCAAAAAGTAGGGGAATAAAAAATAAATAAATAAAAGAAAGGGGGTCGTCGGTCGCTTCAGCAAAATTAAACCTTGAGTTCATTCCCTTGAGAATGAACTTAAGGCGCTACTTGCCCAGCCCCAGCCCCTTCACTTTATGTGGTACTCCATAATCCCGAACAAGGTGTAACGTAATAAACGCAACATACGCTCGTATTCTAGTTAACAATTCTTCCGTATTACGTTAACGATGCGTTGAGAAATTAAGTAAGATGAAAATCGTTTGCACTTTTCTTTTTTTCTCTCTTTTTTTTTATTTTTTATTATTGTTGGTATAAGATTTTGCTATACCTTCAACCTTCCTGTGGTTGTAGCGTGGGTGGACGTAAAAGCGCGCAGCCACATCAGCAAAAGTTATTATTATCTGCTGCCTGCCATTGTTCGCATCAAATTTCACCTTATCCTTTTGTTGTGCCGGACTGCGTTAGGATGAGGCAGCTGTAGGGTATTTTTATGACGTTTTCATTTTACTTATATTCTTTTGTTGTTTTTGTTGTAATAAATGCCCAAGAATATAATAAAACCAATGAGGTGTACAACAATTGTCTCGCATATCGGGTTTATATATTTTCATATACAGGGTGTTGAAACGAATTATAAAGATTTTTCCAAATAGAAACTATTCGCTCTTAGTTACCCGGGATTAGCTCAGATAAGGTGCTTAGTGATCCGATATATTTTTTTGTGTGCTTAACACTTGATCTCAGCTAAGGTCCTCACAAAAGATTACTTACTTACTTAACTGGCACTACAACTGATGATCGGTCTTGGCCGCCTCTACAAAGCTTCGCTAGTCGCCTCTGCTATGCGCGCGCTGTCGCCAGTTGATTAGGTCAAGTCCAGTCAGCTTGCCCTGCACCTGGTCTTTCCAACGGAGATTAGGACGTCACCTTCTGCGTGTTCCTTCACCGTGCTTCGAATAAAACACCCTTCCAGTCGGAGTGCTTTCTTCCATTCACTCAACATGACCCAGCCAGTGAAGCCGCTGGATTTTTATACGCTTGACTATGTCAGTGTCGGCGTACAGCTCATACAGCTCATCGTTCCATCTTATTCGATACACGTCCGTCCACGCATACTGCACCGTAGATCTTACGGAGTATCTTCCTCTCGAACGCTCCTAACAGCCCCGCATCAAGTCTGACAAAAGATTACTTAGGTCTTCAAAAATCCAATAAGCTTTTAAAATATTATTTGCAAGGCCAGCAGGATTCAGCACTCTCTCTCGATTATTAATTCCATAAGTCCCAACTCTATTTCACAGCTGTAGGAAAATACATTCGGTTGAGGTTGAAATTATTGAAAAACATATTTAACTCCAAAATACAAAAAAAATAATGTGAAATTTGATTCATTTAGTAACGACTCTTATGAAGTCAAGCGAATGCAACAGTTTTTTGAAGTCATGGGAATGCAAATCTTATGACTTGAATATCACGACCGCTATGAAGTTATTTGAAGGCAATTGGAACAAAATTTCATTTTATATTTTGGAACGAAATATGTTTTTCAATAACTGCAATCACAAATTTTTAGTCCATTTTTTAATATTCCAGTTTCATTGAGTGCATTCTTTTATGCTACAGTTCTTCTATTTTCACGTTGGTCCTCATTTCCTTTAGTCCAGTACGAATTTCTCGATTTCGTCTGGCAGAGTTTATTTTTTAATCGCACTGCAGCTTTTCGCATCCACTCATGTTGTGCATATTAAATTTTTGTACATCAATGGAAGGGACCTAAAGTTTTATACCGAATCTGAACGGCGAAGTGAAAAGCTTTTCATAGGAAATTTTTACTCTTGTAGTTATGCTGTTTGCCATTGCCTGCCAAGAGGTAGAAAAATTGTTTTTTTTTCTACTTTTCGATTTTGCCTGTGGCCCCGAACTCTCTGCGTAGCAGGCCTACATACTACTAACGGCGCCACGGCAAGTACCAAAGGTTAAGCAGAATAATAAGATATGGGGAAACTGTTCTAGGTCTTCGAAAGGCCATACAAGGTGTGAAACCCTTGATAAAAACACCTTAAACCCTATGCTTTTGCAACGATATTGTAAATTGTACAATTGGTAATTCTCATAAGCTCCGAATCTTATTTACCCCTGACTACAGGGTTGACCAGGAACTATAAATCCTAACATTTTTTTAATATACTAGCAAGTTTAACACTCTGTATTTCCTTAAGGACGAGCATATCGAAACACATACGTGTGTGTTAATAATAGCTTTGGCGTAATTTTCCTTGGACAATCGTCAGAAGCGCCAGCAATGCAAACAACGGAAGCGGAAACCCAAACGAGAATCGCAGCACCATAACCAACGTGAATGAGATCGCCTACCAATGTACACAACATAATACCGAAGAGAACGAGAGCGATAGATAGAGAGAGACTAAGGGTGGACGGACCTCATTCAATATACGCTAGAGCTTGTGCCTATTCAAGCATTTAGATTTTTACCTATTCATACGTTATTATTACTATGCACATACTTACATATGTATGTAAGTATGTATGTATGTTGTACATATACGAACGTTAAAGTCCTTTACATCCTTACGTTCCGTATATATGACGATGAAACTTTTGCCTGTGACTCTCGCTTTGTGGGGCGCTGCCACTTTTCTCTACTGGCGGCAAACAAAGAATGTGCTTTATTGGCACTTTTTATATGTGCATTGTTGTTATGTGCTCGAACCGAGAGCACGAGGCTCATGAATAGCAAGTACACACACACACACGCTCACACACACACACACACACACACATACCAAACGTACAAACACGTAGACCAACAGCAGGCGACATCAGGTTTTGACGAGCTCATTTGCGACGGTAGCAGCAGTTGAAGTGAAGGCAGAAGGAAAGCAGGAAAGGAGGAAGCAAGCAGCATGGTGCAAAAATGAAAGGTATGTAGTTTTTCATCATCTTCATCATCATCATCATCATGATTTTGCTTTGGCGCTTAAGTAAAAGGATAAACACAGTCTCTATTCTATTCATACTCGAACTCGTACTCGTATTCGTATATTGTGCAATCGATTGGCATAATGTGAAGGATTTTTTATTAAGGTTATTTCATACAATAGATTTTCAGAGGCAATCAAACAAGCAGCCAGCCACCAATCAACCAAGCAACCAACCAACCAACAACAACCTCAAGGTGGTAAAACAATCAATTTCAATATGCAACAAAGTGAGACATATTAGAATAATAATAAGAGTATGTAGGTATGAGTGTGTGAGTGTGTGAGTGTGAGTGTGAGCACCTAAAGTATTTGAAATCGATAATGAATCCGGAGTGAGATGTGAGAAAATGTAACTCGACATCGACACTTTGGTTTAAGTTGCGCTATACACCCACCCCACTTTCTTTCTCAGTTTCTACTGAGTGGGGGCTGCTACATCCACCAGCCCACACCCACTCACCCACCCTTCGGACACAGGTTTCGTTGTGCAACATCAGCTGTGCGAATCTGTGCAATTATTTTGCAAACAATGTAAAATTTTGCCATTTTGCTTCATTGACATAAACACAAATTGTATTTTCAAATTTGTGGATGTGTGTGCATGTGGTGTATGTGTGTGTGTGTGTGTGGGTGCATTATCCGCGTACAGGTCGCAGCTGCAACAATCGTTATTTTGATTTGAATTTTCAAATCACTTACCTATAAAAGAAGGTAGTTTAAAATAAATGGAAATATCTGTGGTTGTTTGTTGGGTGGAGGAGAGTGGAGAGGGGGGGGGGGGGGGAGGGGGTTTCTAGAAGACAACAGGTGAATGAAATATTGAAAAGAGAGTTGATGTCTTTGAATACATTGAAGTTTTATGTCTATTCGATAAAGTAGCAAACATTAAAGTTGTTAGGAAATATGAACTGGGTTTATTAGGCATGCAAGGTACATACTTTTTTTTTATAGATTTACGTGTACATTGTCAAAATTTTATTGTAATATTAAACCTACCAAGTTATTCTGAAGTTAACAGGGTAGGAGATAAAATAATTGATTGAAAGAAAGTAACTGATTCAGTAACTCCAAAAAGTTCAAATAAACCCACATCTAGACAAACTGCTACACTCATAATTTTCAAAAATTTTGACAATTGAGGAATTCACATCAAAATGGAATGAATTAATTTCTTGCAAGTTACCAAAGGAAAGGTGATCTCCAGAGCTGTACCAACAGTGGTGGTATCCTCAATCACCCAATCTGACTCAAAAATCTTCAGTCAAAAAGTCTGTATCAGAGAATTACAGATCCTTTATACATCTAATTAACAATTCACAGGCTAGACTTACATCTAATACTCTGCGTGTTATAATCGAACAGTTTGCTGAATTAATGGGGTGTATAACTTGAAAATGAGAGATTCACAAATGATTGCGTAACTTGTACTAAATCACATATGGCAACACTTTCATCATTTAGCAACGTCATGTGACTTTTGCTTCGATTATGTATCAATTTGTCAAAGTGTAAACAACATAACCTTTTTGCGCTACAAACATGTCAGCATACGTACCAAATAAACAGAACAGCACTTGCGGAAAGTTTTGCTGTTCTTCTTTAATTCGAAAAAAGCTGTGCTGTAAGTTATCGATTGCTTTTGGAAGTTTACTGTGAATACACTCCATCGATTTAAACATACGAATTCTGGTTTCGAAGTGGAGATTTTAACACGGAAGACAAGGAACGCCCTTGGCAAGTGAAAAACTTAGAAAATGCATAATTGGAGATATTACTGGAAGAAGACTTATGCCAAATGTAAAAGGAACTTCCAAGCAGTAATTTCCGAACGTCTAAAATCTTTCGTATTCATTCAAGAGTAAGGAAATGGGTACCATACGTCTTTAATCTGAGAGATGTCGAAAGGCGATTTTATTACTGGAACGAAAAATGGATTCATTAGGACAACCCGATGTGCAATAAGTCATATGTAAAGCTCGGCCAACAAGGAAAATCAACGCCAAAGTAGAACATTCGTGGCGCCAAGGTAATGCTTTGTATGGGATCAAGGGTGAAGGGTGATCATCTATTATGAGCTGCGAAAACCTGGTGAAACTATTATGGAAGAGCAGTGTCGAAAACAATTGATTCGTTTGAAGACTTAACTTAATAAATATAGGTATACATATTCAACTTAATAATGATAAAAATAAGGAAAAAATCGGAGAAAAATATTATCTAAGATAATTAGATAACAAAGGATAAGT
Source organism: Palloptera scutellata (assembly GCA_958295655.1). Classification (NCBI taxonomy): domain Eukaryota; kingdom Metazoa; phylum Arthropoda; class Insecta; order Diptera; family Pallopteridae; genus Palloptera; species Palloptera scutellata. Next base: position 42,190,567 of record OY282450.1, on the reverse strand, counting down.
TTGTTCCTTAGTGAATAATTTAATTGCAATGACGGAAAAATCGACCAGAATATGCGACCAAGCACAAGACCTTAATTTTCCAACATGACAGCGCACGGCCTCATGTTGCTAAACCGTTTAAAATTCATTTGGAAAATAGTGGATGGGAAGTTTTGGCTCGCCCGCCCTATTCACCAGACCCTGCTCCGTCTGATTATTACTTTTTCGATCGATGTAGAATATACTTACTGGCATACGCTTTACTTTAGTTGAAAGTCTCAAAAATTGGGTGGACGGTTTTTTTTTTTGGGAAGGAATCCATAAATTGCCTGAAAGATAACAAAATGTCATAGCTTACGATGGACTTGAACAATGTATTCGTTCGATTTGTTATTGATATAAAGCTATATTTTACTAAAAAAAAATGACTAATTTTCAAGTTATAAACCCAATTAAGTCCTCCTTGTATATAAAGGGTGTTTTTTTTAGAAGTTCGGTTTTCAATCTGGCAATACTTTTTTCGGAGTTGGTCTTTTTGACAGCTGTCACTTGATTTATGCTCAGTTCGGTTTGCCATTTCATAATGAATAGACTTACTATTCGGCGAATGGGCCCAAAACGAGATGGGCCCAACCGACCCCAATCCCGATTTTCACAAGACAATTTTGTTCAGCGATAAAGCTCAGTTTTGGTTGAATGGGTACGTTACGAAACAATAAGGAAAATTGTCGCACTTGGAGTGATCATAATCCACAAGCCATTGTTGAGACGCCGTTACTTCCTCAAATAGTCACTGTTTGGTGTGCTCTATGGGCAGAGGGAATCATTGGTCCATATTTCTTTAAAGATGAAGCCGGTCATAATGTTACAGTCAATGGGGAACGCTATAGAGCCATGATTAATGACAATGAATTTTTCGTGCCTGAATTAGAGGATGTTGATGTGGACGACCTTTGGTTCCAATGAGACGGCGCTACATGCCATACAGCCATACAGCCAACGAAACAATCAATTTATTGAAGGAAACTTTTGGTGAGCGCATTATTTCGCGTCGTCGGCCTGTGGCGTGGCCTCCAAGATCGTGCGATTTGACACCGCTGGACTATTTTTTGTGTGGTTATGTGAAGTCGATTGTCTACGCAGATAAGCCCAAGACGATTGATGCCTTGGAAGAGAATATTCGGCGCGTTATTACTGACATACGACCCCAATTGCTGCAAAAAGTGGTCGAAAATTGGGGCCTCTCGGCTGGAATTTAATCGAACCACTTCCCCCAAATCGTTTTTAAAACATAATGGCAAATCCTTATCCTTATAATAAAGCTAAATTCTTGGCCATAACATTAAATTATATGACATTTTTATTTCTTCTTGAAAACCACACTTCTAAAAAAAAACACCCTATATTAGCAGAATTCACTCGTTGGTGTAAATGATCTTGCATTGTTTTAGATTATTATTATTTGTATTATTATTTTCTTTTGGGAATGAAATATGGCTACGAAATTACAGTTGGCTGGGTGGCACATACAGTGCGTAAGGATACTATCGAATCAGACCACGCGTTGATATCCTGGTGTAGAAATTGATATTTGTGAAAAAAAAGAACAATGAGGGAGCTTTGATTCATATTAAGCAACAGACAACAGTGGAAATCGTTTATGCATATCCTTTGTGAATAGGCTAGGTTTGTACAATCAAACATTGTTAAAATATGCCAATAATAATGCATATAACTTATATAAAAAATATATTTTAGAACCCGATATAAGATATCATTAAGCATATAAATGAGCTTGTTTTCCAAGTGATTTCAACTGACTGCTATTTACTTCAAATGAGTGTGTTCAAGTGACTTCAAGTGACTGCAACTTCAAACCTTTATTGGCTTCAATGAACTTTAAATCATCATATTTAAATTAAGTGTATACAAGTGGTCGCTGTGTCGTAGTTGGTAGTGTGTTGGCCTGCTACGCAGAGTGTCCGGGATTCAAAACTCAGCACAGGTAAAATCAGAAAGTAGAAAAAACAATTTTTCTACTCGGCAGGCAATGGCAAACCTATAATAGTAAATTTGCCTATGAAAAGCTTTTCACTTCGCTGTTCGGATTCGGCTTAAAACTTCCATTCATGTAAAAAATATCACACACACAACATGAGTGGATGCGAAAGCTCGGCCTATGCCCTCCATGGGCTGTTGTGCCATTTAAAGAAGAAGATAAGTATACAAGCGATTTCAAGTGACTTCACAAAACTCCAAGCTTGAAGCACCTCCATAATGTTCAAGTGATTTTGAATCATAAGATTTTCATTCCAATGACTTTCCAAGACTTCACCTGACTCCAAGAGAGGCTTTCCTAAATAAATAGCTACGACTTTACTTCAAAGAAGACTTCATTTTGGGCTCAAATATCAAAAATTATAAATTTAATTTTATTTATGACTTATACTCTCAATTCATTCCATTCTTTTACAGCTCTGAAAGAGATTTTATTTCAGTATTCGTAGAAAATATAGAATCATCACTCTACCGCCGAATAAAAATAATAACAATAAGAATAATCATCTTTATCAGCATTTTTCAAAAATAAACACACAAAAGCAAGCAAGTATTATCAGCAACAAACTTCCTGTGATATAAAATAATACTGACTTCATACAATATTTTAGCATCTGCATGTAAGTATGTACACTTGAGTAAGAATCTACCTTGTGTATCCTATACTATAATACACACACTCACACACACTCATACATTGAGATGTGTATAGCCCAAAGGCGTTCAAGAAAAGGCGTCTTATGGGACACATAAGCAACTTGTGTGCTTATGTGGAATATACTTATTCATATACACCGGTGTAATGAAAGTTATTTGCTTTATGGCCTTAAGGTAATTTCCCCAACTGCACCGAGGCGTAGGCAAAATTCATTTTCATAGACATCGTCGTCAGCGTACGACGTATAACAATGATGTAATGAAAAGCGAGAAAGTGTTTACTCATACGCATAAATTTTGTATTATTTTGGATTAGTGGTATTAAGTATGGTATAGCGGTGAGGAGCAGAAGAGTAGCGCGTTTCACATTGCTCATAGAATGTACTTATGTATATATTTATGTATTATGATGTAAATGAGGCGTGATGTAAAGAAGCACAAATGAAAGCTTTAAGAGAAAGAAATATTATCAAAAGATTAGTATAATTACCTTAAAATATCACACACTTTAAGCTAAGTCATAGTTTGAGGTTAATAAAGGCTTTGGACTGACATTTTTGCTTTTAGTTTTCGAGTGAAGAGCATTATATTTTAAAATGGAGCTGTAAAAAATTGAGATTTGAAGTCAATTGACATTAGCTGAAAATAATTGTATTCTTCCATGAGAGATATCATAAGATCACAAGTTGTTCTGAAGTCAGCGATAATCCTTTTCTTGATGTCATGAATGCACTGCTTTAATTTTAACAAATCTTGATTCACTTGAAATCATTCAGTTTTAGTATTTTGAAGTAATGATTCTATTCAATGAAAATCACTTGAAGTCATTAGAGCCAAATTGCCATTATTTTACACCGTTCATCAAGGGTCATAACTATGACTTCAAGATTTGAAGACATGGACGAAAGTGAATAAGTAATTATTGACTTAAGAAAAATTTAACTTTCACCTTACCAAAGATTTTTGTACACGTTGTTTACCAAAACCCAACCTGGTTATTGACCAAAAATCGCAATCGTGCTAAACAAGAGTGATGCACTTGTCTGCACTGAGAACACACACTTGCATTGGTCAAAGAGCTGGCAAATTGGAATATGACATGGAAGATATCAAACCACTTGAAACCAACACCAACTCATGAAGAGAATTCAACTTTATTGTAACAAAACCAAGGGCGAACTCGAATGGCGAAATGTTGTCGCGGTACTCCATCAAGAAAAAAACACTGCGCAGCAAATGAAAGCAGTTCATCGAGAGCTTGGGCGAAGAGCTCTTCCTCTTATATTGACTAGATTAAAAAACTAAAATAGTAAATATAGATTAGTTTGGCAGGAAGATTACTTGACCAAAAAAGGAATTGGATAATGGTTAAGTGCTTAACGAGGTCATATACCTTGGGTACACCTATAGTTTAATGTCGGTTGGTTCCAAATGACGTGTTGGCAATTTGTTATCACTTGAGGTTTACCTACCAAGAGCTGTACTTGTACACTTTCTTATAATTCTCATTCACTTCATATCGGAAGGAATATAAGATGCTTTTTAAGAGAATTAACCAATTAATTCCATTAATCAGAATTGGAATGGAACCCTCAACCTCCTGGGTGAAAGAATAGAATTCGTCGCTTGGAGTCAATTGGGATTTGAAAGCATTTGAAGACCCATTGACCCAATTGGGGTTTGGATTAACTTGAAATCACTTGGTTATCGCAATCAATTTGAATATAGCTACTAAATCTATAAGCTTTATGATCACATTTTTAACTGCATACCACTGCTTTCGAAATGATTTCGAACGATAACATTTTCTGGGTTTTACACTTCTTATTAGTTGTACTCATCAGCGGATCTATAATAAAGGTTTTAAATCGCAAATGACTTCATTACACTTAAAGTGACTTCAAGTGACTCTTATGAACTGAAATAACTCTAAGTGACTCCAAAAGACTTAAAATCATTAAAAATCACCATTGACTTCAAGTGACCTCAAATCACTTCAAGTGGCCTCAAAACACTTCTAGTGACCTCAAATAACTTCAAGTGACTTTAAAGCAGTCGTGATTTTTTATACAAAAGGTTGGTCAAAAACAAAAAAAAACCTTCATTCATCTGACACAAAAAGTCACTTTGCTTAAAGTATAATCAATCGGTGATATCTAAAGAGAACTTCTGATTTTATTTTGTATTCCAAATTATTTGGCATTACCTAACTATGACTTCGTGGTCGCTGTGGTGTAATGGTAGTGCGTTGGACTGCAACACAGAGTGTCCGGGGTTCGAATCTCGGCACAGGCCAAAATCAAAAATAAGAAAAAATAATTTTTCTACACGGCATCCGGCACCAACTTTTGGCAGGCAATAACAAACCTACAAGAGTAAAAATTGCCTATGAAAAGCTTTTCACTTTGCCGTTCGGATTCGGCATTAAACTGTAGGTCCCTTCCATTCATGTACAAATATAACACGCACAACATAAGTGGATGCGAAAAGCTCGGCCTAGGCCCTCCATGGGCTGTTGTGCCATTAAAAGTAAAGTAAGTAACTATGACTTCAATATTTCCTTTAATGGCACAACAGCTGATGAAGGGCTTAGGCTGACTTTCTACCATACATTCATGTTTTACTCTTGTAGGTTTGCCATTGCCAGCTACAAGAGGTGGTGCAGTGTACTTATAGAAGAATTGTTTTCCTATACTTTGATTTTTGCCTGTGCCGAGGATTAGAAACCCGAGCCACTCTGCGTAACAGACCAACGCACTACCAACTGCGTCACGGCGACAACCTTGGTCAATATATTGCAATTAAATTGAATGCATTGTATGTTTGTATGTAATGTAAAGCTTGTTTAAAATCTCTACAAAACTTATTGTTTTCACATTTAAGTAGATTAGAATATCCAAAAATCATGTTAAATCAGCATTATGCGGATTGAATTGGATTCTAGAGGAAAATTCGAACTTCTTGAGGAAAAGGCTACTTTGCCTCTTCATTCTGGTACAATCTGAAATTTCGTAAGTTTGCGGAATTCTGATTTGTGACGCAGTGATAGTAATAGAAATTTTACTTTTTGCCGATTGCAATTTCCAGGTAAAGGTAAATTTGCATAAGCTAGCACGAATATGAGCTCCTTCAAAAAGGTATAAAGTGAAGTGTATAATACCATAAATCAATTTCAATTTATTCATAAAGCTGTATCCTTTCAAGTACTAAGATAATAGCAAGTAAGTGTGTAATGTATGTGATAAGTAAGTGACGTCACTAAAAGTTGAGTGCATTTTCTTTCATAGGTACTCGAAAGAGAAAAACGGTGTAAGAAAGTGATGCACGTCAAGCTCACAGTTAATAAAATGACTGCAAAGTAGAAAATCATGTAGCAGCACAGATTTTTACGTACGTGTATGCAAAATTACAATGTGTTACAGAATATACGCAAGCAGACTGTATAAACATTAAATAAGTACTTAAAGGCACGAGGTGGCAGCACACACCATTGCAGGCAGCTCTTCTTCAACGGAGGGTCCATATTCCCTCTTCTTAATTTAAATTTTTTTTCTAAAATTTAATTAATTGTGTTGCATCATGTTTACCTTTAAATTGGACAGTAATTCTCGGTCGCAAACACTTGCTCTCAGCCAGAATTTGGCTTCAATCCAACAAAGTCATTGGATATTAATTAATAAAAAAAATATACTTACATATATATAAAATAGAAGAAATATTGCATTGCAACATTTCTGCATTTCTGTTTCGGATTTAAGTGCTTTTAATATCTGTCCACTTAAAAAGCATTGAGATTTGTACCTTCGCACTAGCGATTTGCCACAATTGTCGCGCTACACGCAATGGCATGCATCATTACCAAAATGCGAATTATGAGACGTGAAGCAAGCGAAGCGTGTGGCAAGTATGTAAGTACCAAAAGGAGAAAAAAAGTGAGCCAGACAGCAAGAAGGATAAACGAGGCAGTCCGGGGATTAAGTGAGTTAATGTTTGCGCCAGGCACTAAGTTTGGTGATGGTGTGTTGCCCATGGTGTCTGTCGCTGATTTGCTTGGTCGATGGAAGCTAGTGTGAATTTGTAAATAAATCGAGAAATTTATGAAATTTTAATTTTTGGCACTTAATAAAAAATTTGCAAGTTGAGAGTAAAAGAAGTGCAAAGAAGTGAATTTGTTGCTGCACGATGCATGCTGGTGTGTGGCATGGCAGTCACGCACGATAATCACAATCCTAATTATAATGAGCGCCGGCAAATGAACGAGACTGGCAAAGGCAGATCGAGATACCTGAGTGTTGTTTGGAGGTACTTCTTTCTATAAGAGCATAATTTTGTAGTTTCACGTTTCTGGCTGCAATTGCTGTTGCTCCTGCTGCTGGCATGCTTCTTCTGGTATCTGTGGCTGTTGCGCTTTCATGCAAATTATCGCGACAAATTAATGTGTGAATTATTATGTGGCAAATTGTGAATTAGTGATGCTGCATTTTAGTAGTTGCATACTGCCTTCTCGCTTTTTCGCTATGGAAATTTTGGGGTTAAAAAAAATTATAGGATATTTTATTTATTTTTAATGTTCAATTCAATGTCTTTAATCCATCAATAAAAAAAAAACCCCAAAATGTAAAACTGTAAATGCTTTATTACAAATATAGTAAAATTTATTTGTGCATTCAGGCATAGTTGCAGCAAGCATACAATTGCGATTGTGTAAATTTTAATCCAATTGTGTGCAGCAGCAACAGCAGCCGTCAGCTGGCAGCCGGCAGCAACGGTGGCAGCCTGCAACCATAAGAGCTCAGGCACTGCCCCACAAACATACTCAAACATTTACAAATACATAAATACAAATAACTACAATGAAGCTTTTCCACTACAATTCATTTTCTGGTTGTTACTTCAATTGGTATTTTTTTATTCTGTTTTGTTGCTGCTGTTGCTGCAGTTGCTTGTTCATTTTATTTTTCGGTTTTGAATTTAATTTTCACCAACAAAAAAAGGTAATACTGTATTGTAAATTTCATTTGAACGTGTGTGAGTGTTTGTGTAAAAAGGGTTTAATTTAATATATTTATATGGTATACATACATAGGCAATCATTTACACACCTCTACTCGTATACCTACATATAAGTACATACATACACACACATTCTATATATGCACGAGGGTAGATCAATAAGTATCCGTGTGTCTGAAGACAGGTGGCGTTGCTGAGGGAAGTTGGCATTACCGTCGTGTCACACGACACCACACTAAACTGATTCACAGGTTAGTTTTTATTTGGCAGCATCACACGTGTTTTGTGTTTCACGATAAAATGGAAAAAGAACAATATCGATCCGGAATTCGCTTTTTGGATGGAAAAACATGCGAAGAAATAAAAGCGAAGTTGAATGCTGTCTATGGGGACTCTTCACCATCTATGACAACCGTAAGATATTGGTTCAACGAATTTAAACGTAGTCGTACATCTGTTTTTGATGAGGAGCGCCCAGGCCACCCGGCACAAGTGGTTACCAAGCAAATCGTTGAAAAGATCCACGACATGATTCTCGCTGATCGCCGAACGAAAGTGCGCGAAGTAGCAGAGGCCGTAGGAGTGTCGTACGGAACGGTAATTAATATTTTACATAATAAGTAGTTAAGCATGAGAAAGTTGTCGGCTCGATGGGTGCCGCGATTGCTTACAGTGGACAACAAGCGGATACGAAATTGTCAAGGCCAAATTGCATGAAATGAACTACGAATTGCTGCCGCACCCACCGTACTAGCCCGACTTGGCTCCCTGCGACTTTTTTCTGTTCCCCCAATTTGAAAACGTGGCTCGGGGGAAAAAAAATTCAGCTCAAACGAGGAGAAGCGTATTCGTCGAGATAGAAGCGTATTTTGAAGAGTTTGACAAATGGTATTTTTTGGAGGTGTTGAAGAAATAGCAGACAAGTTGAAAAATAGAATAGAAAAAAAATTTGTGTAAAACTTGCCGCTTCATTCCTAACACGGGTTCTTATTGATCTACCCTCGTACATATTTATTGTACGTACAACAGAATCGCATCAGTGCGAACAACATATGCGTCTGTCAGTTTTCGTTAGCGATTATTTGACCAGAAATCGGATTAAATTTATGTATTATTGAATGAATGCCGGAACAGAAATAAACGTTGAAAGATTTGTTTGTTGCTTGTGGTTGTTGTGCTGTTGTTGTTTTTGAATTAAGTGCAAGAGAAATTTCATTGCTGTTGGATAGATAATAAATGCGAAGGATGAAGAGGATGCTGAAACATCACCTGGGTAATGGCACTATTGAAAAAGGCAAGATCTGTTGAACTTGATCGTTAGGATCTGTATAAGTTTAAAAATAATCTACCAACGTAACGATGACTTCAAACCCTTTAGTCGTCATGGTTTCTAAAATACCTACAATTCATCACATATACAAAAGGTGTCTTGGCAACACTATTTTCTGCATAACTTAAAGAAATTCAAGCCTGCGCTCGTGTAAACAACCTCAAAAGAAATGAATCATTGTGTTCTTTTTAAGAAATCACACAACAGCCTAGGGCCTATGCCTCTCTATGGATTGTTGTACCATTAAAAATAGAAAAATTAGAAGAAATCCAACAAAATTAGTTTTTCTTCTTTTAATGGCACACAATAGCCCATGGTAAGCCTAGGCTGAGCTTTCTATAAGCACTCATGTTGTGTGTGTTATTTATGTACATGAATGGAGAGGACCTACAGTCTTATGGAGAATCAGAACGACGAAGTGAAAAGATTTTAATATGCAATTTTTACTCTTGTCGGTTTGCTATTGCCTGCCAACAGTTGGTGCCGGATGCCGTGTAGAAAAACTGTTTTTTTTACTTTTTGATTTTGCCTGTGCCGAGATTTGAACTTCGGACACTATGTGTAGCAGGCCAATGCACTTTACTTTTACTTTACTTTTAATGGCACAATAGCCCAATGAGGGCCTAGGCCGAGCTTTTCGCATCCACTCATGTTGTGCGTGTTATATTTGTACATGAATGGAAGGGACTTACAGTTTAATGCCGAATCCGAACGGCGAAGTGAAAAGCTTTTCATAGGCAATTTTTACTCTTGTAGGTTTGCCGTTTGCCATTGCCTGCCAAGAGTTGGTGCCGGATGCCGTGTAGAAAAATTAATTATTCTTTTTGCCTGTGCCGAGATTCGAACTCCGAACACTCTGCGTAGCAGTCCAACGCACTACCACTACGCCACAGCGACCACTACCAAATGATAAAGATCGGTGTCCCTTGATTGCATTCCCTCCCTCATTCTCCCTCCTTCTTCCTCCCACCTATCAATCGTCCTTCCAATCAAGACAATGCTCTGCATTCATAGGGGTACGTGTTAAATGTATCAATGTTCCACTGGTCGCAAGCAAAAATGATATAAATTTCAAGCACTTGTAACAACACTGTGCAACACGATTTCAGATCTAGCGTAACGACTATGAAAGCTAAAAAGTCCTTATGTTTATGCCAAGAGTCTTGGCTAGGCTTTTAGGCGTGGAGCCTGGAGCCCGTTGAAATTGGTTGTTTTCACGGGCCCATCAATTTAAGTTTTTGCAATTTTGAAGCATAAGCGTACATTTTTTGATGTTTAACAATGTCTGACAATCCATTTTAGGAATAACTCTGTAAGGAACATATTTGTCTACCATTTGAAACCAAGTCCTCGTACCTAATGAGCGTTTTTCTTTTAAATATTTTTTTTCGTTTATTTTCTTTTAGTTGAAATTGAACTCCGAAAATATAAGTGCCTCTGTGGCACTGCTGGGTCTGAAAATTAACAAACAAATCTTGGTCAGATTAGGGTTAAAATACCCAAGTAGCTTATACTAAACAGCTTATAATGCTCGTCTATGGAATTAAGGTGAGAGAATATACTTAATATACATAAGTACTTATACTTTAACTAAAATATAATCTTTAACAGCATCCTCATTTTGAAGCACAATAACGACACTTGTTTCTCCATAAACGTATCTAGTGTAACTAATACCGAAAGCAACAACCCTTAATTTCTTTTAATTTACCTCAACTTTTTGAAAGAACTTTTAAAATATCTTTTTATCATACTTGAGTTAATTGTAACACAAAGATAAATACTTTGCGGGAAATGACAGAAACACCGCAACAATCAACCACTTTACATATATACAAACATACATATAAACACATGCAAACAAATACATACACAAAATGTTATTATGCACAGTATCCAAAAGTATAAAAGTAGAAGAAGCACTTAACAAGCTTTGAATTACCTACTTAAGAAATTCTATTTCATGTAGAGTGAAGAAAGGAACCCATGCAACCAAAGACAAATTCGCTTCAACTAAGCCAAAAGCCATTATGAAAACATTTCCTGTTTTAGATGTTCTGGCTGAAGAAAATTCCTATGGTTATTACCTGCTGGTTTGCTGGAATTGTTTGTCAAAATGTTATACGAGATAATGTTTTAATGTGAATTTTTTATGAGTTGTGATGTTATGGTGTTGAGCTGAAGAAAATTATGCTGTAAAATTGCAAAGTTATGAAAAGATAATATTTGTCGTTGTCGTTGTGCACAGTGGCAGTTGGGGGGGAAAAATAAATAAACAGGTAATTAGTTTATTTGTTACATGTTGCAATACTTTAAAAGAATAACTACCAAAAACGACCAAAATTAGTAAGTCGCTACTTTAGGAAAAAACAAAATGTAGTTTGTACATGCAAAAATAAGCATGAGAATGAAGAATTGTTGAGCAAACTGAATGTGAAATGTGCAGAGGAAATGTAGTGGAAAATTGCAAAAAAAAAAACATTGTACTGACCAAAATGCACAGGCAGAAAAGCAGAAAAGCATAAACGTGACATTTACTCAACGCCAGAACAAAGAAGGGAACAATTTAAAATCAACTCACAGCGTATATCCTTTTTCTTACTTTTCGTTGGTTTGTTTGTTTTGCTTTGCGCTGCAAGGAAACGGAAATGATCAAGCTTAGAGTATAAAAAAGCGGAAAAAGAAAAATATTCTTTGTTGTGACAAATTTCGGAAAGTAAATCGCACCTTCTTTCACGCACACATCCCCAAACACACACACGGAATACCCGTGCACATATTCCCCAAGCAAATTTGACAAATTTCTGTACACACACATACTAACGAAATGTTTTGTTAGAGACCAGCGGGAAAAATACGAAGCATTGTCCAAAGAGGCAGTTAAGTAATAATGATTTTTAAAATTTCTTCTTAATAATTTGAGCTGTACTTTGAGAACTCTTCACATAGTTACACTGTGAAGTATCAAATCTCAGTATTTGAGTAATATTGGAATCTGCTAGAAATGTTTACTTACTTACTTAGCTGGCACTACAACCGATGATCGGTCTTGGCCACCTCTGTAAAGCTTCGCCAGTCGCCTTTGCTATGCGCGCGCTGGCATCAGTTGATAAGGCCAAGTGCAGTCCGGTTACCCTGCACCTGGTCTTTTCAACGGAGGTTAGGACGTCCTCTTCTGCGTGTCCCTCCACCGTGGTTCGAATAAAACACCCTTCTAGCAGGAGCGCTTTCTCAACATGACCCAGCCATGACGCTTGACTATTTCAGTGTCGGCGTACAACTCATACAGCTCATCGTTCCATCTTATTCGATACACGTGGTCCACTCATACTGGACCGTAGATCTTTCTCTCGAACGCTCCTAACAGCCTCTCATCATTGATGGTCTATGTCCACGTCTCTGCGCTATACATTAGGACGAGGAGGAAAGTGAAAGAGCGTTATTTTCGTCGGTCGAGAGAGGGCTCTACTTCTCAATTGCCTACTGAGCAATTGGCAAGAGTTAATCTCCGCTTGATCTCAAGGCTGGCATTATTGTTGGTATTAATGCTGGGTCCTAGATAGACGAAATCCTTGACGACTTCAAAAGTATAATTGCCAACAGTGATATTTTGTCCAATACGCCGTGACTCTTTGTTCGTTGACATAAGGTATTTCGTTTTGTCCTCGTTCACCACTAGACCCACTCGACGAGACTCCCTTTCCAGATTGGAGAATGCTGCACTGACTGCTCGTGCGTTTTTGCCAAAGATGTTGATATCATCAGCGTATGCTAGCAGCATGACACTCTTGTACAAGATAGTACCAGAGATGTCGATGTTCGCAGCTCGAATTATTTTCTTACTTAAACGCCGTCAGTGATTAGGGTTTCGGGAGTAGATTTCGCAGTGGCGGGATAATTGCCCTCATCGCCATTAAGCAGTGATCCCTCCATAATCTCATTATGTCCTTTCAGGTAGAGACCCCGGTCTCCAAAACCAGAAATGTTTACCACTATTTTCTACACTTAATATTGTACCATAAATTACATACATAAATTAGTGTTCATCTACGCGTCTCCCTTACTCCTGCGGTAAGCATAGTGATAGAATTATTATCTATTTATATATATAAAGTATGTACAACATGTATATCATGTATTTATAATAAAAAGTTTATTTTTACGCTATGTATGTGTTGGGTATAGTTTTATTTAAAGTCTACTACTGTGGTAAGATTATATAGAGTCAGTTCGCTTGATCGTGATCACCCCTGATTTTTACTAGTATACAGTTTCGAGCGTTGACTGTACATGGACAACTATGTACTCTATTTTAGAGCTTTTGATGAAAAATGATTCCTGTCACTTTTTCGTTTCAAAAATATGCAATGCAAAACCTCGCTAAAAAAGTTTCACCTTAAAAACATTAGTAGTAGAAACTTATTTCTTTCTTTTTAATGGCACAACAGCCCATGGAGGACCTAGGCCGAGCTTTTTGCATCCACTAGTTGAAAGTAGTAGTAGAAATAATATTAGGATAGAAGTTAAAAAGAGTAGTAGAAAATAGTAGTTTAAATTTTTTAGAAATATTAATAGAAAATAGTAGTAGGAAAAATAGAAAATAGAAAAAATAATTTTCCTACACGGCACCACCTCTTGGCAGGCAATGGCAAACCTACAAGAGTAAAAATTGCTATGAAAAGCTTTTCACTTCGCCGTTCGGATTCGGCATTAATCTGTAGGTCCCTTCCATTCATGTACAAATATAACACGCACAACATGAGTGGATGCGAAAAGCTCGGCCTAGGCCCTCCATGGGCTGTTGTGCCATTAGAAGTAAGTAAGTAAGTAGTAGGAAAGATAATAGAGAAGTAGTAAAGATTACTAGAACAAGCAGTAAAAAAGTAGAAGAAATAATATTCAGTAGAAAAGTAGTAGTAAACAAAAGGTAGTGGAAAGTAGAGCAAGAAGTAGAAAAGTAGTAGCAGAAAAAAATGGTAGTAGAAAATAGTAAGTAGAAATATTAACTTCGCCCCCTGCGCCGTGAACTAATCCCAAGCTCCACAATCCCCAACACGGTGCAAATTCATTGAACAGATTTAAGAAAAGAAGAAATTACTACTGTCACTTTTTCGTTTCAGATATTAACAATTAACTTCCTCACTAAGTTTACATCGTAAATAATTTTCAATGCACAACCTGGGTGACTGGCCTAATCAATGGGCAGCTGCTAATGAGAAATCAAGTTCCTTCCTTTACTTTTCTTTTAATGGCACAACAGCCCATGGAGGGCCTAGGCCGAGCTTTTCGCATCCACTCATGTTGTGCTTGTTATATTTGTACATGAATGGATGGAAGGGACCTACAGTTTAATGCCGAATCCGAACGGCGAAAACGGTGAAAAGCTTTTCATAGCAATTTTTACTGTTGTAGGTTTGCCATTGCCTGACAAGAGTTAGAGGCTTTTCGAAGCGATTATTTTCCTACTGGCCACAGAATTCCTGCGTTTTTGTAGAAAAAGTAAAATGTCTCTAAGGATTTTTAAGGAAAACTACCGGTAATGGAGTGGACTTTATTTTTATTGTTGTGAGCGCAAATATTAAGTATGATGCCGATGCTGTGGCTGAGAGACAACAAGAGACCAACAACAACAATTGTTGTTTTTTTATACATATTTATTTAGTTTTTTTTTTTAAGAAACGACTGCGCTTTTCTATTTTGTTGTTTTAAAAAAATTTCGACAATTTCATTCCTGAGCTCTTGAGCTTGCATGCATGTGAATTTGTTGTAGTTACAAATTGACCACACAGGAAGGAAGTTTACATTTGTCCGCATTGACGTGTGTGTGTGTGTGTGTGTGTGCATTGGTATTTATGTATTTGTGTGCACATACCTTTAAAGGAAATGCGCTTGAGTTATTTTGAAATTTGCCAGCAATGTCGCTTGACTTGAGTTTGTTGTTTGCATTTCAATTTTATTTTTGTATTTTTGTTATTTTTTGTTTTCTTATTTTTATTTGGGGAGCAATTGAAAATGTTCATCGACATATTTCTATTTCAAATACAAAACATACTGTAGGGGGGAGGGGGAAAGTTATTGGACTAGTGTTGGCAATTTGTTAGTTGTAGCACGTGATTTGAATGTCGTTTTGCAAGGTAACATAGAAAAAAGGGGATAATTTTAAAAAGGAAAAAGAAATGAAATAAGAATAAAATTGTTAAAAGTTGTGTCAGAGAAATTCTTAGGAAAAATGATTAGGAAAATTTAAAGAATTTCATACAATATCTTAAAAATGATGTATCGATCCCCGTACGCATAGTTTTGGGTTCAGTTATTTTAGTGATTCAAGCTAAATTACATCTGGTGTGTGATGATGTGCCTTAATGAGAAGATGAGTCAGTTTATAATTTGTTTAGGTTAGTTTAGGTTAAAATGGCATCTGAAGACGACGGGTGTGTTATCAGCTCCACACTTCCAATAGAAGATCTTTATCTCCACTGCCATTGCCTTCATCTAATAGTGCCAGATAGTAGGTACAATATTGTACGAACGGCGAAGTGAAAAGCTTTTCATAGCAATTTTTACTCTAGTAGGTTTGCCATTGCCTGCCAAGAGGTGGTGCCGTGTAGACAAATTATTTTTTCTACTTTTTTTTTTGATTTTGCCTGTGGCGAGATTCGAACCCCGGACATTCTGCGTAGCAGCCCAACACACTACCACTACGCCACAGCGACCACCTGTTAAGAACTTAATAAAGCTTGTGTTCTTACTTTACTTTACTTTTAATGGCTAGTAAAGTAAAATAAGAACACAAGCTTGTGTTCTCCTCTGGTCTAATCTCGCCATAAGTCTCTTGAGACTATTCAGTGACGAGGTTAGTATGTGACCTGTTTGTTGTTGCGTAGTGTATTCATCAATTCTCTTTGGCTTCGTTGTCGTTCTTATCAGTCTCTTTTCTGGCCATCCCTTTCTAAACTAACCCGTTCCCTTTGATATTACTATAACAAAGTCTAAAGAGACAGTATGAGGCCGCACAGCCATGAGAGAAGCACATCACTTTGACCTTATTGCTTTTGAAGCGGCCAGCGGCCAGCTGCTCTATTTCGATTAAAAATCTTTGCAATCATAAGAAAAACGAGAAATCATAACGAAAACCAGGAAGGCTTTTTAATAGAGACCCTCTCCGCTTTCGTCATCCAACTTAGATCCATAGTTGCCATGTAACATCGATTTATTGTCGCAGTCTTCTCTGGTTGGTTGAAGCGCTCGAATTTGTGAAAGAAAGTCGAAAGTCGTTAAGGTGTAATCTAACGTTGTCGTAGTTTCCACATTCACCCCTCCTCCTTGTTTTACTGTCCACAACGAGATATTTCCATGTACTTAGTTCTATGAAATGTGATTCTATCTTCTCTAATTCGGATGTTGATGTCTTTTGATTGAATCGTTGATGATTTCGATGAGATATCACTCCATTAATCCCCGATTGAATATTCGTCAAATTGCCATAATGTTCAGTAGATCAATCGGTATTTTATCAATTTTCCAATGTGAAGACTGGGAACAAATAATCACCGATAAGTCACCTCAGCTATTTAAATAAAAATTAGAAATATTATGCCCAGTTCTACTGCATACCAATTGGATGCTGAAAGAAAATACCTTGCACTAGAAGAAGGCGGCTCGTTTCTGCATTTCCATGTGATTTTTCAAGATTATTTTAACATCACAAACTATTTTGCCATATCATTTTTGTTCACGTCAAACGCACATAAATCACTCAAAGTGTTCCGCGAACAAGGTCTCAATAAATTTACAAAAAATGAAACTGGCTGGCAGCAGCTCATCATGCCTTGGCATAGACAAAACTAACAACGAGTCTACCGATTGGATTTCAAAATATGTTGTTTCGAAATGTTTGCACGCGACAATTCGCCAAAAAGTCTGGATACAGAGAAACACATAGTATGTACTTATATATGGTATATGTATGTATTTTCATCATTAGCAACGTGGACAACCGCAACGACGCCAATGACAAGATAGAGTCCGCTGATGATGACGATGTAGATACATAGTAGATGCATTTACCTAAAGAAGTTTAGAATCACATATTAAAACAAGGCACTATTAAACATTGACAAAAAAAAAAATCATTAAAGCATTTATAGTATGTATGTATGTACATTAAATTAACCCAAAATTGGCTAGATGAATTTAATTATGTTTTTTTTTTTAATGAAATACAATTGTTTCAAACTACTAAAGTTCTTACGACAAACCACCTGTTTATTTCTACAAGTCCATAGAATAGAAATCAACATATGGCATGTGGGCATTTGTGAACATTCTATGCTGATATGGGTTAAACATACTATGTAATAAGGTACCTTTGGCAAACAAATTTTGCCCTGCACGTTCACAGCAGAAGCATCGTTTCGTTGCCAAAAAATTGTTTGCAAAAACTAAAATATATTCATTTATATTTCTAATAAACGCTTGATTGTCTGGCAAAGCATGGACACGGGAGTCGCTCGTTGTTCTAGGAAAGATAGATAGTAGAAACAAAAGGTACGCACGACGACAGTGGACGCCACTCCTCTTTCGGTGGTTTTCTGAGAAGACAATGACAACGATGAAGATGGCGATGCATAATTTATGTGTTATATTCGGTGAGACAAGTGGCACAGACAGCCAGCAGCACAGAGACATACAGCCAGCAAGAACAGACTAGGAATTTCACGTGGAAATATCGCTATCGTCGTGGTCGTCATTGTCGTTGTCGTCATCGTCATCGTCATTTGAGGAGGACAAACAAAACGTTTTTAATTGAAAAATACTGCAACAAGTAAGCAAAAACAAAGAAACAAGAAGATGTAGAAGAAGCTGGCATGCAACATACAAACTACATACATACATGTGTATTTTCACTTGCAATGTATTTTCGCCAGCCAGCAAGAAGAATGCCCGACGATTTTCTCCGCTAAGATACACACAAAATGTATCTCTTCCATGTTCGGCCAGCAACAAATTGCCATCACGCTGAATGTAGTATCGTTATTTATTTGCCTTGTGATATGCAAAAGATTAAACTTGATTCTTGATTTTGAAATATAAATTTTATTGCTTGTGATAATTGGGAAAGAATGAAAGTACTCGAAGCAGGCACACGCCCTTGCTTGCCGTTTTGTTTTTGTAGTTATTATAAATATTGTATTAAAATCAGTTTAATTTATTATTTTTTATTTGCAAAATTCGGGTGGTAGTGACAGTTTAATAAAGTGTAAATAGTTTATGAGTCATGACGGGTGGCAATTCGTTTCATTTTGATGTTTTTTCGTAAAATTGTGGAACTCCATTTCTCCATTGTACTGGAGCTGGAGCACCATGTATGGATCGAAAAGTTTTGTTGAAATTTTGTAAACCAGATTTTTTTTTGGTCAAAAATTCAATTTTGGCCAGCATCAAGATTTTAGAGTTATCCCTGAAGGGGGCTCCTGAGTAAAAGTTTTTACTAGAGCGCCCTATATTGACAGACAGATTTTGTTAAAAATTCGAAAACCAGGAGTTTTTTATTTTTTATTTTTATTAAAATTTAATATATGTCATCTGTTATTCTATTGCTTACAATAAGCAATAGTTTTTGTTGGTGCGTGACGTACCATAATGCATTTTTGCAAGATTTTAATATTGCTATTTACTTCTCTGCCCCACAGCAAGTCCACACATGTCGTATAATGTTTTTATAAATTAGGAGTTTGTTGTGCAGTGTAAGTTGCGAGTTTTGGTATATTAAGGCCTTAAGGTTTGTGCATCTAGAGACCTAACGCTGTGCGTTTGGTGAATAGGTGTTTTCCGCAAAGTGGCGAGTTGATCGAAAATGATACCCATGTAATTGGCTTCACCTGCTACCTTTTGTTTTCCATTCATTGTAAGTGGAGGGCATGTATCTGTTCTTGTTGTGAAAGTAACTTGAGTTGACTTCCCTTCATTGGCGAACATATATATTCGCCAACATCTCAGTCATTCTGAAATATTATTAATACTTCTCTGAAGTATATTGGCAGCTACTACGGGGATTTCACTAACTGCCAAAGCAGCAGTGTCATCGGCGAAAGTTCCAATCAGGACACTTTCAGTTAAAGGTCTGATGCACAGTACTTTCAAGAAGAAAGCAATCGGCTTGTTCGCATGAAATAATTTTAATATTGATTTTATTGTAAATTTCGCAATGTAATTGTAGAAACAGTCTATTATACGCTTTCGTCTCAAGAGCATATTTAAGAAATGAGTTCAGTATACGCGAAACGGTTTGAAGCAGTCTTTCTTTGTTCCCATGCAAAAGGTCCCAAGATGTCCCACTTGAGTGCTTCGAAGTACTTAAAAAAGGTGCTGTGGACTTTTTTTTAAGATTCCTTAATTTTTTCAGTGATTTAAGCAGATTGCTTACTTGTTGAAACTACTGTAAATAGGAGGTAGAGAACTGGGCCCATTACACTTTCTTGTGGTACACCAGCTTAAATATTGTAAAGGTCGCTGACGGCTTTGCCGGGTTTTAAGAAGAAATTCCGATCGCTTAGGTACGCCTTAGAAAACAGATAAAAGTTTATTGGGAGCATTTTCGTAATTTTGTGTAGAAAACCCCAGTTTTGTCATTCAATTTGAAATTAAATCTGCATCCAAGGTAAAAGGTGCCGCTATCTGATAACATCAGTGAATTTTGCGTTAAATATTTCAGCTTTTAACTTTCTTTGGTTCCTTTCGTTAAAGTTATTTCATATGAAAAGAGTAATTCTTCATTTCTTCTTTTAATGGCAAAACAGCCTATGAAGGGCTTAGACCGAGCCCTTCCAATCCACTCATGTTGTGCGTATTATTGTTGTGTATGCCGAACGGCGAAGTAAAAAGCTTTTCTTAGGCAATTTTCACTCTTGTAGGTTTTCAACTTATTTACATTTAATATTAAGAAAAAAATTTATGTTTAAAATCGGTTTTGCTACAAGATCAGACACCAAACATTATTCTTATCAATGCTGTCTACACTCAAGCTCGTATACAAGTACAAACATATTCAAGTAACTATGCATGTACATAAGTACATCAGGGTTCGAATCTGAACATTCATGTTCGTATCCTTCATACTCATAAAGCAGTCACCGGTTTTGACTTATTCGATAGAAAACTTGACCTTAAACATATGAGAAATTACAGGTAATAGAATAGGAATAGAAATAGAAGGAAATATTGAAAATACAGTCGGTGCTGGGTATAGTGAACATCTAAATTTTTACAGGGGGTACTTAAAATAGGGGAAAATTGAATCGATTCATTTTGAGAAAGATGACGAGAATATTGCAGAGTCTGATGATGACGACCAAGCAGAAATACAGATGAAATATCCTGTAAAAGCTACTAAAGCTATCGTGGTGGTCGCTGTGGCGTAGTGGTAGTGCGTTGGACTGCTACGAAGAGTGTCTGGGGTTCGAATATCGGCACATGCAAAATCAAAAAGTAGAAAAATTAATTTTTCTACACGGCATCCGGCACCACCTCTTGGCAGGCAATGGCAAACCTACAAGAGTAAAAATTGCTATGAAAAGTTTTTCACTTCGCCGTTCGGATTCGGCATTAAACTGTAGGTCCCTTCCATTCATGTATAAATATAACACGCACAACATGAGTGGATGCGAAAAGCACGGCCTA
Source organism: Palloptera scutellata (assembly GCA_958295655.1). Taxonomy (NCBI): domain Eukaryota; kingdom Metazoa; phylum Arthropoda; class Insecta; order Diptera; family Pallopteridae; genus Palloptera; species Palloptera scutellata. The sequence continues at coordinate 42,169,851 of OY282450.1, read as the reverse complement.
GGCCCTCCATGGGCTGTTGTGCCATTAAAAGTAAGTAAAGTAAGCTATCGAAATTTTTTTTTTTTTTTCGACTAATCCCAGCGGTCCTTCCACCCACCCTATACGACCGTGGGGCGCATCCGTATCGCGGGCGCACGGGCCGGTGACCGAAACAATCACAGTCCGGACTGCGATGCTTTTCACGAATCAGGTGGAAACGTCAATAGCAGCTACAGATTTGGCTTATCAACAGCTGCGTGGAACATTAGTTAGTATTAATTTAAATGAGATAACAAAAATTGTTTAAGGGTATTAACGGGTATACAAAAGTCTATTAGCACATAAAGATTATTGAAATCATTGCACATAAAACGCTCAGGATCAAACAGTGAATAATTTGTTTTACAGAGACTTAACTTAACTTGATAGGTATGAGGTTTCTTGAAACGCGACTAGGAACACCAATGCACAGCTCATTTAATAGATATGGAGAGTCTGTGTCCATCCATTCAACAATTTAAACACAAAACGTACATTCAACATAACTCTCCGGCTTTCAAGTGAAGGCAAATTGAGTAATTTTAAACAATCTTTATAAGGAGGAAGCTTCGTTAAGGGGTTCCAGTTCAAATTTCGTAAAGCAAATAAAAGAAACTGTTTTTGAACAGACTCCACGTTAATAATGTAACAACTGTATCGCGGATACCAAACATTCGAAGCATATTCTAAAATCGGTCGGGCAAGTGAAATATATAACATTTTAGTAATATAAGGATTGTTAAATTCCTTTGACCATCTCTTAATAAAACCTAAGATACCTTTGGCTTTATTTATACATGTGTTTATATGTAAATCGAAGCGAAGTTTAGGGTTCATATTCACCTTAAGATCAACTCAATTGAAGACTCTAGCCAGAGGTTTAGTGTCAATATAAAAATCTGTCACCAATGGCACCCTCCGTGAAAAAATCAAAAATTTACATTTATCCAGGTTCAAAGTCATCAAATTTAAAGAACACCAGTCGGAAAGTGAAGTTAAATCTTCGATGAAGCTGTCGCATGGTCTGGGGACAATACTACTTATTATGCCGGTATACTATCACTGCGAAGCCTATGCGAAAAAGCTATTGCCCAAAAGTCAATTTCTGAACACAAGAAGCAAACATCTATTCGTGAATTCTCTCAATAAGCATGCATATGAACATTTCTTTTTTCCTTCAAATTTATTCTGATGATCTCTTGCATTTATGGTACATACACAAATGTGTATTTTGAGCAAATAAAACGAGTTTTTGAACAAAAAACGTCAACCTTGATATAGTGAACAACCTGGATACTGTGAACAGTTCTTTGCTATAATTAGTAGTTTAGTATATCCAAACAAGACTGTATTAATTTAAATACTGAATATCAAACATATGATTGGAATGTCACAGAAAAGGTAGTAGTAGTAGTAGTAGTAGTAGTAGTAGTAGTAGTAGTAGTAGTAGTAGTAGTAGTAGTAGTAGTAGTAGTAGTAGTAGTAGTAGTAGTAGTAGTAGTAGTAGTAGTAGTAGTAGTAGTAGTAGTAGTAGTAGTAGTAGTAGTAGTAGTAGTAGTAGTAGTAGTAGTAGTAGTAGTAGTAGTAGTAGTAGTAGTAGTAGTAGTAGTAGTAGTAGTAGTAGTAGTAGTAGTAGTAGTAGTAGTAGTAGTAGTAGTAGTAGTAGTAGTAGTAGTAGTAGTAGTAGTAGTAGTAGTAGTAGTAGTAGTAGTAGTAGTAGTAGTAGTAGTAGTAGTAGTAGTAGTAGTAGTAGTAGTAGTAGTAGTAGTAGTAGTAGTAGTAGTAGTAGTAGTAGTAGTAGTAGTAGTAGTAGTAGTAGTAGTAGTAGTAGTAGTAGTAGTAGTAGTAGTAGTAGTAGTAGTAGTAGTAGTAGTAGTAGTAGTAGTAGTAGTAGTAGTAGTAGTAGTAGTAGTAGTAGTAGTAGTAGTAGTAGTAGTAGTAGTAGTAGTAGTAGTAGTAGTAGTAGTAGTAGTAGTAGTAGTAGTAGTAGTAGTAGTAGTAGTAGTAGTAGTAGTAGTAGTAGTAGTAGTAGTAGTAGTAGTAGTAGTAGTAGTAGTAGTAGTAGTAGTAGTAGTAGTAGTAGTAGTAGTAGTAGTAGTAGTAGTAGTAGTAGTAGTAGTAGTAGTAGTAGTAGTAGTAGTAGTAGTAGTAGTAGTAGTAGTAGTAGTAGTAGTAGTAGTAGTAGTAGTAGTAGTAGTAGTAGTAGTAGTAGTAGTAGTAGTAGTAGTAGTAGTAGTAGTAGTAGTAGTAGTAGTAGTAGTAGTAGTAGTAGTAGTAGTAGTAGTAGTAGTAGTAGTAGTAGTAGTAGTAGTAGTAGTAGTAGTAGTAGTAGTAGTAGTAGTAGTAGTAGTAGTAGTAGTAGTAGTAGTAGTAGTAGTAGTAGTAGTAGTAGTAGTAGTAGTAGTAGTAGTAGTAGTAGTAGTAGTAGTAGTAGTAGTAGTAGTAGTAGTAGTAGTAGTAGTAGTAGTAGTAGTAGTAGTAGTAGTAGTAGTAGTAGTAGTAGTAGTAGTAGTAGTAGTAGTAGTAGTAGTAGTAGTAGTAGTAGTAGTAGTAGTAGTAGTAGTAGTAGTAGTAGTAGTAGTAGTAGTAGTAGTAGTAGTAGTAGTAGTAGTAGTAGTAGTAGTAGTAGTAGTAGTAGTAGTAGTAGTAGTAGTAGTAGTAGTAGTAGTAGTAGTAGTAGTAGTAGTAGTAGTAGTAGTAGTAGTAGTAGTAGTAGTAGTAGTAGTAGTAGTAGTAGTAGTAGTAGTAGTAGTAGTAGTAGTAGTAGTAGTAGTAGTAGTAGTAGTAGTAGTAGTAGTAGTAGTAGTAGTAGTAGTAGTAGTAGTAGTAGTAGTAGTAGTAGTAGTAGTAGTAGTAGTAGTAGTAGTAGTAGTAGTAGTAGTAGTAGTAGTAGTAGTAGTAGTAGTAGTAGTAGTAGTAGTAGTAGTAGTAGTAGTAGTAGTAGTAGTAGTAGTAGTAGTAGTAGTAGTAGTAGTAGTAGTAGTAGTAGTAGTAGTAGTAGTAGTAGTAGTAGTGGTAGTAGTAGTAGTAGTAGTAGTAGTAGTAGTAGTAGTAGTAGTAGTAGTAGTAGTAGTAGTAGTAGTAGTAGTAGTAGTAGTAGTAGTAGTAGTAGTAGTAGTAGTAGTAGTAGTAGTAGTAGTAGTAGTGGTAGTAGCGTGTGTGTGTAAGTATGTGTGTTTGTTAAAGATTACATACAATATAAATATTAACTGAAAACAAAAAACTTTTTTATATACATACATACATACATACATACTTATGTAATAAACACAAAACATATTCTTAACCATACAAAAATATTGCATGCAATAAAATTATTGCTTCCATTTTCTTTATGCTTCCAGCCACTATAAACGTATTTATGAGTATAATATTTTGTCAAGGTTTTGCCAAAAGCACAACATCCATCTCCAATGAACGCACACAAGCAACTACAAATGCTGTAAATACTTGAACTTGCATTTGCGGTTTATGCGTTTATAGATTTTAAGCAATACAACAGCGCAAAAAATTACTTATAATAAAAAAATAAAAAAAATATAAAACATTCGCAAGCAAAGTTCAATATTTAACAACCGGAAGCTAAATGATGCTCGAAAAACAATATGCGGTTTAATTTTGAAACTTAAATGAACAAGGTGCGGTACGAGTATCATAGAAACAAGCAAAATCGCATAAATGCTTTATGCGATTCAACGGCAGCATATCTATTAAGAAGCTATAAAGCAAAGAAATTGTATAGAGCATAAATTGATGGTGCAAGTGAAGCGAAGATGCTGCTAGTTACATAGCTACTGCCTTTTCAGCACACGTGTGAAGGGGATGGGCATAAAATTGGCATAAAAGCTATTCAATCAATACTGGAAGGTTGTAAAATTTGTGAACGGCAAATTTGCACATTGATGCGGAAAAATAAAACAACAAAAGGAAGCAACAGCCACTTTTAAACAAATAACAAAAATTTATTACACAAAATTTATTTGTATACATGCAACAACAACAACAACAACAACAAAGAGCTTTTTCTTTTTTCCATTTCTGGCTTTTTAAACTTACGTTTTTTTTTGCAAGCCCTCGAGGTGAAATAATATGAAAATTATGCCAAAGGAATGCAAAATGAACAACAAGCGATTTGATTTTCAAGAATTTCATTAGAGGTAAAATCGTTTAATCGCAATTCGATGAGCTCAATCAACGAAAATGCGAAGCAGCAGCAAAGATGCAGTTCTCCTCATTGTTGCGGCATAATTTTATGATGAGATTTATTGGCAGCAGCAACAGCAGCAGCAACAAAGGGCAGAAGTTGGAGACTTCTAAAGGCAGCAACTGCGACATATCGTATTACTTACATACATACATACATACATATACTTGAGAAATTGAACATTTATTGAAGCGTAGTTGGCGCGCTCTCTGATGTAGTGGCAGTGGCTGTGGTGGTGGTAGTGGTGGTGGTTATGTGTGCGCCTGAGAATATGCTTCATATTTATGCAAACAATGTAAAGGTTTATGGAAATTCTTGTTTGCTTAAAATTCAGTGAATTTTTATAAGAAAAGAAAAAACGAATGTTCTTATGATTTAAGTAAACATAAGATTCTTTCTATACACACACACATACTTATATATATATATATATATACAAATACTTGTGCGAAGGTACATTATAAAGAAACATATAGCAAAAAAAGAAAAAATAAGTATTTTATGGACATTGGCTGCTTTTTATACACATGCATGCATACATTAGCATTTATGAGTTGAGCATATGTGTGTGTAAGGACTTCGTACATATGTATGTGTGTGCGAGTTTTTGTATGCGATTTTTTTTTTTCTTAGCGGCGATTTTTATGCTAGAACACGTTTTCTATTAAATATCGTTATCCTTTTCGTGGTTGCTTTTTCCTTACTTCTATGAATTGTTTGCTTTACATACTTTACATGCTTACGACTACGAGTATATGTGGCGCAAGATTTTCATCGATGTCCTTTTAAGTGGACACATTTTAAATTTGAAGTGCAGTTCACTTATCTATTGGAATTTCTATGGCATGTTTGTTTAAATTAAATTTAACATTTTCTTATTGTACATATACAAGTAATCAGAGGAAGGCAATGTGTTCCGTTCACTATTTCACTATAGTACTCAGAACCTTCTTGATGTACATACCTACATCCCTTATTACCTGTCACATCAATAGGTAAATGATTCAATTTCAGGGTGTGGCTCCACTCCGCTTCTCTGCATGCACTTACTATACTTGGCACTCGCAAAGAGTAAAGTGTGCAATGTAGAAAATTTAGTCTGAAAAATAGTAGATTTCACCGGAGTTCCTGTTCTACTGCGACTGTTACTGCAACTACTCTGACTACTGCTGCTATATTACGGCTCTTCTGTTACGGGTAATAATTTTTAAAATTTATGAACTGTGTCCATAAAATTGTTCTCTGGTCTCCGGTTGACATTTTTTTTTTCTTTTTATTCAGTACTTGTCGCCCATTAACGGTGTAGTAGTATGTGTTTGTATGTATATGTGTAGTATATGCCATGGCGTAACCACAAGGTGAAATTTTTGTAACGTGCACTAGAGAAAACGCTGGTATAGTTTTTATAGCATGCTACAATATATATTTTAAGTATGCTTGTGTGTGTAATTGTTCTTCTATGGCGACAATTTTGTTAAATTGAGCTTGCTGCATTTATAACTACAATGCACTAACCATGCATGGGAGCTGGCGGTCATAGAAATTCAGTTTAATAGATTTTAAATTGATTTCTTTTTGGTCGGCGGGTGTTTAAGAAAACACTATTCTTATTCTTAAAGTGAATTAATTTAAGTTTTTCAATTGCAGTACAATAAGTTTTAAGTTTTATATAGTAAGACAATAACCACGCCTACTTCCCATAAAAATTTTTATATAGTGAGTCAATGATACTAACAAAAATTTTACGCAAAATTATGAAACTTTAACCCACTTACTTACTTACTTTTAATGGCACAACAGCCCATGGAGGGCCTAGGCCGAGCTTTTCGCATTCACTCATGTTGTGCGTGTTATATTTGTACATGACTGGAAGGGACCTACAGTTTAATGCCGAATCCGAACGGCGAAGTGAAAATGTTTTCATAGCAATTTTTACTCTTGTAGGTTTGCCATTGCCCGCCAAGAGGTGTAGAAAAATTATTTATTCTACTTTTTTGTTTTTTTTTTTTGATTTTGCCTGTACCGAGATTCGAACCCCGGACACTCTGCGTAGCAGTCCAACGCACTACCACTACACCACAGCGACCACTTTAACTCACCATTGAATGCAAAACTTTGGCTTTAAGAATGTTTTTTTTTTTTTTGTAAGGAAAAGTGCTAGAAGTCAAATATCATTGCCAAATCTGAACATATTTTGAAAGATTTTAATAATTAAAAACTACATGAATACAGTCAGCAGCAACGCGATCTGCTATGAAGCGATACAGAGAGGAGAAACATCTTTTCAGGCGCAAGAAAAGAGTTGAAGGAAGACGCGAGTTTAACGATATCGAAATGTTACGGGACAGGAACGAGGTCCGAAAATTCTTTGAAAGAATGAGACGCCTGACTCATGCTTTGAAAAACGGGGAATCTACTCCCGAAACCCCAATCACTGACGGCGTTGAAGTACCGCCGCCCGACTATGAGGGGGGATCTTAACAGACATCGCTCTGCTGAAAAACAATAAGGTTGCAGGTGCAGATGGCCTGCCTACTGAGTTGTTTAAGAGTGGAGGCGAAGAGCTCACAAAACGCATGCATGAGCTTCTATGCAGAATATGGTATGGTCGGATGAAAGCATGCCAAGTGATTTGAACCTCAGCGTACTCTGCCCAATCCACAAGAATGGTGATTCCACCATCTGCGCTAACTACCGTGGGATAAGCCTTCTTAATATTGCATATAAGGTTCTATCGAGCGTCCTGTGCGAAAGACTGAAGCCCATCGTCAACAAACTGATTGGACCTTCTTAGTGTGGCTTCAGGCCTGGTAAATCCACTATTTGACCAGGTGGATCAAACAGATCGACACCCATCATCTATTCGTCGATTATAAATCATAATTTGAGATCACTTGTACGCCTCAATGCCTGATTTTGGTATCTCTGCAAAGCTCTTTGAAATATGAAACTGACCGAGACCACCAGCGCAGTGAAAATTAGGACAGACCGCTCCGCACCATTTGATACCAAAAGAGGTTTCAGACAAGGTGACCCCCTATCGTGCGACTTCTTTAACCTTATGCTGGAGAAAATAATTCGAGCTGCGAACATCGACATCTCTGGTACTATCTTGGTCAAGAGTGTCATGCTGCTAGCATACGCTGATGATATTGACATCATTGGCAAAAACGCTCGAGAAGTCAGTGCAGCATTCTCAAACCTGGAAAGGGAGTCTCGTTGAGTGGGTCTAGCGGTGAACGAGGTCAAAACGAAATATCTTGTGTCAACAAACAAAGAGTCACAGCGTCTTGGACAAAATGTCACTGTTGGCAATTATACTTTTCAAGTCGTCAAGGATTTCGTATATCTAGGATCCAGCTTAAACACCAACAATAATGTCAGCCTTGTGATCAAGCGGAGACTAACTCTTGCCAACAGGTGTTACTACGGGCTCAGGAGGTAATTGAGAAGTAGAGACATCCCTCGACCGACGCAAATAACGCTATATAAGTCCCTCATCCTTCCCGTCCTAATGTATGGCACAGAGACGTGGACATTGACCATCAATGATGAGAGATTTATATTGCGCAGCATATTGATGATTGAGCCAACTTTCAGTTGCAAGTTGCGCGGTGGTCAGAACCAATGAACTTAAAAATTCGGTCGGATAGTTTGTGGCTTCGTCTTCATTTGCAACGCAATCAATCAATTTGAACGAATGTTCAAATGTTTGTCGAACCACCTTCATATGTGATATGGAGCTTAAAGTTGAACCCATAAAGTTCTGTGCCAAATTTTGTTATAAAATATTCAAAGGGAGCCGAGTTATAGCATATACTAGTGGGCAAAAAGTAGTAAGACTTTGTTCATAATTTCAAATTTTTCTATTCATTCTTCCAAATCTATTTTGTCCCCTTCAAAGTAATCCCCCCCGGCCCCAATACACTTGGGCCAACGTTTTTTCCAATTCTCGAAACAGTTGTTAAAGTCAATTTCCGGAATAGCCTTCAATGCGCTTAGCGATTCATGTTTAATGTCTTCAATTGACTCAAAACGGTGTCCACGAAGCGGTTTTTTGAGTTTTTTGAGTTTAGAAAATAGCCAAAAGTCACACGGTGCTAAGTCAGGCGAATAGGGTGGTAGGGTGGTTGCGGAACGATATCAGTCGAATTTTTGGCTAAATGGTCTCGTAAAACCAATGCAGTGATTTTGGAACCAATCGTGCATTCACTCTTCTTAGGCCCAAATGATGTTTTAAAATGGTTTTCACTGATCCTTCCGATATTCCAACGATGCAAGAAAGGTCTCTGACTGTTAATCGTCGATTCTCGAGTACCAAATCCTTGATTTTATTGACGTGTTGATCATCAGTTGATGTTGATGTTGATGGCCGTCCTGGACGTGGTTCGTCGTCAACGCTTTCTCGACCATCTTTGAACAATTTGTACCAATCAAAAACACTTGCTCGCGACATACAATTATCACCGAAGGCCGTTTGCAACATTCTGAACGTTTCGGCACCAGAAATTTGATTCCGCACACAAAATTTAATGGAACTTCTTTGTTGAATAATTTCACTCATTTTGAAAATCGCCGAATGCTCTTTTTGTGCAGAAACTTCAGAAAGACAAGCGTATACTAAACACTAATGATTATTTTGATGTGACATTTGGCACAGAAGTCACCGACAGTCATACCAACCTTAAAAAAATAATATTTTGAAGAATGGGTTTCCGCGCGAAATTTAAATAAAAAAGTCTTACTACTTTTTGCCCACAGTAGTATACATAGATGTAGTGTATGGGCGATGTGCCTTGTCCTGACAATTACGTTCGGTTCTCGAGTTATTGAATTACAAATATATGTATCTCACGACTTTGTTTTATATATATAGATTAAAAGAGCCTATATCTCTTCTTTTCTGAAAATTACCGATAGGGTAAAAACAAGAAATACTATGATATGACCAACTATATATGAACCTCTCAAAAATGGCGTTTTGGTTCTAAGTCCAGATTTTGCGGGTGTCAGAGAAATTTCGAGAATGCAGTTTTTTCATCTCTGACTATACCTACAACATGCAATATGTCTCGGGTATAGTGACTCAACTTTATTGTTTTTTGTCATATAGTCGACTCTCATTTTATTCGACTCTGGTACTAAAAAACACTCTTGAGGTGTTTCCTTATAAATGTCGTCTTATAAAAAGTAATAACTACAACTTTGCTGCAAACAGTAAATAGGGATTTCTTAAAGAATTTTAGTTGTACGAGTATGTCATAATCTTGGAACAATAATATCAAGTTTAGGCGTCGAAAACCCCTCAAGATGTGTTTTTCAGCATGTTACCGTTACAAAAGCTTTGCGTAAAGATTTTAGTTGCAATTGTTCTAAAGAAGTGAAGAGATATTCCTAGCCGGATTTAGTTATAACCCAAAAAGTAAAAAAATTTATACTATATTCGACTCTAGGTACTCAAAGACCCTATATTTTGGTTTATTTTTCCAGCGTGTAATGTTCAAATGGTTGCGTTATCAGATGTCAGATATCAGCAACAACTTATCTGAAGACTCTAATGCCGTGAATTATATGCTGAGCATTTTTGAGTACTTAAAATCGATAGTTTCCAGAAACGAGTACTGCCGATTCTTTTAAGAATTGAGTGCTGACTAAAATACTAATTCTGCCAAACACTAATATTTATTATGTTTAGGTTTCACGAGTGTTAAAAGAGAGAGTGAGAGAGAGAGAGATAGCTTGCTTGCGCGGTAGTCTACTCGCAGCGTGCTAGATTCTCAACAGTGCGGACCACCCTGTGGGGTTCAATTCCCTACAAGGGCATGCCTTCTCAACTATCTCCCATTGTGGTGAAACACTAATATTTATTATGTTTGGGTTTCACCAGTGTTCAGAGAGAGAGAGAGAAAGAGACATTGCTTGCGCAGTGGTCTACTCGCAGCGTGCTAGATTCTGAACAGTGCGGACTACCCTGTGGGGTTCAACTCCCTACAAGGGCATGCCTTCTCAACTATCTCCCATTGTGAAGAAACACTAATATTTATTATGTTTGGGTTTCACCAGTGTTCAGAGAGAGAGAGAGAAAGAGAGAAAGAGAGCTTGCTTGCGCAGTAGTCTACTCGCAGCGTGCTAGATTCTCAACAGTGCGGACCACCCTGTGGGGTTCAACTCCCTATAAGGGCATGTCTTCTCAACTATCTTCCATTGTGGTCAAACACTAATATTCATTATGTTTGGGTTTCACCAGTGTTCAGAGAGAGAGAGAGAAAGAGAGAAAGAGAGCTTGCTTGCGCAGTAGTCTACTCGCAGCGTGCTAGATTCTCAACAGTGCGGACCACCTTGTGGGGTTCAACTCCCTACAAGGACATGTCCTTTTAACTATCTCCCATTGTGCTATTTGACAATACAACAATGGCAATGAATTGACGTTCAATGAACGACAAAAAAGTACATTTAGGGCAATCTGTAAAATATCAGCAAATATTCATGGAATACCTTCAAGCGTAAAAAAGCATTTAAAAACGTGTACATGAGTATGTATTTCATATATGTTTACATACATACATATTAACTTATAAACAAGCATATACTATATATTTATTGAGCAACGATATGCAACGTGCGATTGGCAAATTACTTACGATTCATTAACGCGGTTAATTGACAATTTTTATGGGAATTGATAACGAATCGAAGCAGATGCTCATTTTCGCTTAACGCACTGCTCGTGTGAACACACACCCGCAGACACTCTTGCGAGTACAGACATCAGACACACTCATTGCTTGCTTATACTTAATTACGTCGCATTGTGATATGCTTTGATATGCGACACGATTGATTCTCTGCTCTGCTCGTGTGCAGGTGCAGGCAACAAATTATTGCAACCTGAATAAACAAAATAACAGACACGATAAATTCCCATAAATATGAAGCTTAATGTGGGTATATAAAAAAAAAAGGTGGAGAAGATTTAATGATTACACTGTTCAACGAATATTTTTTCTTAAAATAGGGTTGGACTTCGGATTCTAGCAGAGGAATTGTTATTGAGCCCTTTTGCATTCACTGTTTATCTAGGATTGGATCCTGAGACTGAGTTTGAAAAGTTTATAAATATTAAAAAATTAGGAAAGCTTCATCTTTCAAGGCGACAAGTCGAAGTTAGTCCAGGACTGTGAAGCAACTACATTCATGGGGGAGGAAAGGAATATTCAACTTATGGGCGCTTTTTCGAAAACGAATTTTTGGAAAATTTGTCAAATATGCATTTATAAACTTTTTCCAAAAGTAAGGATTGCATTTAAATAAATTTAAAAAAGTAGGAAAGCCTTGTTCCATCTTTCAAGGCAACAAGTCAAAGTTAGTCCAGGACCGTGCAGAAAATACAGCAAAGAAATAGGGAGGAAAGGCATATTCAACTTGTGGACCTTTTATTTTTAAAATATATGCACAAGTGTTCAAGCTTTATAGATTTTAAACTATTTGTTGAATTTGTACGATTTTTCGAAAATTTTTTTTAAGTCTATTCATGATGAAATGGCAAACCAAACTGAGCATTTTTACTTTGACACATGTTAAGAATTACGCGTGAGCTGTCAGAAATATTAACGTCAAAAACCAAGTAGCAAAAAATCACCCTTTATAAACTTTTTCCAAAAGCAGGCATTGCTTTTATATAAATAAAAATTATTAGGCTTTACCTTGCTAATGTGTTTGGAAGGCTTAGAAAGTAAACAACAAAAAAATACTATGTAGATTGAATTATTTTACATGTAAAATGAAAAATTCATCTAGATAGGAGACCCGCATATATTTTTCAGAGCCTATATTTGAGCCTTGAAGAAGCTTGTGGAAAAATAGGCAAATTTCAATCGAAGTGTTTTTGAGTAAATATTTAAATTCTGCTTTATCTGAAGAACGGAGCCCTTTGAAAACCAAATCCGGACCAGGTGGAATCTTCTCTGTTACCCCTCCTATCTCGTCTGGCCTGACTTTGTCGCACAGAGTTAAGAAGAAAAACATATTGAATGACTGAATACGTACTACTGTGGGCAAAAGTTAGTAAGACTTTTTAATTTAAATTTCGCGCGGAAACCCATTCATCAAAGTATTATTTTTTTTAAGGTTGGTATGACTGTCGGTGACATCTGTGCCAAATGTCACATCAAAATAATCATTAGTGTTTAGTATACGCTTGTCTTTCTGAAGTACAAAAAGTGCATTCGGCGATTTTCACAATGAGTGAAATTATTCAACAAAGAAGTTCCATTAAATTTTGTGTGCGGAATCAAATTTCTGGTGCCGAAACGTTCAGAATGTTGCAAAATGCCTTCGGTGATAATTGTATGTCGCGAGCAAGTGTTTTTGATTGGTACAAATTGTTCAAAGATGGTCGAGAACGCGTTGACGACGAACCACGTCCAGGACGGCCATCAACATCAACTGATGATCAACACGTCTGGTCAATAAAATCATGGAATTGGTGCTCGAGAATCGACGATTAACAGTCAGATGCCAGAGACCTTACTGGCATCGTTGGAATATCGGAAGGATCAGTGAAAACCATTTTAAAACATCATTTGGGCCTAAGAAGAGTGAATGCACGATTGGTTCCAAGATCACTGCATTGGTTTTACGAGACCATTTTGCCAAAAATTCGACTGATATCGTTCCGCAACCACCCTACCACCCTATTCGCCTGACTTAGCACCGTGTGACTTTCGGCTATTTTCTAAACTCAAAAAACCGCTTCGTGGACACCGTTTTGAGTCAATTGAAGACATTAAACATGAATCGCTAAGCACATTGAAGGCTATTCCGAAAATTGACTTTACCAACTGTTTCGAGAATTGGAAAAAACGTTGGCACAAGTGTATTGAAGCCGGGGGGGATTACTTTGAAGGGGACGAAATAGATTTGGAAGAATAAATAAAAAAATTTGAAATTATGAACAAAGTCTTACTAACTTTTGCCCACAGTAGTATGTCAATGTCTGAGTAATTTTGAGAGGTTTCATTCTTTGCATTTGCCTGTTTATAAATGAAGCTTTTAATTAATCTTATCATTTCGCATGCCTTCTCACTCACATCTCCATGAGCCACAAATTTCTTAACCGTGATATAAATTTAATTACGATAAAACAAACAAACAAATCTATGCATCAAGACTTTGCAACAATTATTGCATAAATTAACCTCTGCTTAAGTAAATCTTACGCACTTATTTCAGCTTACATTCAAGCTACATAGTACATATACTTACATATATCTCTCCCCGATCCCCTCGAAATTCTACATATGTATGTATTTTAAAAATATTTATGCGCAACTCTCAAAAATGTAAGCTAAAGTTTTAGCAAAAGTATTGAATGGAAAGAGCGGGGGCAGCAGTGGCAGCGGCAGCAGCCGAAGTAGCATTACGAAAAGCAAAAAAACAAACAAACAAACAATCGAACAACAACAACTGAAGCTATTTGTAAAAATGTAAGTAAGAGTAAGCAAAGCTTAAAACCATCAAATAAAGTTGATGAAGTTCTTAAGTTAATTATAAATTGTTAGCAACCGCAAATAACGCGCGCGAATGTTTTTATTTTCCGTTCAACGGCATCCATCGGCAACAGAAACTCTGAACGAAAGGGGTGAAGAGATTCCCCTCTCGATTAAAACAAGCCACAGCACAGCCAGCCAAGCAGCGTCTTCTTTTTGCTTCTTCTTCTTCTTATTTTGGTTTTTGTTCTTTTTTTATCCTGCGCGCCCTTTTGTCGTTATCTGTACACAGGAATTAAAAGTTTCTTTAGGTTTATATAATTTTTTTTTTTTTTTCATCTTCATCTTCAGCTTAATTTTACTTTTCTCTCTCATCTCAATTTGGTTAAAATTGAATTAACATTTGATAGCAAGGAAGCGAATGTCATTTCATAGCACCGGCTATAAATGTGCGAGTTTAAGAGGCGGGGAAGAGGCGGGGAAGAGGCTACTGTCGGTATATGGTATGTACCTTGTGTAGCTCATTAGATTTGTTCTTATACTCTTTGCATGCTTAATGTTTACCTTTTGCTTCTTATTCTTCTTCTCTTCTTCTTCTTCTCCTTTTGCTTCTTCCTGGTAACTACTTAAATTGGTGCAAGCGAAACATTAAAAATGCAAAAATGTCTTAAGATTCTCAGTTCTATCTAAAGCTAATGATAAAAAGTTAAGGTAAATTTGCGTTTGTTTGTTTATTTTCGCAGGAGGGAGTTAATTTAAAATTCTGAAGATAAACAGCAGGAAGAGACAGCAAAAGGCAGGCAAATAAGAAAAAGACGAAGAAGAAGAAGAAGAAGAAGGAGTTTGATTAATTATGAGTTTAAAGAAAGAAATTTACATATGCACACATTCAAGAGAATGTTAAAAGATAATGGTTTTAAAAAGAAAAAATCGGTTTCTGGAAACATCAACGATTTATGCCGCAAGTCTGAATAATTGAAAATAAATTTTGGAACATTTACTGCAAACTTTTTAGACTCAATCCCATCCATCGCATGATGTTTGACATGCGATACTAATTTTGCATTAATTTTATTATCCTTTAACCTTTGCCATTTATATTCTGACTAGATAAAAACTAGCACAAAACTCTTTAGTTACTCAGGCACTTTTTCTAATGCATTATCGTTACATGAAAACCAAACAACAAATGTGGGAGGTGTATCTAAAGGAGACGAACGGTGTATGTACAGAAAGTGGATTTCAATGTTTCATTTCAACAATTTCCATATGACATATTGATTTGAATTCGACCAAAAACAAATGAGAAATGCATTCGCCTCATACTCACCGCTTCGGCAGCAGTCGGCAGCAACAGCAACACCAACTGGAACCTGGATGATGTTGTTGATTGGCTGGGCTACTTTAGTACCTATGCGGGTTGTGGTGGTTGTTGCTATTCATTAAAAGTGGTTTTTTGGTATCCATCGGCGTGTGCCTATAGAATGCATGAGAGTGTGTATGTGCATGCATGAGTGTTTTTCCATATTTCATATGACAAATCAGCACCAAATGAATCAGTTTGTTTATGATTTATTCGGGTTATAAAATTTTCCAGTTAATACTAATATGGTATGAAAAACTTAATCATGTTTCAATAATTGGTAAAATATTCAATAGCTCTCTCTAATTTCGATTTTTATTAGTGCAATAATAAATAAAAAATTAATGCTCTCTAAAATTTGCTAAATTAAATGATATTTATGGTATTTTTCTTCTATGTCAGTTTATTCACATTAGAGTGGATTGATTTTGTAACCCACTCATCATTTCATCGCTTTTTGATATAAATATGTGTGATACAGTATAATATGTGTTTAAAGGTCGCTGTGGAGTAGTGATAGTGCTTTGGACTGCTACGCAGAGTGTCCGGGGTTCGAATATCGGCACAGGCAAAACCAAAAAGGAGAAAAAATAATGTTTCTACACGGCACCACCTCTTGGCAGGTAATGGCAAACCGACAACAGTAAAAATTGCTTATGAAAAGCTTTTCACTGCGCCGTTCGGTTTCGGCATTAAACTGTAGGCCTCCATTCATGTACAAATACAAAACGCACAACATGAGTGGATGCGAAAAGCTCAGCCTAGGCCCTCCATGGACTGTTGTGCCATTAAAAGTAAAGTGCATTGGCCTGTTACGCATAGTATCCGAGGTTCAAATCTCGGCACCAGCAAAGTAGAAAAAACAATTTTTCTACTCGGCATCCGGCACCAACTGTTGGCAGGCAATAGCAAACCGACAAGAGTAAAAAAAGAGCCTATGAAAAGTTTTTCACTTCCATTCATGTACAAATATAACACGCACAACATGATGCGAGAAGCTCAGCCTAGGCCCACCATTTTCTTGTTGTGCCATTAAAAGTAAAAGTAAAGTTTTTTAAAACACCGCAACTTTAATTTTAGTTCAATTACATTTTTTTAACTTTGATTAGAAATAATTTTAAGTTTAAAACAAAAGCACAAAAAAATGAATTCTTAATAAGTAGTACAAAAACCCCTGGTACACAAAACATTATGAAGCGACCGGTTTTGTTGACATGTTTTGCATCTACGATTTTTGTGCCAAGAAACATATTTTTAGCCTTCACAGTGGTCGAAGAGTATTTCCTGAGGTGGCTCCGGAGTAAAACTTAGTAAAATCGGGGAGAAGTGGGTTTTTCTCTAGTGCAAGACCGCAACTAAATATCGACTGAACGAATTTTTTTTTAAATTTTTTATACCATGGTTTCCTCATGCCACGAGAGATACATTTCTGGACTTAAATTTGCACTTAAAAATTCGTTGGCACGCAGACGCAAAGCTTTTCCCGTATTCGTGCGAAAAGTTTAATCAGTGCGTTTTGTAAAGGGTGTTTTTTTAAATGTGTGGTTTTCAATCTGGCAATACTTTTTTCGGATTTGTTCTTTTTGACAGCTGTCACTTGATTTATGCTCAGTTTGGTTTGCCATTTTATAATGAATAGACTTACACCTGAACAACGTTTGCAAATCGGGTAAATTTATTACCAAAATAATGGTTCCGTTCGCGCGATTTTCACAAGAAAATTTTGTTCCGCGATGAATTTCACTTTTAGTTGAATGGGTACGTTAAGAAACAATAAGCAAAATTGTCGCATTTGTTGTGATCATAATCCACAAGCCATTGTTGAGACGCCGTTATATCCTCAAAAAGTCACTGTTTGGTGTGCTCTATGGGCAGAGGGAATCATTGGTCCATATTTCTTTAAAGATGAAGCCGGTCATAATGTTACAGTCAATGGTGAACGCTATAGAACCATGATTAATGACAATGACTTTTTCGTGCCTGAATTGGAGGATGTTGATGTGGACAACCTGTGGTTCCAACAAGACGACACTACACGCCATTCAGCCATTGAAACAATCAATTTGTTGAAGTAAACTTTTTGGGCCTGTGGCGTGGCCTCCAAGATCGTGCGATTTAACACCGTTGGACTATTTTTTGTGTGGTTATGTGAAGTCGCTTGTCTACGCAGATAAGCCCGAGACGATTGATGCCTTGGAAGAGAATATTCGGCGCGTTATTACTGACAAACGGGCCCAATTGCTGCAAAAAGTTGTCGAAAATTGTGCCTCTCGAACCAGCCGCGGCGGCCACTTGCCCGAAGTGGTTTTTAAAACATAATGGCAAATACTTATCTTTATAGTAAAGCTAAATTCTTAAGCCATAACATTTAATTATATGCGTTTTATTTCTTCTTAAAAACCACACTTCTAAAAAAAACAAACACCGTGTACAAAGAAAACTCCACGGCTTGGCGTCGAAATGCTCAGAAAGCGTCAAAAGTTGAACTATTTTCAAGTTTTTTCACGCTTTTCTCTTTTTGCGACGGCAAACAGTTGATAAATTGTTAAAATTGATATAATTTGTAGGATGATAACAGACTATTTATATCACAAAGATTTAATACATTTATTTGATGTAGAAACTATTGAACATAGCAAAAAAATATTATACTTAAATATAATAATTTGACCTGAGATGATAAATAAAAACTAAAAATTAACCTAATACTCTGGCAGATTAAACTTTTTTTTTCGCTGAATTGAAAATTCTACTGCCGACAATTTGTCGTCGAACTTTACTCATCAGTAATAAAATGGCTGCAAGTAATTCAGAAAAGGAAAAATTAATGGAGGAGTTGAAAAAACACAAAGCTATATCTCTCTCGATATGCGTCCGATGCACATAAAATCAAATTGATGAATCCTAAGAAATCTACAAAATCCTTAAGGGATTCCATTTTAGTTAATTTTTACTTTTTTTAGCGACCTTAAAATTTAAAAAAATTAGCATCAGCTGATTTTCAAAGAAGAAGTGGACGCGCAAAACGCGTGTTGTAAAACGCCGAATGCCCAGAAAGCGCGTGTACGAGTACGAACGAGCGTTGCGTCCGAAAAGCGTGTTATGGAGTTGGATCTTTACGAGGGCTCCGGAGCAAAAGTAAATAAATTATGGGGGAAGCTAAATTTTTCCTTATAGTAATGGAGCAATTGCCATCTATGGAAATGTATGAAGAAAAAAGAAAAATCCCTCGATTTTGGAACAAAAATTATTAAAAATTTTATAAATGTTAGGTGTTAAAAAACGTTTAAAAAAATGTATTAAGTAAACATCTTGAATTTACCATTATTTCTTAAAAAGCGACGTCATGAACAGGGCTGTGAAGAAAAAATGTGGGATCATCCCCCGGATCAGTTACTTGTCTGTACGTATAAAGCTTAGTCGCCAAGCTATTTTTAGATTTTAAAGACCTACATTACATAAAATAACTTCATATAATAAAAATATGTATAGGTAATTTTCGTAAAAATCTTTCCGCTTTCTTTAATATGAACCAAAATTAGCGACTCATGCTTTAGCTGAAGCGAAACGTCTAACTGGCAAAAATTGTGGACCCGAGGGGATTCTCCCCCATACCCCGGCCCCCCCTTGCATCAGGCCTGGCCATGACCAAGTTATAAAAGTCCCCTGTATGTCGATCCACTCTAATTCATATAAGTATGTAATATAAAATGATAATAAACCAGCAACATGTTGCTTCATTGAGTTTTATAACTATTTGGTAATAGCACTAAAAATAATCATAATTTAATTTACATAGTTATTAAATATAAATAAGTATACTTATTGCCATTTTTATGTTTAAGGTTGGATAAAATATATTTAATGGGATAATGTAAGTTTCGGAGGATTAGCTTTTAATTAACTGGATACATTAAATGAAATCAATTTTTTTTAAAACAAATATATGAAAAAAGAGATTGAATTTTTGCATATATTGCGATCATTTTCATGCTCAACCTTAAACCTTAAACTTACAAGTACAAGTGAATGTGTTCCTTTCTAAATCACCGATAACAATTACACGCATTGTGCGCAATTTGAGCCAAATGTTACCGACAGCAGCTAACACCGACAGCAGCAACAACAATGACAGAAAACATTTTGTAAATCAAATATTGTTGAAACTTTCATTTACGCCCCCAATTGCACACTCAAGTGCAAAGTTTAACAATGACAATAACAACGAGAACACCAACAGTGGCAGCAACATCTAAGCAGCAGCAACAGCAAGCAACTGCAACTACTATTAGTTTTTTGTGAAGTTAACATTTCGAAAATGATGATACCTTTACACCTACAACAAAATGAAATGTGAAAGTGACACATAAGGGCATAAAAGTGTACAGCAGCCACAAGAACAACAGCAACATTATAAGCAACAGCATAGAGGAATTGTTCATGCAGAACCTGTCATGTCCAGTGCTAATTTCTAATCTGCTGCTTCTACTGCCGCCTGCTACTTTCAAAATTAGTAGCATGTGAATCGAAATGTTGTAGCAGCAGTAAGTACCAGGAACCAAAAATTATGTGAGCAACTGTTGCTACGTAGGTACACTTAAAAGTCGAGTGAATTTTACGTTAAATTAAATACGAAACACACAAAACGAAAAATAACGAACAAACGAACGAACGAACGGCAGGAAAATGACATCAACTTTACAAATGAATGAATGTAGGAGATTTAGAATTTAGTGGAAGAACAAACCTGCATGGAAACGGCGACCTAACCTAACCAGAACTGGAACATATCTCTGGTCTATGCTGGCTTAACACCGACACCACTACATACATATTTTGTTGCTAAAGATGACTTGGAATGATAGCGAACACAGTTGCTGCTTTTGTCTGTGTGTGTGTGTGTGATCCTGCTGGTAGCAGAGTATAGGCAAATTGTACAGAGATGAATGAATGAGGTCGAGCGAAAATATGTTTGTTTGTATGTAAGTAAGTACATATGCATGTATGTGAGTGTGAAATGACCCCTAATGCTGTTGAGCCTTAAACTGAAAAAGGCGTTACTCAGGCAGGCTGATGCCGATAAAGTGCATAGATGTAGTACCAATTTAGAAAGTTCGTTTTGTTACACTGTGAGGAATAATGATGTACATTTTAGTGCTCAGGCGATTCTCATAAGAAGTGACTCTTCATTCTTTCGTTTTTATTGAATTTATTCAGTATTTAGTACAAACTTTTCTCAAGTCTTGAATTATAGGTACAAAGGTAGTACTTTTGCCTCATTCTTTCGTTTTTAAACGAATCCACCTTTTGGCACGGCAATAGCAAGCATCCAAGAGTAAAATGCGCAAATTTATCTCGCACAATCTGAATGGTGAGAAAAGTTCGACCTAGACCCTCCATGGGCTGTTGTACCGTTAAAAATGAAGAAAACCCTGGAGACCTCGGAAAGTTTGTGAAATGTACTAAATTTTATTTTGGAATAATCCAAAAATAATAAAAGATATAAGAGCAAGGTTCCACTTCTCACTAGACCTGCTGCCATTTGCATTATCAGGGATGCCACTTACAGATTTCCTTACAGCTTGACCAAGGAATAACGCTCATCGCGCTAAGTAAAACTTTCATTAATTTACTTATGATTTTTTTTTACCATAGGAGCAAGTAATTTGCCTACCGCCGAGAATCCTGATACCATTTTCTTTCACGTAGCTTAGCATCTACATTTCACCACTTCCCCACTGTGCATCCGGTTTATGTCACTACTGACATTTTGGATAGACTTACACTTGTGCGTAGGTGAATGTGGGGTATTTAATTGAATTTTTTTCTTCTTGATATTTCCGCGAGATGTCACTAAACTGAAGCTGATCCCCTTGACATTTCAGTATAGCACTCATTCTCTTGGCCACAGAGATACGAGATATCACTGCTTTTGTATGTATTCACCATAATGGATGTCATTAGTGCTTTTGTATTCTTTAGTCAGTCGGCTGGCACTGAATAGAGGGAATTATTTTCTTTAAAGATAAAATAGATTTTCCTGCCATGCTCTTGCCGATAATTTACCGCGTAACCCTTCAAATGACAGTCTAGCAGGTTGACACTAGACCACCTAGGCTCTACGTACTTCATGTTTATTTTTGACTTCACCGAGTCAATTTCCACTTTGGATCACAATTTCCTTTAAGTGTGTCTCCCTAGAAGAATTTTCTTTCTCAGTGTATGCACCACTTTAGCTGTCATTTACACTATTCACCTCAGTGTTATGCCATTTCTGTGTTCATTCATTCAGTGTAGAAGTGAAACTCATGTCTTTTATCAGGCGAAAAATTTTACTTCAAACCGGAAGTTGACATTTTGGCAATGTGAACCGAGCATATAAAAGAGAAGGCTACTATATAGTATATAATGAAAGCGGTACATACGTATTTATGGTATGAGTACGAGCGACTATCAGCGTAGAGTAGCTAGCCATCCAGTCAGCCAGCCAGCAGCATCAGAAATGAACCTGTGCCAATGACATAAGCTCTAGAGAAGAACAAGAAGAAGAACCTTTCATCCATAAACAGTAACACACACACACACATACATACATATGGTATAAATATTATACTTACGAAGATACGAAGATATAAAATACGTTGTACGTTGTCTCAAAATGTGCCGCAAAAATACTTTACTGCTGCTACTGCGTTCGGCTGCTACGAAGTACAAGCAAAATCCGGGTATGTGAAATGAGTGCGATTTCCTTCCGCTGCGTAAAGTTCAACAAAGTTCGTAATTCAATTTTGTACATTATATATGAATGTTTGCATGTGTGTTAGTGAGTGTTTGTGTGCGTGTATTTCATGCGAACCAAAAGTGAAAATGACAAAAATTTTACGTTTTTCTTCACCCTTTTTGCTTTTAGTGACTTTTTTTTTGTTTTTGTTCATTTCATACTATAAATAGTAAAGTAGCAAAGCTGTTGTTGCTGTTGTTGTTGTTGTTGGTGCTATGTGAAAGGTTATTGTAGTTGTTGTTGCATTTGTTGTAATAGTATGTAGCATTTTGAAGATGTTGCAATTGCTGACAACTCAACTGGAAATTTTACAATGCGAGAAATCTTCTAGAGAAAATTATGAATTACAGTTACACGCTTTTGTCCTTCCACTTCCAACAGCTACAGCTTTCACTATTCGCTTCTTGTGCTGATGATGTGCTTGTACTATCAACGGACGCCACACACACACACACACACGCACTCACAGGCGCACCAACATTTTCCCATAAATTTTTCAATGGCTTGAAAAGTGGAAGTGTTAAATCAATGCGAAGTACACAATTTTTAAAGTTTTCCATAATTTTTATTTCACTTTATAGAATGTATAAAGTTTAGTAGTTAGTTTATTGTTGTTGTTGCTATAAATATGTACGTACATACCTAACGACATAGTTTGAAGTTTAGGCTATAAAATGGCGCCAAAGCAAAAGTCATTTCGTTGATGTTGCTCCGATTTATTAAAGAGTATCAAAATTTTGCTTCTATAGTATACTTAGCCACAACATTATGGGAATGTGGGACTTTTATAGGTTTGGAGAATGCTTTAAAAATTTTCACAAACCATTTTGCTGACACGTAATAATTTTCAAAGTTTTTCAATACTTACATACGAAAAATACAAAATACTTTTAAAGCATCACTTTGATCCGGAGTCGCCGCCCGCCAAACAATTGTCAACGCCAAACCAAAATGAAACAAAAACTGCACACCTATTTTTTGTACAGAGAAAATATCAAAAAATAAATGAGTGCTCAGAAAATGACCAAAAACGAAAAAGAAAAGTTGGGGAAAAAATAGAAAAGATATTTATTCCTCATGCTGTGCATTAAGTTCTGCACATCCGTCGTCTGTTGTTGTTGCAGCGGTGGCAGCGCAAATGAAATTGGTCAAAAGCCAAACAATTAGCACGGAAACAATGAGCCAATATTGGCTGATGGAGCTAAAATGGATTATTACACAAACATAAATTATGTGTTGCGTACTTTTTATATGCTGCGCGATGCACACATACAGCATGCAACATACCATTCAATTCACACACACACACACACACACACACTCACATACATAAAGCGCAGTGCAAGTTTATAGCATCAACAATATTCGCACACCGGAAATTCACTCGATTATTTGTTCGATATTCTCGCGCTCCACCAGCAATTCGAATGCTCAATGGTGGTCAAGTAGAACAGGGAGCTCTAGCTGACTGGCATAAACACACACATAAACACACACACTTGAATTTCTATATATGTACGAGTATGTACTCGTATGTGGGTATGTTTGCTAAAAAATATTTACCCCCCAAAAAAAGAAATACACTTGAAATGCTTCCGGTGGGCATGTCGCTGATGCTGTTTTTGGTGGGCATGTTGCATTATGGACACATCGACATCACCGCAATCGTACATACATATGTGTTTGCGTGCGTGTGTATGTGAATAAATGTGAGTGAATTTCATTGTGTGTGAAAAAGTAAATATCATTGTTGTTGTACTTCAAAAATATATGTAAGTAAGAACGATATGTAAAAAAGTGCAAAAATACATATATGTATACACTGAAAATCGGGTATAACAACTTTCTTGTATCTTAATCATATCATCGTTTGGAAAATTTATGACTGTCAATAGTTTTGTAAACTTTTTCTATATGTTCGCTTTTTTCAACGCATTCCTTAGTTCAAATACAATAGTTTTTTCTTAATAATAAAATGCTTTAGGGTTAAAGCTGCCTAAAGAAGTAACAAGTAACAGATTGCAGATTTCACTTGAATGGGAGGCTTTTGCAAACTATAGACAATCTTTACAAAAGTTATTTTAAAATATATTCCAATAAGGTATATGCACTAAATTTGGCTTAGATTCTTTTCCGTCAATACCAGTGTTTGAAAATTTCACTTGAATGGAAGGTAGGAGTGGTTATTTTCTTCACAGAGGTATGCGTGACTATTGCCCGTTGGTGATAATTTCTAACAACAGTTATTCTAAAGGCTAATATAATGAATTTAATCGATTTTAGTTTTAGTTTTCTTCAAAATTTCCTGATTTTGTAAGAATTTATAAAATATTGACTCAAATTGTTCACTAATGCTAAAATTTGGTGGAATAGCCTTTGTTAATTAAAACCGCCTTCACCTTCTAGGCATTGATTCCACCAGAGACGCGCAAGTAGCCTGGCGTATGGAATACCACGTTCTTTGAATGCTTTGCCACAATTCGTCTTTGTTTTTAGCTCTGGTACTGCCAATCTTCTCTTTGAAAATATTCCACAAGTTCTCGATTGGATTAAGGTCAGGAGATTGTGCAGGCCAGGTCATAACAGGAATTCCATTATGGGAAAACCACGCAATCTCGCGCAAGGATTGAGGTGTGCTTTGGGTCGTTATCCTGTTGCATTTGCCATTTCAGGAGCATTTCCCATTCAGCATAAGGAAGCATCACCTCCTGAAGGATGTTTACGTAAATCTGTCCATCGTTTCTTTTATCCAATACAGAGGGCCCCACACCATACCAAGAGAAACATCCCCATACAATGATGCTGCCACCTCCGTGCTTAAACATCTTCCTAGTATATTTTCTGCTCAATTCTGCATTTTTCCGGCTTTGAACCCAACGCTTGCCATCACTTCCAACAAGATTCACCTTGCTTTCGTCTGTCCATAATATGTTAGGCCATTTTTTTGCATTAATTGTACCATCCCACTCAATGTGCGCTTCAGCGAACTATATGGGACACTTTCGATGTCTTTGTGTCAACATTGGTACTTTTCGTGCTGTTCTCCCATACAGTTTTTTTCCACCAAACGTCTCCTTACTGATCGAGCACAAATTTGAACCCCTGTCTCCTCTCTAGTTGCGGTAGCTGCCTTAAATGGATCGCGTGCCACCAAAATTTTAATGCGATTGTCATCTGCACTTGTAGTTTTGCGGGGCTTACCTCTCTTAATTTATTTTTAATGGCACAAAGGCCCATGGAGGGCCTAGGCCGAGCTTTCTCGCATCCACTCATGTTGTGCGTGTTATATTTGTACATGAATGGAAGGGACCTACAGTTTAAAGCTGAATCCGAACGGCGAAGTGAAAAGCTTTTCATAGCAATTTTTACCCTTGTAGGCTTGCCATTGCCTGTCAAGAGGTGGCGCCGGATGCCGTGTAGAAAAATTATTTTTTCTACTTTTTGATTTTGCCTGTGTCGAGATTCGAACCCCGGACACTCTGCGTAGCAGTCCAACACACTACCACTACGCCACAGCGACCACCTCTCTTGCAATGAAATTTTTGGGGTAATAAAGATTGATAGACAAATTTCGAAGCACTGCTAATAGTTTTAGCTATTTGGCGGATGCTTTGTCCCTCATTTCGCAGTTTTTTCACCAAATCACGCTCCTCCTTGCTACAGTGCTTTGCTTGACCCATTTCGCTGTGACATTACGGAATAGTTTACATTTAATTTGTTCAATTACCCTCAATGCTACCATTTAAACGCTTACCAGTACAAATTATAAACAAATTTAAGTTTTTATTATTTTATTGTTGTCCGCCTTCGAATACTTCGCTTCAACTTTTTTGTTTGGGAATCCCCAAAAAATATTTAAATGTAGTGTTGCCACCTAGAAATTTATAAAGTATATTCCATACCATTTTCTTCTCTATAAAAATTGTTTTTAGTTTTATAGTGCAAGGTGTTCTTATTGCATTGTCCGACACTGTATGTAGATAATTTTCATTCGATTGTTAAGAAATAACCCGGGCTCAACCATTTTTAGCGCTCAGAGCAGAACCAGGTTAAAATCGGTTTAAAATAACAGCTAATCCTAAACCATGCTAATCCTACAACAAAGATACACGTTTCCAGAAAATAAAAATGGTTATTTTTTTTCGGATAGACATCCACTGCATATCCCATAATTGATAATTGTGAGAGGTTCTTTCGTTATCTCTTCGTTGACTCAGTCCATATGGCACAGTTTGAGCTGCTGCTCCAACTGAATCTTAACTATGAGAGATGTAACTCGAATTTCAATTCTTCTAACAATTTTATGCCAAATTGAAAAACTTTTCTTATGCATTTTTTGCTCTTAGAAGACCACCAACTATGCCACAGCGACCTCACTAGGCTTTCTCATTAATTGATTTTCTTCATTTGCTATTGGATTGCCAGTTGATGTTTTATAAAAAAGCTGTATGCAATTGAGTGAGTTCGTTATAAATGTTTTTCACTGTACATACACATACTGACATTTTTTTAAATTTTACTTTCAATTCATTTGTTTCCAGTATTTAATTTTTTTTTTTTTCTTTCGTTGCTTTATATCTGTGGATGTTGTTGTTGCTTTTCAATATATCCACACGGGATTTGTGATTGCGCTTTGTGAAAAGTGATTGCGGCTTAAAGCGTGTGCAACGCGTCATTTTTGTGACTACTGCCGCGTTACACCACCGACCACAACAACAATAACCATGACGACTCCCAGAGGAATTCTACTATGCCTACGTGCCTATTTGCTGCCATTCGCTCCTACTCGCTGGCTCTCTTCCTGCAGCTCTGCGTATAGTATGTGTGTGTATTTGTTGTGCTCAATGAATTGTGAACTTTATTTTCAATTGACGTCAATTTATTTTACTTTTGTTGCATATTTTTTATGCGCCAAGTTTTTTTTCTTTTTTTGTATTGCATTTCGTTTACTACTTGTGCAGCACTCTCTTTTCTCATAGTTGTTGTTGCATTGACTTTGTTTGATTTTTAATATAAGTGCAATACACACATACATGCATTTGTTTGTATGTATGTGTCTGTACTCAATTCACCTGCATTGTTATGATGGCTTTATTATTACTATTTTTTTTTTTTTCTCACTCTGTTGAGAGTCAGTTGAGTTGTTTCTTCTTTTTCATTCTTTCACTCATTGACAATGAGCGGAAATGAATTATGTTTTGGTGAAAATTGCAGTATGAATGCATTGGTTTTTTCTCTCTGCTGTGCTGAGTGGTGAGTAGTGGAATGGTGTGAACTTGGGTGAACTGGAGTGAAGTGTGCAGAGTATACTTTATATTGTTATATTGCAGACAAATAAATCAACACTGGGGCGACTTTATTGTTTGTTAAAATATTGTTGTATAATATTTTCTGATCGCTGAATGATAAAATAAAATTTATATTATAGTATAACGTTTTTGGTTTGATTTTATGCAATCCTTCGGCTTTACTTTGCTTTGGAAATATTTATCATTTACATCGCAGCAAGTTCCAGCTTATGGCAAATGGTGTGGTAAATTTGTCATAGTCTCAAGTATTCAAAGTGAGTGTGTGTGTGGGTTAATAAATGTGGAATTTTGATTCGAAGCGGTTTTTTTTTGAAATCAGTATATAAACTTGTACTTAAAGGGCATAATCCACTAATAGCCTTCGTTTCCTTAAAACAATGAGGTAGGGGAAATACACATCAAGTCCTGCGATAATTTTCTCTTTCCGTTGTCATGTGAACCTTGAAAAATTGTGCGCGCGGCATTTTCTGTTATCATTCTTGGAATTATTTTTCGGGAGTGCGTGTGTGAATTTTAGTTTAGTGAATGTGAAAATTTAAATCTCATGTGTGAATTGATAAATTCTGTCGTGAACTTCCCTGATCGTGAGTCGAAAATACTTCAAGCGTCCATCTCTATTACTCATAACCGGCAATAACCGGCAATATAACCGGCACAACATGAGTGAATGCGAAAAGCTCAGCTTTGGCGCTACATGCGGTCATAGTCGCACTACTGATAAACTGAAGTTCATTGTGGCAAAGGCATAACACATTGGCTGTCTATCTCTTTATCTGTGTCCTGTGTGATTACATTCCCTCTCTCATTCTTCCCCCTTCTTCCTCCCACCTATCATTCTTCCTTCCATTAGATAGCCAGCAATTGTATTAGCCCACGACCTATGGACGAAATATTAGTAGAAAACAACAATATACGAAAGTGGAAAATGTATACTAGGAAACTTAAAATCCTATTTTTGAGATTTAAGGAGGCTCTGGGTAAGTCAAAATAAGATAAGGTTAAATTTGTTGAATCAATCAAAAAAAATTCCAAAGTGGGCCAATCTATTAAAAAATTAATTATATAAAAAAAATGTTTTCAGGTTGAAGCCCTCTGCTGTCAGGCTAACAAAAAGTCAACGAAATACTTGCTACAACTGTCATGATTTGAGACACGAATTTCGTGACGAATGAGACTGTTTTATCTTGTATCGAAGTTTAAGCCCGTGAACGAGCGCCTAGCTACTATTAGCATCAAGGTAAAATTCTTCAACAACCGCCCAATTTACGTCCATGCCCGTCGGATGAGAAGGACCAAATGACTAAAGTTGACTTTTACGAGCTCCTCGATAAAGCTAATGAGCAATGCCGCCTTTACAATATCAAAATCGAGTTAGGCGACTTTAATGCCAAGGTGGATAATGATTCCTCTTTGGTCTGACGATGGGAAACTCAGTCTTCACGACGAAGCCACCGATAACGGTATGAGACTGATAGTTTTTGCCGAAGCAATTAGTTAGTAGCACCAGATCCGAGCAACGAGAAATCTATAATGCCCCTTGATCAAAGAACCCGAAACCAAATTGATCACGTTGTGATCGACAGAAGGCACGGTTCCAGTGTACTAACCGTACAAACGACCCGTGGTGCAAACATCTATTCAGACACCTACTTGATTTCAGCTAAGGTGCGAACACGTCTATCTACAATATGTAGATCTTATAGGTAGTAGTGCACTCACCAAATAATATGG
Organism: Palloptera scutellata; assembly: GCA_958295655.1. Taxonomy (NCBI): domain Eukaryota; kingdom Metazoa; phylum Arthropoda; class Insecta; order Diptera; family Pallopteridae; genus Palloptera; species Palloptera scutellata. Next base: position 42,140,957 of record OY282450.1, on the reverse strand, counting down.
TATAATATTAATATTAATACCTGGCTACTTGCCACTGGAAGCACTCATTTGTCTTCCACCTTACTTCAACAAATACAAGCTCAATACAGCTTCATAGCTACAATTTAACATAAAGTATATGCAAATCCACCTGTCAACGATAAAGGATAACAATTTTTTTGTTTCACCAAAAATTCAATAAAATCACATAAATCAGCGATGAAATTCGAACTTCCTGTTCTTATTTTCTTGCTACTTTCTATGTATTTTAAAATTCAATTTTTCTTCACATTAAATCGCATTTTTCCCACTCTCGCGCCAAACACACCTTGAGGTGTGTGTGTGTGTGCAGTGAGATTACAATAGGCAACAATAGCAATAACAACAACTATAGCTATAGAAGGAGTCACAAAACGGAAGCAATCTGGAGCGACACGTTTTAAGGATACGGATGCATGCATAGTTACTTCCGCGCGGCAACAGCAACAACAACAACAACAACAACAACAACAACAACAACAACAACAACAACAACAATAACAATAAGCAACAAGAACAACAACAATATTGTTTGTTGAATGTTGTTCTGCCACAGTTGCTACCGCTGTTGCTGCCTGTTTTCGTTATTGTTGTTGTTATGCTTTAGAAACTCTATTGAATTGCGATAAAAATCGCAAATGTTTTTCTTTGTATTTATGGATGTGTTTGTGTGTGGAGCGCAGCGCATATTTTTTTCTTTTCTTTTTTTTTTTTGCTTACATCCTTTTCTGCGGCTTGTCATCATGCTGAGGTTTTTCTTTTATTTCATTTCATATTCTTCGTTTTCTTCCATGTACCAACTGCTTGCTTCCTTTACTTGTTTTTGTTTTTGTTTTTGTTTTGTTACTGCGAATTTGTAGGTATCTTATGCACACATAGTACATATTGATTGAAATTTTAATAGATTGTTTCCGTTGCATGAAGAGGTCGCAGCAACAGCAGCACACATGTGTTGCTGCTTCTGTGTGCTGCTTCTGTGTTTGTGTATTTGTTCAGAAAATGCTTTTTCTTGCTATTGCAAATGTCTTTGCAATGTTGTTGTTTATCTTTGTATTGCAATCTACAATGTCATAGCAATATGTGACTTTATGTGTATATGTGTGTGTGTGTGCATCGGTGTGTCTCTGCCTGGCTGTGTGTATGTAGTACATACCTTTACATTGTGGTTTTTGTATCTTTTGTTTTTATTCCCTTTTATTACAATGGCAACACAGTTGACTGCACTGTCAAATGGAGTTTTAATAATAAATTTCCTTTATGTGTTTTCTTTTTGTAGCATACTTTCAGGGTTAAATTTTTTGTGGTTCTGTGAACTTGTGAGGAATTTCGTTGGTTTTTGTTCATAAATCAACACTAATGCTGTACTTTTTTTGTTTTTGTTTTTTTTTTTGTTTTTGGTTTTCTCAGTTTGAAGAAAGCGTGCAAAATAGTAAATACTTATTTTTAACTTTTTATTGATATTCATAAGCAAATTTTAGAAATTAAAGATAAAAATAAAAATGCAGAGACTGACATGCTTGAAAATCTCAGGAGTGATCCTTAGTGTGCCTCAAGTGGGATTCAGCATGATATGTCACCGGCTGCTGCTACATTCAGGGCCGAGCCATAAAAACTCTACCTCTCCAATTTCGGGAATTCGATTTTTATAAAAAAAAAGATGGTTAATTAATATTGCTCCCATATTGCACTCAAGGCAACGTAGAGTTTTAACGTGTGCCGCGTCAGAAACAAACTTTTGAGAATCTACCAAAATATTCGGTCTATGTGGATTGTGGTCCTACCAACACAATGAAAGATAACCCAAAAGGCAACAGATGGGTTAATGGGTCCGATTCCATGTCAGTGTGATTGGTGTCACCAATTAAAAAAAGACAAGAGAGGGTTAATGTCACGTTCCCTACTTCCTTCCTACTTCATTTAAATTGAAGGAATTCGAAGTATTCCAACAAGATTTAAATTCAGTATCCCTTCTCCTCAGGTTCTCTCTTACTTTCTTGCATGACAAAAGTCAATTAAAAAGCACGAACTCAAAATTCGTATGTAAACACAAAACTTTGCATCATACTTGCATGTAAATAAAACAACAACGGAAAAAAACAAGTAAAATAAAATTAAAAAAGGAAATCAACATGCCACTTTGCCATATGCAACCTCCAGCCTCATGAGCGCAGCCGACAAAGACGAAGGCGGCGACGATGGCGACGATGACGACAACAGCGAAGCTGCAGACATTTGTTGTTTTTTGTTTCCTGTGTTTTTTCTTTTTTTTTTGTGGCATATTGTATGCAGTAAAAAAATTAAATTAAAATGCAAACTAGGTAGCGCAATAAGAATGGAAACAAATAACTGCAAGTATAAGGGAAAAGTACGAGTATCAGGGAAAAGTAAAGACATTTTACTTACTCACATTTGAACACTTTACCTACTGGAAGCGTTTTACGTGTTCGGTGACGCCTCAGCTCCCTCAGGTGCCTCAAGTATTTAAATGCAAAAATTCAACACACACAAAATGTGACAAATTGTTATAAACAAAATATTTGCTTACATCACGTGTGTGTATTGTGCGAAGGAGCATGTTGAGAAAGTGTTTCGCTTGTCGCCGGGCGTAGGGATTTTCTAGGTTGCAACCGTGGAGAAGGAAAGGAGCTGAATACTTTTCGCGTTGGCTGTAAAGTTGCAAGTACTTCATGTTTACCTTTGTGTTGGATTTTTCTTTCCTTTTTCTGATTTTGTATTTTTTATGCATATTTAAAATTTTTCTGTGGGATTTTTTTTCTAGCTTTTACGCTGGCTGCGTTCACCGTTCGGCGGCATGAGACTTATACAGAAGATGAATGTTTTATTTGTTGTTCTTGGTGGCTGCTGTTTGTTGGTTGCTATAAATTATGCAAAGCAGCCGTAGAAGAAGTAGTAGTTACTTGCATAATGCTGATGCGGCTGCTGCCATGTTGTAACCTTAATTTAATCTTGTAATCTGTTTTGTGGCAAGTATATTAAATAATTCACAAGTATCTTACGAACTTTCGTACTTGCTACACAATTGCTTAACATCTTCATTGTGTGAAAATTTTCGCTGGCAAGTTAATTTTTTTAAAGAGCTTTTTTTCGTATTAATATTCAAACATTAAGAGGGAATAAATATTTATTTATTTATTACGTTACCTATATATTGAAAGAAAAATGAATCACATCGGATTCACGAAAACACCCTGATCTTTTTAAAAATGAACCAAATAGAATAGATAATAAACAATTAAACAAAAACAGCAATTGCAATAAGTTAAAATACTAAAGAAGTACATTAACCCTTTGTCGACGGGACTTTTCCCAGTGGACCGATTTCAAAATAAAGAGGAATTTCATAATCGGGGATTAGTCTAGTTGCAAGTTTTGAATTCTAAGTCTCACCAACCCCCCTTTTCCCTATTGTGGCTTGGCAAATATATTTAACTATCGGCGTCTATGCCAAGCAGAATTCAAGTTGGTGCAGTCAAGTGGGATTTTATGAAACTTTCATTCCCCTTGATTGGAATTAGAATTAAGAGCTATAACGTTCCTTGCTTTCATCCAGGAGCAAACTTCCATCGGCTCTCCAATTTGATCCCGAGTATGAAAAAATATTTGAGCAGCTTTCATCTCGCACTTGGCAGCCAGCTGGAACCAACTAAAAAAATAAGGAGTGATTTTTTAAGAGCTTGGATCGATAAATCAAATCTTGCCATTTACTGTTTAAAGATTCACTTAAATAATTTCACTTAAATGTTGCCCGCGGCTACGCTTCAAGTGCTTCATTCTGAACACACTTTTTCACACATTTCGGTCGGAATCTCACCAATGACGCGTTCAATGTTGGCTTCCAAAGCAGCAATCGTGTTTGGCTGGTCCCCATAGACAGGAGACTGGGCCAAAACATGAGATTAACTGCTCACCAAATTCACCTCTCAATTGATGCATGGTTTCGTGTGCAGTGTGGCATGTGGCACCATCCTGTTGGAACCACATGTCGGGCGAGTCCAATTCTTGCATTTTCGACAAAAAAAAGGCTGTTGCCTGGTGCCATTGAACGGTACTTGTAACCGTAATGTTGCGGCCTTCATCATCTTTGAAGAAGTACGCCCCAATATTGCCGCCTGCCCATAAACCGCACCAAACAGTGCATTTTTCGGGATGCAGAAATGCCTCTGGCAATTGCCTCTAAAGACAATTAGCTTCCAAAACACATTTTTCACAGAGCACGAATTTTGATAATAAATATCAATAATTTGCAAACGTTGTTCAGGCGTAAGTCTATTCATGATGAAATGGCAAACCAAACTGAGCATTTTTTACTTTGACACCTGTCAAGAATCACGACTAAACTGTCAGAAATATAAACGTCAAAAACCAAGTAGCAAAAAATTCACTCTTTATAAGGCTCACTAATAAACTTTTGTAACTCCAACTCTCCTCTATAATTTACCATTGAACAGAAATGCTCAAATATCCTACTTCCAAATTTTTAAAACAAAAAATCCGTGTGAAAGCATATTTTCATATCGTCGTCAAAAAAAAGGGTTAACGGCCTCAAGGCTGACTATCCCTGCAAACAACATCGGATTATATGTATGTATATGTAGTTCATGTTCTAGTCAAACAAACTAGAAATATTCCTAGTTAATGCTAGGTAATGCTATGCTAACGTTGATCAGATTGATGTAATAAACTTTGTTCTTGTTGACAAAAAACAAACCCGATCGCACTTTGACACAGAAAACAGCTGTCGAATTATTTTTATTAAGAGTTGAAAATAAAAATAATACCGCCACCAAGATTTGAACCTACGAGTACTCGATTTATATTATTGAAAAATTTGTTTACGCAACCGTGAGTTACCTGGACTACAACTCGTTGAAAGTGCATAAGAACTTCTTCTTTAAGCTCTTCTCTCGGAGAGAAGCGGGAATGCAAAGCCTTACAATAAGGCCCGTTTCATAGATAATTATCAAGATTGTAAGGCCCTTTACATCTCAAAGAAGCAATTCTATCATTGCTTTTTACTGCTTCCAGTTTCTACTGGGTTTGTTCTTACTCACACACACACATACACAACTTCTCATATTTCATATAATTTCGCTTCGAATCCCAGTATGAAACAACCACAGTCCTATACAATTTTGGATCTACACCCACAATGTAGATATTTTCCTCAAGGAGGTTGGTACTACAGACTACAGAGTCAATGGTTTCTTCAATCAATGGTTCACTTCACGGTATAAATTCTAAGACAGACAAGTACCAAAAACTAAATATCAATTAAAACAAGGTAACTATTTATAAGTATATATTCATTGGAAAAATATTGGAATGATTATTGACTGTTGTTTGTGTCACTTTTACATAGTAAAAAGTGTTTTTTTTTTTTGGAAGTGCGCTTTTCAATCTGGTAATACTTTTTTCGGAGTTTTTATGCGCAGTTTGGTTTGCCATTTCATAATGAATAGACTTACTCCTGAACAACGTTTGCAAATAGTGCAAATTTATTACCAAAATAATGGTTCGGTTTGCGCGATTTTCACAAGAAAATTTTGTTCAGCGATGAAGCTCACTTTTGGTTGAATGGGTACGTTAAGAAACAATAAGCAAAATTGTCGCATTTGGAGTGATTATAATCCACAAGCCATTGTTGAGACGCCATTACATCCTCAAAAAGTCACTGTTTGTTGTGCTCTATGGGCAGAGGGAATCATTGGTCCATATTGTGAATTGTGAATTGGAGGATGTTGATGTGGACGACCTTTGGTTCCAACAAGACGGCACTACATGCCATACAGCCATACAGCCAACGACACAATCAATTTATTGATGGAAACTTTTGGTGAGCGCATTATCTCGCGTCGTCGGCCTGTGGCGTGGCCTCCAAGATCGTGCGATTTAACACCACTGGACTATTTTTTGTAGGGTTATGTGAAGTTGCTTGTCTACGCAGATAAGCCCGAGACGATTGACGCCTTGGAAGAGAATATTCGGCGCGTTATTACTGACATACGGCCCCAATTGCCGAATTGCTGCAAAAAGTGGTCGAAAATTGGGCTTCTCGGCTGGAATTTATTCGAACCAGCCGCGGCGGCCACTTGCCCGAAGTGGTTTTTAAAACATAATGGCAAATCCTTATCTTTATAATAAAGTTAAATTCTTGGCCATAACATTAAATTATATGCATTTTATTTCTTCTTGAAAACCACACTTCTAAAAAAAACACCCTGTACTAGCTGAACCGGCGAACTTCGTACCACCTAAAATTGATTTGATTGTAACTCTTCTCCCAATCCATCTTCCATCTCAAATTCATTGTGACCAATGTGATATTGACCGCACTGTGTACGGTTTCAGTTTCGGTTAAAGGGAAAAGAAATGAGGTTTAACAAATTTCAGGTCAATTCAGCGCTCTTTGATAGACCACTTTTTTGTTTTGTTGTCCGGTGCGTAGGCAAACAATGCAGACTGCTTTCCGATACGCAAACATGCCACGTACAATTGTCTGAGCGAGTAGCATCGATAATGAGATAACACACTTACAATGATTGTCCTTGAGCTTTTTTGATCGTCGTGGCGAAAGTGAGTCGAACGGGGAACTGAGTGCGCTTGCACTCGACATGCAAGTCAGTAGGTATGATTGTAATTCTCGAATTCTCGCTTTTGAACTTGGCTTGGAATATCGTTGCTTTAATGGCATGGTTCTTCAGCTGCTTCACTGCCAATCTGGTGTCATTGCACAGCTTCGGTTGATTTACTTATATTGCTCGGCATAATGGTGATTGAGCCAACTTGCAGTTGCAAGTTGTTCAAAAATATTCAACGGGAGCCGAATTATAGCATTTTGAAATATTGTAGGGTGCCCTGGGGTTTTTTAAAATTACCATATTTGAGATAATCAGCATACTTAAGCTTAACATTTACTAAAAAATTTTGTGTGCTACAGTTTGTAATGAAATCAACTACGATTATATGTAGTCAATATCATGGCTTCAATTTTCAAAGTGTCTAAAATCGGAAGGGAAGGTAAAAATAGAATGGACCCTAAGTTTTAAATAATAAATTTACGCATAAATTTAATCGTACATACAAAATGACGACAAAATTCATGCATATAAAATTTAATCCTTAAAATTAATTTTCTGGAAAATTTTTGCAATTAATCTGAGATGAAATGTTTGTGTGTGCGTGAGTGTGCGGGTATGTAAAAGGAACATAATAAAATTCACATATGCCGGACATTCGAAATTAATTTTCACTATGAATTCAAATGACTACAAAGCACACTCATACTTACATAGACTCACACTCGCCGAACATAATTTCGTAGACCTTTAACACCTCACGCAACAATTTTGCGGTTGACAATGAGCAAAAGTTTGTTGTTTTTTTGTGGGTGTTTTTTTTTTTAATACATAAAGTCGTGTTGACTTAAATTGGATGGAAGCAGGGAAAAGTGTAAAGTCATGGCAGGGAGAACGGGGAAATTTCACCGTGAAAAATACTATTTTCCTTTTCCAAAAAAGGAATAGATTAAAGTTTTAGCACCTATTAAATTAAAAAAGGAAGCTTCATTCAAATGCTAGAAATAATATTAAATGTTTTTCGTACTATGAATCCAGCAAGAATGTGACCTCAAAAATGTTTAATGGTGTTTGTTTGCACTAACATTATCATCATATATGTAGTATATGTGTATGTGTATGTGTATGTGTGTGTAATGCCGTCACCTCACCTTCCAATACTAGAAAGCTTAAGCGCTTGGTTTCTCTATACTCCACCATCTCAGCATCTATTGTCCTCACACATCATCGTGATAGTATTCGGACATTCAACATTATTATTTCAAATAAAAGCGCATTATGCCCGGATTAACAACTTAGTGACAGAGGCAAAAAAACAACGTACCACATACAACAACAGCAACAAAAAGGTACAACAAAAATGCAAAAACGTAATTCCGCATTTGGGCTATAGAGCAAGCCTCAAGCCTCACTCCCTGCACGTATGGCGCCAGCAGCTGAGACTCAAAGTCACTATGGCAAGTAAGAAGAAGCTGCAATAGAAGAATTCCATGAATCCGTAGAGTGGACACATATGCTGCTTTATGCTTTCTACTTTCTGCTTTCTGCTCTCTCTCTCTCTCTGAAGTTGTGTGTTTGCCTGTGTGTTTGTGTGTGTGTGTGTGTTTGGTAGGAGGGTGTCATATGTGAGTGTGTGCCTAAGTTCAGTTAATGAATGCGTTCCTATATTCGTATGTCCTTTTTTCGTTTTTAGATGATGCTGTGGATTATCAAATGAACTTTTATGCAATTAAATGTTGTAAAAAAAGTTTCTCCTGCAATTAAGGTAGTTGAAAAATTAAATGTGAAAAGTATTTCCCAGTGTGCGTATGCGTGTGTGTTTGTGCGGGAGTAAGGTCAGTTTGGAATTTTATTATTTAGGATTGAGAATTTAATTAGTGCAAGGATTTAATTATGTCATAGGAAGAGTATTTAATAGTATTTTTTGTGTTTGTTTTTTCTTTTTTTTTGTGCATTGCTTTTCGTTGTCCCTGAAGTTGTTGTTTTAAGTTGATATTTAAGGGTTAAAAATAAATTACAAGAAGTTGAATAATTTAATGTTTTCATATGCATTTAAATATTACTAATAATTTTTTCACTATAGACTTTCACTTCATTAGTAGAAAAAAGTAGAAAAAAAATAATCTAGGAACTGAATACAGAGTTTCCAAATGTGATTCTGAAAGTGTGTCCTCAAATGGTAGTCATTTTTAAACTAGTTAAATTGCTCTATTTACCAAAATTTCCAGTAATATTTTACAACTCTTTTCTCTAAAATAAATAATTCATTAGTAGAAAAAAGTAGAAAAAAAATAATCTAGGAACTGAATACAGAGTTTCCAAATGTGATTCTGAAAGTGTGTCCTCAAATGGTAGTCATTTTTAAACTAGTTAAATTGCTCTATTTACCAAAATTTCCAGTAATATTTTACAACTCTTTTCTCTAAAATAAATAATTCATTAGTAGAAAAAAGTAGAAAAAAAATAATCTAGGAACTGAATACAGAGTTTCCAAATGTGATTCTGAAAGTGTGTCCTCAAATGGTAGTCATTTTTAAACTAGTTAATTTGCTCTATTTACCAAAATTTCCAGTAATATTTTACAACTCTTTTCTCTAAAATAAATAATTCATTAGTAGAAAAAAGTAGAAAAAAAATAATCTAGGAACTGAATACAGAGTTTCCAAATGTGATTCTGAAAGTGTGTCCTCAAATGGTAGTCATTTTTAAACTAGTTAAATTGCTCTATTTACCAAAATTTCCAGTAATATTTTACAACTCTTTTCTCTAAAATAAATAATTCATTAGTAGAAAAAAGTAGAAAAAAAATAATCTAGGAACTGAATACAGAGTTTCCAAATGTGATTCTGAAAGTGTGTCCTCAAATGGTAGTCATTTTTAAACTAGTTAAATTGCTCTATTTACCAAAATTTCCAGTAATATTTTACAACTCTTTTCTCTAAAATAAATAATTCATTAGTAGAAAAAAGTAGAAAAAAAATAATCTAGGAACTGAATACAGAGTTTCCAAATGTGATTCTGAAAGTGTGTCCTCAAATGGTAGTCATTTTTAAACTAGTTAAATTGCTCTATTTACCAAAATTTCCAGTAATATTTTACAACCTTTTCTTAAAAAAAAATAATTTATTAGTAGAAAAAAGTAGAAAAAAAATAATCTAGGAACTGAATACAGAGTTTCCAAATGTGATTCTGAAAGTGTGTCCTCAAATGGTAGTCATTTTTAAACTAGTTAAATTGCTCTATTTACCAAAATTTCCAGTAATATTTTACAACTCTTTTCTCTAAAATAAATAATTCATTAGTAGAAAAAAGTAGAAAAAAAATAATCTAGGAACTGAATACAGAGTTTCCAAATGTGATTCTGAAAGTGTGTCCTCAAATGGTAGTCATTTTTAAACTAGTTAAATTGCTCTATTTACCAAAATTTCCAGTAATATTTTACAACTCTTTTCTCTAAAATAAATAATTCATTAGTAGAAAAAAGTAGAAAAAAAATAATCTAGGAACTGAATACAGAGTTTCCAAATGTGATTCTGAAAGTGTGTCCTCAAATGGTAGTCATTTTTAAACTAGTTAATTTGCTCTATTTACAAAATTTTCCAGTAAAATTTTACATCTCTTTTCTCTAAACAAAATAAAGAATGATAAAAAGGTACAACAATTTTGGTGGAAAAATTTTTCTAAATAAAAAATGGAAGTTATTTTGAAATTATGAGATAGAAGCGTAAAAAAAAATCCACGCATAAACAATAATTAAATAGTAGAAAAACAATTTTTTTATGTACAAGGCGGGTAACATTTGAGTAACATTTGCTTAAGAAAAAGCTTTTCCTTTCGCCGTTCGGATTCGGCATAAAACTGTAGGTTCCTTCTATTCGTGTATAGATATAACACGCACAATCATGAACTGTTGGGCCCTTAAAAGAAGAAGAATCAATAGAATTAGCTATATTAAATTATTAAATTTGTTGTACTTACTTACTTCGTTTGAGGATTCATTGGGGAATATTTTGACGTGGTGAGTTCGAAGCCCGACGCAAAACCATTCGTTCAAGGCCATGGAGAAGTCCGCCGCACACATCCAGGGGATGCCACGAGGAGGCTGTGTGTCGACTTGAAACGTAGAAGCGCAAAGATCGAACATGGACGCACCTGCGAACCTGTCACGAACTTTACCTTGTGTCCTACGCCCCAGGCCCTATATTTGTTGTATACTGTTTTTATAAATGACTATACTCGCTTTATGTTGATCAGAAATGGTTTTTTTTTTTTTATTTGTTAATTATTATAATAAACTATGTATATTTACCATAAATTTTTAGATACGAGTCGGTCTTGGCCGCCTCGAGAAAGATTCGCCAGTCGCCTCTGCTATGCGCGCCCTGGTGCCAGTTGATAAGGTCAAGTGCAGTGAGGTTTCCCGGTATCTGGTCTTTCCAACGGAGATTAGGACGTCTTCTTCTGCGTGTTCCTTCACCGTGGCTCAAATAAAACACCCTTCTACACGGAGCGTTTTCTTTTATTCGCTCAACATGACACAGCCAGTGAAGCCGCTGATTTTTTATAAGCTTGACGATGTCAGTGTCGGTGTACAGCTCATCATTCCATCTTATTCGATACACGAGTGTTATTTTCGTGGGTCGTAAAAAGGCTCCGCTTCCCAATTACCAACTGAGCCCGTGCTAACACCTGTTGGTAAGAGTTAATCCCCGCTTGATATCAAAGCTGACATTATTTTTGGTGTTTACTATATGCTGGCTCCTAGGTAAACGAAATCCTTGACGACTTCAAAAATATAATTGCCAACAGTGACATTTTGTCCAATATGCCGTGACTCTTTGTTTGTTAACACAAGGTATTTCGTTTAGAGACTCACTCGGCAAATTGGAGAATACTGCACTGACTGCTCGCGCGTTGTTGCCAATGATGTCAATATCATCAGCGTATGCTATCAGCATGACAGTCTAGTAGAAAATAGTATCAGAGATGTCGATGTTCGCAGCTCGAATTATATTCTCCAGCATAAGTCACCTTGTCACCTTGTCTGAAACCTCTCCCAACGAACCCTCCTCCTCCCGCCCAACACGACCGAGGGGCGCATCCACATAACGTATGGTGACCGACGCAACCGCTTTACACGAAAATATGTAATGAGCCGCGTATATCCAAATAGGCATTCTTTACAACTACAGATATGAAATCATCAGCTGTTTATTGATTTAATATGATAAGTAAGTTTGTTTTGATGTGTTCCAGAGAATCGGAAATGCTGAATAAATTATAATGTTCATTAAAATCTCTACATATTCGATGAAAAGGATAATTTTGAGCATAATTTGTTTTGCATATGCTAAGTTTAATAGGAATAAAATAACGTGAGCTGCTACAGGGTATATTAAAGTTTATTTCATTAAGTAAATACGAAGATGATCGAATGCCATTCAAAAGCTTTACCAGAAATGTTATATTCAGCAATTTTCTTCTGCTTATCAATGTCGGTAGATTAATAAGTTTTAATCGATGTTCATACGGTGGAAGCTTCAATAGAGTATTCGAACAAAAACTCCTCAGTGCAAAAACAAGAAATAGTTTTTTAATCGACTCAATTTTACTTACGTAGCAATTATATTGAGGATTCCAGACAGGAGATGCATACTCAAGGATGGGTCTAACAAGTGAAGTGAATAGCGTTATTGTTGTATAAGGGTCGTTAAACTCTTTTGACCAGCGTTTAATAAATCCTAACGAACTTTTAGCTTTGTTCACACACGAGTTAATATGTAAGTTAAAACTTAATTTGAAGCCACTCTGATAAGGTCCAATCAGTTTGTTGACGATGGGCTTCAGTCTTTTGCACAGAATCTTATATACGATATTAAGAAGACTTATCCCATTGTCGTTGGGGCAGATCGTGGAATCATTTTTCTTATGAATTGGGCAGAGTACGCTGAAGTTCCAATCACTTGGCATGCTTTCATCCGACCATATTCTGCATAGAAACGCATGCATGCTAATCCTTTATTACCTTAGTCTTCAGGGTAAGAGGCAGCATACAGTGTAGGATCATAACTTAAGTATCTGTTAGTGTATATTTCTCTTATTTTTTATACTATGTACGAGTATATTAATATTGTATTGTTCTATGTGAAACAAATGCTCAAGCCTGAACATATTGCCAAAGGGAAGAAAACGATTATGCAAGTAGCAAGTGTCTGAAAAAGTGGTTTCTTGCAGCGTAAATTATTAAAATCAATAGTTACCAAAAAGGTATCAGCACTCAATTAGTGCAATCGTAAACTATTTAGTTGAAGATTCACCTATTTCAGGTCTTGTTTGTTGCTTCTCCAATGCTTCATCAAGTGTGTTGCTACCCTGACACAAATGTAAACAAAATGTTTCAGCTAGTTGGCTAAGTTTTAGGTATGGCAGCATATCATCAAATATTATCAATTCCCATGATGAGGTAAATACATTTCCCTGGCCAATCAAATTCAAATAGATTCTTCATTTTGTGTACGGATGTTTTGAAATTATTAGATGTGGGCAAGGCCGCCTTTGGCCTTCACACACGCCTTAAGTCGCACTGGCCAATCATCAATAGCTGCACGCACCTCGAACATTGGAAAAGTACTGAAAACACGCATCAAAGCAGTCTTCAGAGAATCAATGTTGGGGTATCTTTTGTGGCGAACCATGTCCTCTAAAACTGTTTATAATTTGTAATCCAGTGGGTTCAGATCAGGGCTGCCAGACGGCCATTCTTCAGAGCAAATGAAATCAGGCAAATTGTTTTGAAATCAGGTCTGGGTCGTCTTAGCCTTATGGCCTCCTACTGGAAAGTCCATGACTAGTTTTGGAACAGGGAATGGTTAAGTGGCTTCACAACAGCCTCAAAAACGGCTCCTGGGTAAATTTTGACCGAAGTTTTAACCCATTGTTCGCAGAAATGCAAGTCAGTGACCCCAACGTAAGAGACACCCCACCAAACCATGGCTGAAGCTGGATGATGACCTTTTTCAACGCGTGAGATCTGAGAACTGATGTTCAGATACTTCCTTACGTACTTTCCTGCGCGGTAAAAATTCTTTTCATCCGTAAACAAGATTTTTCTGTGCAAGTTATCAGCGTGCTTCACCAAAAGACGTTTGGATTTTTCAACCCCTATTTTTTTCTAAAGCTGCAGTCAACAAATGTCCGGTGCGACGTTTGAAGGCACCAAGTCCCAAGTCTTTTGCAATAATTCGACTCATGGACTTTTGCGTGATATTCATCTCACGGGTCATGATTTTCTGTTTTCGGAGTGGATTTCGCTGAATTCTTGATTTGACGGCTTTGATGGCTTGCGACGTGGACGGTTCGACCGGTGGCGGTCTTTGATATCTCCAGTCTCCTAAAACAGTTTTATGCACCGGTAGACGAACATGCGACTAATCCCGAGTGGGTGGAGCGTTTTGAAAATATCGCTTGTTTCCATTTCAGACTTAAAATGGGCTATAACAGCGGTACGGTTCTCATTATCTGACCACGCCATGGTGAAAGCTGACACAATTTTGACTAACAGACTAACGCCATAGAGGTTAGCTTTCATAAACCATGTGGTAAGAACAGGGTATATCCAAATCTACTATTGGAATGGGTGTGTTTAATGTTGTAACAGTATTTATGTCCGTGCTAAGTATTTTGCAGTATTATTTTTCATTGGAGTAAAAACATGTCAAAAAATGCAAATATTTATGATAATTTTTTTTAAAGACTGCTAAAAACTAATGCGTTTTCGAATAAATTAAATTGAAATCATGAAATATGTACTTCATTTGAAATTTGGAATGTCTTGTGGTAAATTGAAAATTAATATAAATGTCTGCTCATATTTTCCAAAAATGAAATGATAATAATATCAGTCTTAAACATACTTATACATACGAATACAATAATACATAGATGCTCAAACACACATGCAAATTCTTAAAAATAACACACACAAGGACATTTATCATCTCTGCCAAACAGATCAAGTGAAAATGAGTAACGATTCTGCATACATTTTCTGCAACCCACAAACATACACACACATACACACACACATATATATACATGTGTAAATATACACACAAAAAAAAAACCACGCACGCCCCTCCACAAAATTGTATATTCTATTTTCCTGAAAATTTCATTTCTAGATTTACATTTACATACATTTTATACGAGTATGTATATTTATATGATATCACCTTTTTGTGTTTTGTAAGTGAACATGAATGAGAAAATCGTTGCAGACAGCAACTACGACGATTTCTTTAGATTTTGCTCCGTTTTCGGTTAACCAATTCCACCAATAAATCTCGCAACCAAAAAGCAAAAAAATAACGAAAACCAAAAAAACAATTTACCATTTTCGTATGTCGTTCGCTCCATCGCATGCTGCTGCCTTAATTTGAGCTTAAACCTTAACTGTGAAAATTTTCACTGCCACCGCAAACTTGTCTCAAATTCTGCAAAATATAATTTATCATTTTGTTGAAATCTTTTCCATTCGCCTCTTACCAAAGGAAACTTAGCACTAGGGATTAACATATCTACATACTACTCGAGGTATTTGAATAGTAGGTAGCATATTGCAGGCAATGATTCGTATGCGTGTGTGGCAGTTGCCATATGAAATGTTTCAACACTGTGACTAGCTATAACCTCGTACCTTTATGCTATTTATTCTTTTTAAGCGATGTCGCTTTCTTTCTCTACCATTTAAGCTACATTAATGTCACCTTTTTTGTTTTCAATGTACGCACTTGTTTCAGATTCTACTAGCTGGCATCAACAATTTATTAAATATTATATATTTATATGCCTACATACATATATATGTATAAAGCCTTTGGTGCAACAAGTTGAAGAAAAGGTTAAAAATAAATCTTTGCATTTACTGAAATTTTGACTTATGACTTGCATTTTTCGCACTTAGTTAAAGGAAAAACATATAAATTAATTTAGATTTGGTTACTGGCGATTTATGTATGTATGGGTGTGAGAGAATATGTGTTTGTGTTTTTATGTTTGTTTTCTTTACCAAAGAACTTTTAAATTTTTATATTACTTTTTTAGTAGACAATAAGAATTTGTTATATTGAAGATATCCTGGGAGAAAAATGCATTCTTCAAGAACACGCTGATTCACTCATATCGGATCTTGTAAACTTAAACAAGCTCATGTTGACATTAATATATATATATATATATATTTAATAATAATAAAAAAAAAATTAAATTTCTAATAAAAGTTAAATACTTTATATATGGAGCTTAAATCCATTGCACTAATCTGCCATATTAGAAATTTGTTAATAATGGAAGTTCAGAATAACTATGTTCTGCAGGAGGAGTATTTTGAAATCATTCAATAGATGAATTAAGTTGTATAGGGTAAATTGTTTGTCGTTGAGTAATTATACTTTCTCAGATAATAAATAAAAAAAAAAATAATTCCTGGTAAAGAAATTGAAGAACCAATTGTTGAAATTACATTTCATGTGGTGTAAGCATCAGGATAGTCAGAATAACGACGAGGTATTCCTGCTAATCCTAAAAAATGTTGAGGGAAAAAGGTTAAATTTACGCCAGTAAATATAATAATAAATTGAATTTTTAATCATTTTGGCTTGAGTAAAACTGTAACAAGGGAAAAAGTTAGTATTACACTAACGATATAACAGCGAGACTGGGAACGCAATTCCTACATGGCGTCATCTTTACACAACAATTCAAAAATCGTCTTATAAAAGATAAAGAAGCCAAAACTCTTCCATAATAAAAAAACTTTTCTAAACCCAATATTCTCATACAGAAACTGAACTGTTTCTGTTCGCTTTTTCCAGTAAAGAATGAAGTTTACTGGTGGGAATAGTTACAGAACATTGCTCTTTTAACGCAAAGAAACTTAGAAATTGACCTATGCAGCAACTGTCATTACTCTGGAACGAATAAAAATTTGAAACATATTCTTTGTCATTGTCCTAAATATATTAGGGCCAGATTGAAGACGTTAGGTAGTGCAATTTTGGTCAATTTAGATCTTAATTTGAAGTTTGGTTTGTTTGATTTTTGGCCAGCTTAACTTTTGTTCCGGATTCAGGTGTGGATTTAGGCTCGATTGATCTTATGTATGCTTGATTTCTTATCTGAATTTTGCTTTTCGAACTTTCGATTTCAATATTTGGTTGGAGCATTGGCACTATCTTACAGTGCCCTGTGATGACTACTCCCGTCAGCATCCTTACTGTAGACCTGTAGAGTCCTAAGAGAGCTCTTATTCTCCTACTATCGCATCTTGGTCAATGCTCTTGCTCTTGAAACTCCGCAGCCGATTCGGTTAAAGATCAGTTTGTCGCTGCGATACTACTACATATACTCATCAATTCTTCGGCATAGCTGTCGTTCATATCAGATCCAGTTCTGGCCATCTCATCTCATTTCTCGTTCCCTTCGATTAAACTATGTCCAGTAGCCCAGCATAGAGGCAGCTTGAAATCTCACAACCACGACCGAAGTACGGAACTGTGATGCACTTTATTATTTTGGACTCTATTGCTTTTATACCGATACTTTCAGTAGCTAAGCAAGTAAAATCACAAGAAAAAACGACAACAACAAAATTTTAGACAAAATGCAGAAGCGTAATTTAGACTTTCAAGTTTTAAGCAGGCAAAGAGGAATCAGCTTAAAATCATCGCGTATCCCAAGTAGTAATCAGCCCTTTTGCTGTTACATAAAAAAATTTACAAAGTTTTATTAAGTTTTATGTATTATCAATTTAAACCCATAACGAATTCATGATATTATTGTTCAAATATTAAAATAAAACTAAAACCGTTCGCTGTACGTTTCGTTCTCGACTCTCGTCATCATCGTCATCATCAATTGTCTTCGTTAAGTCAGGGTCTATGGTATGCAGGGCTGCATTCCTCAGTATTTGGCAATGCTTATCATCCGCTGTACTTACTTTTACCGCATTTACTGTAGGTATGATCAAAAAATAACCGTTATTTTCAAGATTTTTTCAAAAAGTATTTATTTATTCATCAACAACTACCTTGTCCCCTTCAAAGTAATCCCTCTCAGATATAATACACTTTCCAATCCTCGAAACACTTTTGAAACGCGCTTTTTGGTATCGCCAACAGCTCCTGTTTCGATTTTTCTTTTACTATATCTCCTCAATCGTAGCAAAACGCTTTCCTTTCATCGGTGTCTTCAGTTTTGGGAAGAGGAAAAAGTCAGCGGGGGCTAAGTCCGGTGAATACGGTGGTTGAGGCATGATAACGGTTTTGTTTTTGGCCAAAAACTTACGCACAAGCGACGTTGTTTTTGCTCAAAATTAAGCAACAATTTTGGAACAATCTTCGCTGCCGCACGTTTCATGCCTAAAACATCCGTAAAAATTGCTTGGCATAAGAAAATGAACGAACGATATGTTAACATCATCAGCAACCTCTATCATCTGATAGTGATTCGACGATTATCCAAAATCATTTTCTTCACTACGTCAATGTTTTCATCGGTTGTTGACGTGCTCGGGCGACCAGGACGAGCATCGTCATTGACATCTTCTCGGCCTTCCTTAAACCGGAACCGGTTATACCACAATTGAACTTGTGTTCTGCTCATAGTAGACTCGCCAAAGGTCAACTCGCATCAGTCAACATTTCAAATGTCCTTGCGCATTTAATTTCATTTTCATTTACACGAAACTGAATACAGTTTCTTTGATCCATTTTTTCGAATAGTAAAAAATCGAAGAGCACACCAAAACACGACTAACCTTTTTATCTGTCAAAAACAAACTGACAATCCAAAATGGTTGGTATTGCCAACATATATAACAGACATGTGTACCAACATAACAGAAAACAGAAAAATGCGAAAATCGAACATACGTAACTCACGAAATTTGAAAATAACGGTTATTTTTTTATCACACCTCGTATGAGGAAGGATGTAGCTTGCTTGTTTTGCTTACTGTAACGTTTGGACGTGCCTGCATCAAAAATCTAGAATTATATTTTACAACTTTCGTACTTATTTCACAGATTCCCAATATTTTTTTGTTGCTCCTTCATTGGAAACCAAGTTATAATGGGGTAAAATCAACAACAACGAATTTTTCCAAAAAGTTTATTTTTTTCAGACCATCCAGCTCACGAGGAGGGTTTGCGTATACCGTAAACACTTTGCACAGTTGCTTATCATCTTATATGCAAAATAAATTAAATAAATAAATAAACATATACCTTCGAAATGTTGCTACTAAAGTAGAAATAAATAAATATACAAATTTTTACACAAACACACAGCACAGACACCCACAGTCAAGTAGTAAGACCATAAGACCAAATAAATTCAGCTTATCCTCATAAAATTGAAAACAAATTATTATAACAAATGTAAGCGTGAGAACGAGGACGAGAACGAAAACGATTGAGAATTTTCTCGTTTGCTTTCGCAGTTTTGTTTGTCAAAGGATTTTACGAACTTGCAAATCGAAAGAAAATAGGATTTTGAAAGTGTGTTGATGTCAATATTCAATAAACACCTCGATGAAATGAATCGATGTGCCTGGTATGCTCTTTCTACCCCCATCTCCCTCATCGCCCTCATCTTCTTCTCTGGGA
The DNA here is from genome assembly GCA_958295655.1 of Palloptera scutellata. NCBI lineage: Eukaryota > Metazoa > Arthropoda > Insecta > Diptera > Pallopteridae > Palloptera > Palloptera scutellata. The sequence continues at coordinate 42,121,678 of OY282450.1, read as the reverse complement.
CTTTCACTGCAAGTTTGTCACATGCCAATGAAACTTGCAACCAAGAGTAAGCAACTGAACCGAAGGAAGCATGCAAAGTGTGTAGCATTGAACACACAGGAAGCAAGAAAACGCAAATCAAACCAAAACGCTACGCTAAGTCTCTTTAATGGCCAATAAAAGGAAAATGTTGTCACTTTGGCGTGTTGTGTAAATTCTCATTGCTGCGGATAATCCTTTTCTGATGCTAAAATACTACGTGCAATTTGTTGTGTCGTCGGTACAAAAAACCATTGCAAAAAAAATAAAAATAAAAAGAAGGAAAGAGCAAGGAAAAATAAAGGGTAAAGGGGTATTGTTGGAGGCATGGTTGGGTGGCAAAGGTTTCCATGTTGTTTGTTGCTTTTATTTATTATTTTTTTTTGTTTGTTTGTTTGCCATTTATCGCGCAACTTCGTCATGTTTGTTTGTGTGGGTGTGAAAGCTGTGAAAACTCGAAGGCATTTATTGAGTTTTACTATTCGCTACTTCTTATTGAACTTGCCAATATGTGTGGGGATAGAGCGTTGAGAAAACTCTATTTGCCAACTCCTATTTTATTTTTATTGGTTTTTTTTTTTTTTGTTTTTTTAAGTTTTTATCACAATTTGAATCTAAACAAAATCTTGACAAATTTTGTTTATTGCATGAGATTTTCATGGGTGATTTTTCACATTTTGTTAGGTACACACTTAGTACTTCTGTAAAAAGGGAAATGTAAACTGACTGATAGAAAGAGTAAATTTACTTTAATCCCGAAGTCCTTTTAATCTTAATTTAAAAATTCAACACTGCAGGTATTCCCTCCATACACACACACACACACACACACACACATGCATAGCTTTATCTCAACTTAAGTACTTATTTTATTTAATGTATCATTTAACCTTACCTTCCTATTATAAATGACATTAAATTGCCATTACTGGCTGGCCACCACGATTTGCTGTACCTCTCGCTGTACCTCTCGCTGTACCTCTCGCTGTACATACATGTAGCTGGCTGTAGCGCCACAGTGCACATACATATGTATATATTTTTAATGTTATCCTGTGTGTAAATGTCGTGAAGCTCATTGAAATCACATAAAAGTGACTTATGAGGCGAATGCAGGAGCCTCGAATGCGTTTCCATATGTTCCAAGTGCCGAGTTTTTTCACATATAACGCAATTACATTAAATCCAAAATGCAATTTTTGGTAGTGATTACATGTTAAAACAAAAACAACAATGCAACAGCCAAAGTGCATTTGTCTTATCAGCAGCAGGCGGCCGTAAACAGGCAGTTATAGCAACAGCAGCAATTTCATGTGCTCGCCATAATGAGCTGCAATTACATTATTGCCCGCAATTTGCATTATACATACTATACACATTTGGTAACATTGCGGGCTGGTGTTAACTGCATCAGCAATGAAAGCAATAACAACAGTTTTAATGCTTTTACATATCGTCGGATGAAAATTGACTTGCCGTATGCGCCGAATTTTTCCTATTTCGAGTAAATTGAGTAAAACTATCATCGCTTCTTTATTTTTCTTTCTTTTATGCAATAGCACAACAGCCCATGGAGGGCCTAGGTCTAGCTTTTCGCAACTTTTTCAACGCTTCTTTAGATATATGTGAGAGGTAATCAAAATACAAATATGATTTCCAGATCTCTAACTCAATGGCATCACAATGCGCCCAGAGTCACCGTTTCTCTTTTCTTTTTTTTTTTTTGTTAATCGATGATTCACTCTTAACTAAAAAATGCTGAAATGGCATATGCGGCAAATTATTTCTCAGGCTACGATATGCAATGCAATTCTCATAGAGGATTTTTCCAGTTGTAGGTGAAAATTTGCTGAATTCATTTTGTTTACATTTAATATTTGATTATATTTTTGGGTGATGATGAGGGGGGCAAAAATATATTCATTTACACACAATTAATTTAAAATCATTTACCATTTGCAATACAAATGCTTTTCAAACTGTAAATGGAATTCATCTTTACTAATAGCAAAATTTTAGATTCTCTTTACTCACAAAACAATTCTCTTTTCTATCAGTAAACTGAACTTACTGGCAAAAACAGCTGGACTGAAGATCAATGATCAATAACAAAACTTAGATGACAAATATTACAAAAATCATCGTTGGCGGAAGAAACATGGAATAAGTACACATTGAATATGTGACATCAATTGACGATTGCAAGAGCATCGCTATACCGAGTTAAGAGCAACCTACAGCTATCAAGAAAAACAAAGCTATGAATCTTCGACTGAGGTAGGAAATCCATTCAAATCTATCTAGACGCTGCATGAGTTTATATTGCTGATACCTGAATATCAGCATTCTAGCCTCAAACAATTACAAGCAATTACCTATGATAAATCACATGAAAGCAGCCTATTATCATATGGATTGAAGTAAGGTGGACCTGTATTGAGCACCATCTGCAATCAAACAGTGCCATATGGAATGGCCCATGAAAGGAACTCTACAGGAAGCAGTTGACAAAGACGATCTAAGAACATCTTTTCTTCTTATTCTTCTTCTTTTAATGGCAAAACTGCCCATGGAAGGCCTGGGCCGAGCTTTTCGCATCCACTCATGTCGTGTGTGTTATTTTTGTACATGAATGGAAGGGACCTACAGTTTTATGCCGAATCCCAACGGCGAAGTGAAAAGTTTTTTATAGAAAATTTTTAGTCTTGTAGGTTTGCCATTGCCTGCCAAGAGGTGGTGCCGTGTAGAAAAAATGTTTTTTTTTTTATTTTGCCTGTGCCGAGATTCGAACCCCGGACACTCTGTATAACAGTCCAACCCACTACCACTACGCCACAGCGAAGAACATCTACCGGCTGAGCTAAAAAAGCAAAAAAAAAGAAGTAAAAATTTGGCAAAAAAAATGTACCAATGTAAATGTAGCTACTAATATAACTAGTTGTTAGTAAGAGCAGCCAAGGGCGTAGCCAGGGGGGAAGGGGCCAGGAGGGCGGTCCGCCCCGAGTGTCAAAATTTTTGGGGTGGCAACAAAAAACGGTAAAAATATTATAATTACTTAAGTAGGTGTGAATGTCTAAAATTATACTTTCATTTGTTTTTTGCACGATGTGTTGGAGGAAGTGGATGATACACAAAAATATTTTCAAACTCCAGGACAATGTAACTGTCGATAAAGTAATAGCGAAATCGAATGCCCTAATTCTCTTTTTACAAAAAAGCGGGAATGTTTAGTGGAAGGTGCTTTGGAGAAGGCTAGTATTATTTGCTCAAAGCTCGGAATAAGCATCAGCCGGCGCATAAGGTACAAGAAAAGAATGCCGGGTGAAACGGAACGAGATATTGGTTTAACTGCTAAAGAAGAAAACAAGAGGATGATGCTTGAATGCATCGATCGTTTCTCGACAGAATTAAAGTCTCGAGCCATGGCATGCAATGATATAAGTAGCCGATATCTTTTAAATTGTGAAAACAAATGACTTGCTGTTTTGCACGGATGAAGAACTGAATATTAATGCAAAAAAGTAGGCATCGCACTACGATGAAGTTGTAGAAGAAGAACTTAAAGTAAGTAGAAGTACAAAGATTTCGTAGACAAATCAAGGCAGCAAACATTGAATTTAAAGTCGCAAGTAAATGGACTACGCTTGATATTCTAACTTTTACTGTAGAATGGGACTTTATAGAGTCTGTTTCAAACGTATCTTTAGCTCTTCAATTGTTTTTAACAGTTGTAGAAGAAAAACTTAAAGTAGAAGTACAAAGACTTCGTAGACAAATCAAGGCAGCAAACATTGAATTTAAAGTCGCAAGTAAATGGACTACGCTTGATATTCTAACTTTTATTGTAGAATGGGACTTTATAGAGTCTGTTTCAAACGTATCTTTAGCTCTTCAATTTATTTTTCTTCACAGTTTGTGTCTCTGTGTCTTCATGTGAAAGAAGTTTTTCAAAATTAAATCTAATTAAATCATATTTACGCTCAACTATGAGTCAATCTAGGATGCAGAGAAGGCAACAGGTATATGGAATGAAAAGAGAAAGAGAAAGCAAAGTGGCACGTGGAGAGTGGCGATCAAGTTTAAGGAAAAACAAGTTTAAAAAAAATCACTAAACTTAAACACTTTGTATATTTTCCAAGAAGTATTTCTTCTTTTTCCCATTCGCCTCTTCAGAATCAATAAAAATCTCTTGCTATTTTTGCGAACATGGGAGAAAATCTCGCATGAGAATAATTTACTGATTCTAAACACACGACAGATGGGAAATATTTTGGGAGAAATAAACATTAGAGAAGTTAGTGCCCGGTTCGAACTACATAGAACCAACATTTATTGGACAAGAAAACTATTTTTCGACAATATATGAGAACTTCAACGAATGTATCAGGTTACTAGGAGAAACAAAATTAATTTGATGTGGTGTTAATCGTTATGAGTAATATATTTAGAGGTTGCTGTGGCGTAGTGGTAGTGGATTGGACTATTACGCAGAGTGTCCGGGGTTCGAATCTCGGCACAGACAAAATCAAAAAAAGAGAAAAATAAATTTTCTACACGGCCGCACCTCTTGGCAGGCAATTGATTAAGCTCGATTGTACTTAAAGAATTAATTCATAATGTACTACAAATTATAAATAACTAAATAATAATAAATATTTATTGATATTAAGAAAAAATAATAATAATATTATATCAGTCAACATGCCAACTTGAACTTATCTGACAGAATGAGAATCAGCTCACCTGTGCCTAATAATTTTGGCCCATGGGTTTTCACCAATTCCTTTTTTCTCTAATTACAGACTGAATTTATAATAGCATTTAGCACCCCTTAGAAACTAAAAACATATGTATCAACATATGAACATGTGAATATTTCAGTTCAAAGCCCATACACCTGTTTATATATAAAGATGCATGTGAATTCTTAGTGTCTTGTAAAATTTAATTAAAAATCCTTAGCTTGAGTATTTGAATTTGCATATATATATCAGGAAGCAAGCAGGAAATGTGCTATTGTAGACTAAAACTCAAAGTATACAAACAAAAAACACATACAATACAGAATTCAATTCACAACTCAAATACAAACTTACACAGGCGAAGAACAACTCAAACGAATTCAAATGAAAAACGTAACAATTAAAATATGCACAACATGAGTAAACATATTTTTCTACTACTCCTTCAAGAATAAGCAGAAGAAGTAAATATCCTTAAGGACTAACAGACAGACAGACACATACACACGCACACACACACACACACACACACACACACACACACACAAACACACACTCACACACATACACACACACTCACATTCACATTCACATTCACATATATATATATATATATATATATAGACAAATGTATTTAAAATCAGCTTGAACGAAGAAATTTCAGCGGCACGTGATACTCGAGGAAAGAAACAAGGTAAATAAAATGTGAATGAGTGAGCTCCCAAAAAAAAAAAAAAAAGAAACAAAACAAGAAGAAGAAACACCAAGCTCTTTAGATTTCAAGGGTAACGAATTTTTTGGATATGGAGTAGGAAAGTGAGAGACGTAAGTAAAACCAGAATACATCTCAGTCTCACTCTTACGTGGCGCCGCAGACTGTCGCATGAGTGTGGAAGCGCAGCATTTCAAGTTAAGATTCTTTACAAGGATTAAAGAGTCACTCAAGTTAAATGCATTGAAATTGTGTAAGCAAACTGAAGGCAAAATGTAAGTAAACGTAAGTAAGCAAAGAAAATAAAGTAGCAGGACGAAAAAAAAGTATCAGTACCTTACTTATTTTTCGTTTTTTTGTGGTACATATATTTTGGTATATTTTGTAGACTCGTAGGTACATATTTTTTTCAGCGACTTTATTTAATTTTGTGCTTTTGTGAATTTTTAAATGGTATTTATTTAGTGAAACTCCTCAGCTTCTCGAGCAGTAGAGAGACTGGAAAGAATTTGTGGTTTTCTTTTCTTGAAGTGAAATTGAAGAAGTTAGACAAAATTTGCCTATAAATTTAGTTAAATTTAAAGCATAATTGTGAATTGAACTTTATAGGTTCAGGAATAGCCAGATTTATTGCTATTTTTGTTTTTTCTTTTTTTAATACATTTAACACACAGGATGTTGTGATGGACGCCATAAAATTGTTCAAACTGAAGATTTTTACATACACACATACATTTCTTCAGATTTATTTATATCGTGTCAGAAGGGGGAGAAAAAAAACTTTGTGTAAGTCGTAATGTACTCGTATGCTGGGTGAAAGTGTTAATTCGCATTACTCCGAAGAACAGTAAATTCTTATATACTCAATAGGATGTATAACAAATTAATTTGAGATAGCGGAACCTAAGAAGAATCGTGAGAATCAAAACTTTTTCTTTTTGCTGTGAACATGAAACCGAATTGTACATATACTACTGTGGGCGAAAAGTAGTAAGACTTTTTAAATTAAATTCGCGCGGAAACCCATTCATAAAAATATTATTTTTCTAAGGTTGGTATGACTGTCGGTGACATCTGTGCCAAATGCCTAATCAAAATAATCATTAGTGTTTAGTATACGCTTGTCTTTCTGAAGTTTCTGCACAAAAAGTGCATTCGGCGATTTTCACAATGAGTGAAATTATTCAACAAAGAAGTTCCATTAAATTTTGTGTGCGGAATCAAATTTCTGGTGCCGAAACGTTCAGAATGTTGCAAAAGGCCTTCGGTGATAATTGTATGTCGCGAGCAAGTGTTTTTGATTGGTACAAATTGTTCAAAGATGGTCGTGAACGCGTTGACCAACGAACCACGTCCAGGACGGCCATCAACATCAACTGATGATCAACACGTCAATAAAATCAAGGAATTGGTGCTCGAGAATCGACGATTAACAGTCGAAACAGAGACCTTACTGGCATCGTTGGAATATCGGAAGGATCAGTGAAAACCATTTTAAAACATCATTTGGGCCTAAGAAGATTGAATGCACGATTGGTTCCAAAATCACTGCATTGGCTTTACGAGACCATTTTGCCAAAAATTCGACTGATATCGTTCCGCAACCACCCTACCACCCTATTCGCCTGACTTAGCACCGTGTACCGTGTGACTTTTGGCTATTTTCTAAACTCAAAAAACCGCTTCGTGGACACCGTTTTGAGTCAATTGAAGACATTAAACATGAATCGCTAAGCGCATTGAGGGATATTCCGGAAATTGACTTTAACAACTGTTTCGAGAAAAAACGTTGGCACAAGTGTATTGGGGCCGGGGGGGGGGGGGGAGATTACTTTGAAGGGAACGAAATAGATTTGGAAGAATGAATAAAAAAATTTGAAATTATGAACAAAGTCTTACTAACTTTTGCCCACAGTAGTACACCATAATACTTAGCTCAGTGGATTTTTCTGAAGAGTTAATTAAATTCATTAATTGTGTTCAGGATTAAACATCAGAAATAGAAGGTATAGTAATTATTGGTGAGCATAGTTTAGAGTACAAAAATTATTTAATTTTAGATACTATTCTTCGGATCTTGAAATTAAATTTTGTGGATCTGGGCCATTAGGGGACAAGATCCGCACTAGCAAGTACAACGGAGCACCACTACAGTGTGAACCGCACTCTACGTGGAGGCATGCGTGCAGTGCGTGCGTCTTCGCTTGCACCAGCTTACAGCATACATTTTCGCACACTTGGGTTTTAGTCCACAAAAGCAGAAACCACACATACACCTTTACCCGGACCTATTCCACGCATTATCATTACGTGCAATATACATAACTAGTGTGACTATAGGGTCTTCCAACACGGTTGCCTGAGTCTCAAGGTTCATGACGTGATTGCACGCATACCCATAATAGTCTCACATTTATAAGTTTAAAGTTAAAGAATTCCTAAATAAGTTAAAAAAAAAAACAAAATACAAAAGAATTAAATGTAAATAATTTCTTGTATTTTCCATAATAATTTGCATTAAATCAAAATGTGTAAAAGAATAAGTAATTAATCAGAATAATAAATTTAATTGAACCCTAATATTAAGAGTACTTATCTACACATATTTTGAAACAACATGCGTAACCAGTCCTGTTAGCGCTAACATCGATGGATACACGCAAAACATGTACGAGTAAGTGGAAGTAAAACTAATTTCTTTTCTATTGATTATATCGTAATTTTAATATTTAGTTGGTTAAATTCCGTTTAATTTTATATATAGTATACTTATATATTGTTTTTCAAGGTTTAATTACTTTTTCTTAAAATTCATGCAAGGTAATAAGTAATTTAAAAATTAATGATACACCTTAAATAATATTCAGAATATTTATCGAATACCCCTAATTGCTAGTACATTTGTGGGAGGAGTTTAAAAGGGATCGTAACCTTAAATCTCTTTTCAAAAATGTTAGCTAAGTACTGTAAATAAGAAAAAACTACAACAACACATAGATAATGAATAAAGAGTAGTTAAGCAAATATAGCGAATTTGTTGATGGACCGTTAGTTGGATTTGGTTGGGTTGGAGAGAGAGTAACTCTACTCTGATGGTTGGGAAAGGGAGAGTAGCGAAGCATTAACAGCTGTGATCGCGTTCTAGTAGTAAGTGGATTTGCTACACTAATATTATCTACATATGTTGACCACTTTCATCTTTCATTTTCTCCTTCTTTTTACTGGCAAAATTGTACGTGCATGAAAATCTTGTATAAAGATAGCTCTTATGTGCAACAGCTCGACAGTTGACTGCAAGTACCCACCCCTCCGGCGAGCACAGTAGCAGGTGAAAGCAAGCATGCACACTAGCTAAGTCAACCGACATAAGGCAAGTTATAAAACTTGAACAGTGTACCCGTATCTTTCATTTCAGGGCATTGTGTTGATTGTAATGAAGACTGATAAGCGGGAGGAAGATGGAGGGAGAATGAGAGAAGGAATGCAATCACAAGACACCGATAAAGAGACTTTAGAGATTAGACATAGGAGTCTAGTTCTGAAATTTAATTGGCTTCACTTTTTTACGACCTCCAGCCCTTAATTTTCCGGTTAACGTCCTTTCACTTTTATATAGCAATTGCTAAATGATTTGTGATTTATCAAAATAATATCAAATTAAATTAAAACTTTTTTTTATTAAGTATGAATAATAATTATTTAATATTTTGAAATAAATTTGGTCAAAAAAATTTGGCAGCAGGAAAGAGTGTAATAAAGTATTACTTGAAACTTGTGAATGGTTTTGAAAGTTGATTAGCTTTTAACCTTTTGAAATGAAATAATTATTATTAAATATTTATAGAAATGTTTTAAAGATTCAAAAAAAAACAAAAAAAAACAAAACCTGAAACTTTGAAAATCGAATTAATTTTCAAAAGTAAACAAAAACAGAAAGAAAACTTTTACTTTACATATGTACCATACTACCTACAAAAGTAAGTATGTAGTTATTTTTTCTCTGTGCTTCTCTGCTGTTCAACTTAATTAAGCTGCATATTCTCTGAGGGTATTAAACAATTACAACTACAATATCTTTTTCCATTTTCAACAGCATTAATTTAATTTGTCACACTTTACGATGTTCATACAAGCAAACAGTAGCTAACACACAACAGTAGCAAGGACAACTTAGTTGGACATAAAGACAAAGAGAAAACTAGAAACCAACCCTTACCTACCTACCTACCTAACTACCTACCGAGTAGCAGCAACAGCAAGGAGTAGCACACAGCACATACTTTCTACAATGCCACACAACTTTACACTTAAACCACAAAAGTGTATATATGTGTGTGTGTGTGTGTGTGAGTCCTTCCTTATACTCAAACTCACACTCACACTCACAATTATACTTATATGCATATATAAAACAATTTGACTATGCCGGAAGTTACCTGCTGGTGGCACAAACACACTCACATATATATACAATACACAACAAATACAAATACAAATACAATATACAACCTGCAGCAGCAGTGTTTGTGTTTGTGTTTGTGTCCCCAAAGTCCACCAATGCTTTTTAAGTGTCCCATGTGGCTGCACTAGATTAAATTGGCATCTTTTGTTTTAATGTCGAAGAGTTGACTTTATTCTTGTTGTTGTTGTTGTTGTTGTTGTTGTTGCTGTTTCCATATACGAAATAACCCAAAACTCAATTCTACTCTATCCACATGCTGCTGCCTAGTGTTGACAATGAGCCATGTCTAAACCCGAAACAGCTACTGCCGTTGCTGCCTGTCGTCAGTTGGTCGCACCAAATGTGGTCGAGTTGACTTTTTGTCGTCTATTCGACACTGTTATTTTATTTGTTTTTACTGCTACTTTTATAGTATTTATGTATTTTGGTTGTTTAGTTTTTATTTGCTTGTTGTATGTATTATTTATTTATGTTTTGTTGTAAGTGTCAACGCTGACAAGGATACCTAGAAAACACACGTACACACAAAAACTACACCTTTTCCTATTTAAATTTAAATAATAAATTTAAATGATTTAAAGCATTTTTAATGTGATTTCATTGAATTAATTTCAATTAAAGATTTGGCTAGGTTAGGTTTGAGGGTGGACGAAAAGGGTGAGAAAACATAGTCAAACTATGAGATTGCATTAAGGTGTTGTTGAGGAAATAAGCCATGATCATTTCGTTCACTGCCGAAAAGAAAAAAAAAACTCAAAAGTCTAATCCTTAAGTCAAAAGACTTAAAGATTTGAGGTGTAAGGATGGGGGTTCAGTCTCCACATATTACTGAAAGAATTCAAATCAATCTTGTACTTCAAAATTATTACCAAACCTAATTAATTACACAGTCAAGCATAGAGTTATTCTGAGAGAGAATAACCTTTTTGAGAATTTTTGCATTTTAAAGTGAGACTCAAGATAGGTCGATGACAAAGCAATCAATGGATATATAAAAGTCAAGACCTAGAGAATTGATCTTGAATACTTTTAGATGAGTTTTTTCCACATAAGTTGTATATGTATACGAGGTGTGATCAAAAAATAATCGTTATTTTCAAATTTCGTGAGTTACGTATGTTCGATTTTCGCATTTTTCTGTTTTCTGTTATGTTGGTACACATGTCTGTTATATATGTTGGCAATACCAACCATTTTGGATTGTCAGTTTGTTTTTGACAGATAAAAAGGTTAGTCGTGTTTTGGTGTGCTCTTCGATTTTTTACTATTCGAAAAAATGGATCAAAGAAACTGTATTCAGTTTTGTGTAACAAATGAAATTAAATGCGCAAGGACATTTGAAATGTTGACTGAGGCGAGTTGACCTTTGGCGAGTCTACTATGAGCAGAACACAAGTTCAATTGTGGTATAACCGGTTTAAGGAAGGCCGAGAAGATGTCAATGACGATGCTCGTCCTGGTCGCCCGAGCACGTCAACAACCGATGAAAACATGGACGCAGTGAAGAAAATGATTTTGGATAATCGTCGAATCACTATCAGATGATAGAGGTTGCTGATAATGTTGGCATATCGTTCGTTCATTTTCTCATGACAAGCAATTTTTACGGATGTTTTAGGCATGAGACGTGCGGCAGCGAAGATTGTTCCAAAATTGCTAAATTTTAAGCAAAAACAACGTCGCTTGTGCGTAAGTTTTTAGCCAAAAACAAAACCGTTATCATGCCTCAACCACCGTATTGGCCTCCGCTGACTTGGCCCCCGCTGACTTTTTCCTCTTACAAAACTGAAGACACCGATCAAAGGAAAGCGTTTTGCTACGATTGAGGAGATATAGTAAAAGAAAAATCGAAACAGGAGCTGTTGGCGATACCAAAAAGCGCGTTTCAGAAGTGTTTCGAGGATTGGAAAAAACGCTGGCATAAGTGTATTATATCTGAGGGGGATTACTTTGAAGGGGACAAGATAGTTGTTGATGAATAAATAAATACTTTTTGAAAAAATGAAATAAAATGCAAATAACGGTTATTTTTTGATCATACCTCGTACATAAGAGTATATATATTTAGCATTCAATTATTAATTTCAAAAAAGTTTTGTAACCAAAATTTTGCCTTTGAGCACCAATGCAATCAGCGATAGTTTCCAGATACGAGGATAGTCGCTAGTACAAAGAATGGCAATGAATATGCGTAAGAGATGTGTTATTACAAAGTTCTTTCCATCCTCTTCTATTTTTCTTCTTATGAGATCATAATCTGTAGCCTTTTCGAAACTGATTTCATGTGAAATAACTGTTATTACTCCATCTTCTTTAGCACTGGATGTGGTAAAGTGGTTTTAACAGAGAATGAGGAATTTCTGTAGGCTGTAAGCTCAGGCTTGAGATGTTTTAAAAATTCTACTAATTTTCACAATTTGTTTCTTCCCCAGTGACCATAAACTAAACGGTTTCTGAGAGATATGACGCTCGATTTTTCGATTTTTGGTGGGGCACCACAGCAAGTACTTTGACTTAGAATTAGAAGTTAATTTTGCAGAGACTTAATTTTTATGAAAATTTATAGGGCAAAGATATTCGAACTTAGACCGGATTTCAGTTCGTGATCTACAAAAATAAAGTTATAAATGAATAATCATACCATTGAAAAGGTCGTCTGACTAATCAAGTGGCTGACACTTCAGTCAAAATAAAAACAGCTTGTACAACATCGAATTTGGAATATGCAGTTCCAATTGAGAACCCTTCTCTTTACAAGTTTTTCGGTCAAAATATTCACAGTAAAGTGATAAGTTTGTTTAATAACCCCTCATCGCTTTTTATGATTAAAATCTTATTTCACGAAACCAGTTCAGCTTCACGACATGAGTGGATGCGAAAAGTTTATCCTAGGCCCTCCGTGGGCTGTTGTGCCATTAAAAGAAGAAGAAGCAGTTCAGTTTCAGACAGAATCATCGTTAAAATGTCGAACAAATAACCGGAAAGGATAACCGAGGAGGAGTTGAGGAAAGATTTAGGACAAAACAAAAGTCCAAGTTCTCGGAGAAGTTTCTGGTATGGCAGGCGATTTGTAGTTGTGCTGTAGAGTGCCTCCAGAAGAGATTGCTGCCCTTCATTGGAAAGCACAATGTATCTACTTTCTTTTGGCCTGATCTAGCCTCCTGACACTACAGTAAAGTACCCCTTAAATGGTTCGAAGACCAAAAATCGCCAACCCACCAACCACCAATTGCCCAGAACTTCTCACTGGAATGACATTCGGTTTTGAAAAAAAAAACCGTTTAGCTCTTTCGCTTTTTCTTAGAGATAAACTAAGCCTTTCATAAAGTATGGCACGAAGGACTTATCTTCAAAGTCAAAAACGATCTGGCAAACAAATTTTTACTTCTTCCTTGAGAAATAAGTATCTTACAAATAGAAAATTTTTCTCTAAAATATTAATACTGTCGACTATCGCTCGCTATCTTGGAGTTCCACAATGCAGTTTCTTAGGTCCTTTACTCTATCTTGTCATGACTTTCCATATGCCAACTAGTTGCCACAATACAATCTCAACATTCGCAGACGACACTGAAATTATTTCGGTCCTTTCTACTACTTAAGGAGTGCGTCGAACAAAATTGTCTGGTACAAAAATGATGAAATCTTTTGAACCAGTAGTCCGATTTTTTTAAACTAAAGTATTTTATTTTGCAAATTATTTTTAGATAAAAATAATAAAACCAAGAAACCACAAATTATTAGTTTTTAATATTCAGTTTTAATTTTTCAGGAACTTACTTACTTACTTTTAATGGCACTACAGCCCATGGAGGGCCTAGGCCGAGCTTTTCGCTTTTCGCATCCACTTATGTTGTGCTTGTTATATTTGCACATGAATGGGACTTTGGCCACTTTTTTTGGTACCTTCATCTCCCTTTTTACTAAAGCCCAGTACCTCTCAATTCTGGACAGTTTGGTGGATTGGCTTCTCTAGGCACCAAAACCGTTTCATTCCGTTGGAACCACTCTAAGGCCGTTTTTCTGTAGTGACATGAAGCGAGGTGAGGCCAAAAAAACGTGGACACTTCATGTTGGCGTAAAAATGGAAGCAATCTCTTTTGCAAGCATTCCTTCAAATATATTTCGCCATTGATTGTACCCGATGTCACAAATGTGCTGCTCCTTTTGCCACAACTACAAATTGCCTGCCAAACAAGGAATTTCTTTGGGAATTTTTAAATTTTTTGTTGGCTTTGAAGTTTTCAGCGACATTTCCTCGAGAATCAGCTGTATAAAATTCCTGGCCATGTAGCTGGGAAAAGTCCGCTAAAACATAAGTTTCATCGTCCATTATGCAGTGTTCAAATTTTTTGATAAAATCTCGGCTCAGCATTTTCGCTCGTTGTTTTGCGGTTTCATTCTTCGCGGCGTTTCTATCCGGAACTTTTTGAACTTTTGTACATCCTCAGCCCAGCTTCCTTCTTAGTCCTGCGCACGAAAGATTCTGAGCAATCAGCCTTCCCCGGCAATTTCCTTACCGAAATGTTTGGATCTCTCTTTAAAATGGTCACAACGTTCTTCGCCTTCTCACAGTCATGTGGTCTCTTCTTTTTACCAGAACCTTTCTTCCGATCAATACGCAGTTCTTCCTTAAAACCTTTAATAACGCGAAAAATGGTTTTAGGGTTAGCTCCTACCTCTTTGGCAATTTTTTTGAATGGTTGCTTAATAAAAATTTTAATAATATTTTCTCGCACTTCCACTTCGTTTGCCATTTTCGCTTTAAATAAATTTTTATAATATTTTCTGACATTTAATTCAAAGCTACTAAGATAATTTTGATTTTGAATCTTTCAAAAGCACAGTATGGGAAGAAATGTAACGGACAATTTTATTCGACGCAGTCCTTATAATCCATTGTGGTCACAAAGTATCTGGCTCAGAAGGGAATTGTAATAAATGAATTCAAAAGCACATTTTCTCTCAGAAAAACTACATGCTCACCCACCGCTGATCAATAGTAAAACATTTTCCCAATGATGCGACATCTAGTATCTCGGTGTTCATCTTGATCGCAGACTCACTTACACACAACATATTGAAACTAAAAGTACTCAAATGTATATTGCTCCTAAGTTGAAATCTCAGCCTCAAGTCAGAGTTCAATTTCCAATTTTGAAGTACCGCATCTCCCTCAAATATTGAAAAACTTAAACGATACCAGTTTAAAATTCTTCGCATAATTTTAAGAGCCCCCTAATAAGTATATTATATCTAAACTTAGGCCATCTACATTAAAATGCCCCTAACAAATCTCTGTCCTCAGTAAAAATATATCGACAAATTACAATCCTATCCTAATGCACACTAACTCGAAATCTTTTACTCAATGAGGGTGTCCTTCAAAAATGAAAGACACCGTTGATCCATTTTTTACTCTCACGTAGAGTCCAATTTATTTATATTGACCAAACTGAAATTGGTCAAATTTATCAAACTGGGCTTGTAATTGATTTATTGAAATCACTTAAATGTGAATCAATTATTAAAAATAATTATTAAATTAATGATTAAAATTTCAAAATTTTCTAATAAAAAATTTTAAAGTTCATCAAACAGTACTTAGTATTGATATAACACGGCTTAAATAGATCAAACTGAAATCTGAATTAATTTAAATTGTTCAATATTGTTTTATTATTGACCAAACTGCACTTAGAATTAATTTTAACTGGCAAAAAGTAATCAAATTTGATTTAAAGTTGCTTTATGTTTATCAAAATTGAGCAAACTTAGAATTAATTTTAACTGATTAAAATTAATCAAATTTTATTTAAAGTTGCTTTCTTTTTATAAAAATTGATCAAACTTAGAATTA